>ONZH01013668.1:0-355930 GCA_900303285.1 Rhinella marina
GGGAACGAATAACTTGCCTTCCGGAAGGTCTTTTGGGGCTGACCCTTGCTTAGAGATAATTTGGGTCGAAAGGTGAGAGGAGACGGCAGCTATGACAATGCCAGGCGGTAGGATGTTGCCCGGTTCAGCAACAAGATACTCAGGGGTCCCAAAACTTCTGGAGAGAGCATCAGCCTTTATATTCTTCGACCCAGGGCGAAAAGTGACCACAAAATCAAATCGAGCAAAAAACAATGCCCATCTGGCCTGACGAGAATTTAAACGCTTGGCATTGTCTAGGTAAACCAGATTCTTGTGGTCTGTGATAACAGTCACCTGATGCAAAGCCCCCTCCAAAAAGTGTCTCCAAACCTCGAATGCCCACTTGGATGGCTAGCAACTCACGATTACCAATATCATAATTGCGTTCAGAGGAGGAGAATTTCTAGAAAAATAAGCACAAGGTCGGAGATTGGTGAGTGTTGGTGGTCCTTGAGATAGAACTGCACCAACCCCGACCTCGGACGCATCAACTTCAACAATAAATGGTTTAGATAAGTCTGGTTGTATCAGAACAGGGGCAACAGTAAAAGCAGCTTTCAGAGACTCAAAAGCAGAAACGGCAGCAGGGGACCAATTACTGACGTCTGCCCCTTTCCGGGTAAGATCTGTGAGAGGTTTGGCGATAACAGAAAAGTTTTGAATGAAGTTTCTGTAATAATTAGCGAAACCTAAAAAGCGCTGTAAGGCTTTTAAGTTAGTGGGTCGCACCCAATCCGTTATCGCCTGAACCTTACCCGGATCCATCTGTACCTCTGTGGGTGTAATAACATAGCCTAAAAATGATATTTCTGGACACAAAAAATACATTTCTCTAATTTTGCAAACAAGTGATGGGTACGTAAACGAGACAAAACCTGACGTACATGCTCAAGATGAGAATCTAAGTCAGGGGAAAATACCAGGATGTCATCAAGATAAACCACTATGTAGGTACCAATCAAATCATGGAAAATGGTATTCATGAAACCCTGAAACACAGCGGGTGCATTGCACAAACCAAACGGCATTACCAGATACTCAAAGTGACCTAACGGAGTGTTAAATGCCGTCTTCCACTCATCACCTTCACGAATCCTGACCAGATTGTAGGCTCCCCTGAGATCGAGCTTGGAGAACCATTTAGCCCCAGTGACCTGATTGAGAAGGTCCGGGATGAGTGGAAGAGCAAAAGAATTCCTGACAGTAATTTTATTCAGCTCCCTATAATCAATACATGGCCTGAGTCCCCCATCCTTCTTTTCAACAAAGAAAAACCCAGCTCCTGTGGGGGACTCAGAGGGTCGAATATGTCCTATAGCCAGACTTTCATCAATATAAGCCTTGAGAGACTCCCTCTCCGGCATGGACAGGTTGTAGATACGACCCTTGGGTAGTTTCACACCTGGGAGCAGATCAATTTTACAGTCATACTCCCGGTGTGGCGGTAGGGCCTGCGACTGAGATTTAGAAAACACGTCAGCAAAATCGGAAATGAACATAGGGAGATCTGAATCTGAGACAAAAGAGGAGTTCAGAGAAAGGCGGGTCAAATGACTACCACATTGTGACCCCCATTTAACCAACTCAAGAGAACACCAATCCACTACTGGGTTGTGTTCACGCAACCATGGTAAACCAAGAATCACATTTACGGATAAATTCTTCATAACCAAAAAGGTGCATTTTTCCTCATGCATAGCACCCACAATCAATTTGACAACAGGGGTGGAAAAACGGACTAAACCTGCGACAAGAGGGGTTGAGTCTACCCCCGAGACTTGAATGGGGGGAGACAAAGGAACTAAAGTAGGTAATATCTGAGAAATGAAACCAAAATCCACAAAATTAGCCGCAGCACCAGAATCCAAGAAGGCCTTCCCAGTACAAGAGGTCGACTTAAATTCAATGGTACAGGGCAGGAACATTTTAGATACAACAGGGAGTACCTGAGCTCCTAGACAATCCTCCCGAAAACTGCCTAGGAGCGGAAGTTTTCCTGCTGAGGCTTCTTGGGGCAGGCGTGGAGTAGATGTTCAGGACTTCCACAATAGAAGCAGAGATGATGTCTTAACCGGTGTTCTCTCCTCTGTTCAGGGGTCAAGGTACCGAGTTCCATTGGTTCGGAGCCAGAGGAAACTGCAGGTTGGCTGGAAACGGATGGACGAACACCTGGCACCCGGGGTGGACGTCGTGACCTCAGCCGACGATCTGCTCTGATGGCTAGATTCATGGCCTCATCCAAAGACCTCGGTTCAGGGTGGGCTAAAAGAAGATCTTTAATATTATCAGACAAACCAGTCATAAACAAATCTTTCAGAGCCTGGTCATTCCAACCAGACTCTGTGGCATATTGTCTGAAATTGGCAGAATAGTCTTCAGCCATTTGTCTGCCCTGACGGAGGTTGAGCAGCTGTGAGACAGCGTAGGCAGGGCGGTCAGGCTCATCATAGATTTGACCAAGGGCAGAAAAAAAAGCGTTGAGGGAAAAACGAAGAGGGGAGTCAGAAGGCAAAGAAAAAGCCCAGTTCTGGGGATCACCCCGGAGTAGTGACATAACTATCCCCACCCGTTGTTCCTCAGTGCCAGAGGAACGGGGGCGCAGAGTAAAATACAGTTTACAGCCCTCCTTAAAAGCAAAAAACTTTTTACGGTCCCCAGAGAACACGTCAGGTAGTGCAGTCTTGGGTTCTGGGGTCGCCAGCTGGGTGGTGGGAGGAGAAACCGGAGCAGTAACCTGTGCGGTTTCTTGGGCTTGTAAGCGGGTAGATAGATCCTGGACCATCTTGGTCAAGGCTTGGACCTGAGTGACCACAGCGGACATGGCCTCCATGGGGAGCATAAATGTGGCAGGACGTATAAGGGACTCAGACTCTTTGTCGGCCAGTGTTTCTGTCAGGCAGGGAATTGGGCAACCCCTATCTCACCCCAAATCCCCTGTCCCTGCCTACTTGCCTCAACTAGGCTAGGCCCTAGCGGACAACCAGACGGCGGTCCCTAACCTGAATAGGGAGGAGGGGCCTAAGAAAAACTATGACAGAGAACAAGGAATCACTAGTCCGAGTACACCGGGAAGATACGTTCGGCCAGAGCAAAGCAAGCGGAGGTAATACTTAGCCGAGGTCAACCAGGAGGTGTGCGGTACAGAGGATATCTATCAAAACGTAGTCCTGGAACAAAGCAGGGGTCAATAACAGGAGGTCACGAAGCACGGAAGGATGAGACGAAGGTGAGGTCAGAACACAGCAGGATATAACAGCAGGCAATAATGCAGAAGTTCGCTGGTGCAGGAAGAACCAAACACTGGCAACCAAAGGGTGGAATGTCAGACTTAAATGCTGCCAGAGCTCCCGCCCTAATACCAGATAGGTGCAGGGAGACTGACAGCCACCCCAGGCAACAAATAGAACACAGGGAGAGAGGCAGAGCCCAGCACCTGCTAGATGACACACAAAACATAAAACAGCAAGGCAGAGGAGTCAGGTGGAAAACCAGGACCGGCTCCCCTGCACATATATCAAATAACAGAAGTGGATGGACCAGCAATGCAGGCAAGGGGACCCACAGTACTGCTGGTCCTGACAGAATTATATACTTAACAAAAAATTGTGAAACAACTGAAAATATGCCTTATATTCTAGGTTCTTCAAAGTAGACACCTTTTGCTTTGATTACTGCTTTGCACACTCTTGGCATTCTCTTGATGAGCTTCAAGAGGTAGTCACCTGAAATGGTATTCCAACAGTCTTGAAGGAGTTCCCAGAGATGCTTAGCACACAAAAACTTATCATTTAAAACTGAAAAAATAGACATATATTGATGCATCCGTAACAACATGCTCTATAATGCCACATGAATGCTGTAAAAAATAAACAAAATCTGTGCCCCCCCTCACAAAAAGCATAATATTCAGCGATCAAAAGCCATATGTACCCCCAGAATGATACCAATGAAAATGTCGCCTCATCCCACAAAAAACGAGCCCTCACACAAGAACATCACCAGAAAAATTTTTAAAAAAATATGGCTGTTAGAAAATGGTGACACAAAAACATGATTTTGTTTCTTTTAAAAATGCTTTTATTGTACAACTGAACAAAAATAACAAGTAGACATATTTGACATATTGGATATTGCTGTGTCTGTAACAACCTATTTTCTAAAAATATCACATGATCTACCCTATCAGGTGAACGCTGTAAAAAAATAAATAAAAACTATGTCAACCCTTTACTGACTTAGTTGAAACATCTTTGGCAGCCATTACAGCCTTTAGTCTTCTTAGATATGCCACAAGGTTTCCATACCTGGACTTGGGGATTTTCTGCCATTCTTCTGCCATCCATTCAAGCTCTGTCAGGTTTGATTGGGACCTTCGATGGTCTGGCTGGGCCACTCAAGAACATTCAAATGGATGTCCCTGAGTTACTCCTGTGTTGTCTTGCCTGTGTGCTTAGGGTCATTGTCTTGTTGGAGGGTGAACATTTGGCCCAATCAGAGGTACAGAGCACCCTAGATCTGGTTTACGTTATAAGCTGCCACCGCCATGCTTTACTGTAGGGACAGTAATGGGCATGTGATAATCAGTGATTGGTTTCCTCCAAACATGACACTTAGAATTGAGGCCAAAAGGTTACATTTTGGCTTCATCAGACTAGAGAGTCTTATTTCTCACTGAGAGTCCTTTAGGTGCTTTTTTGCAAATTCTCATGTGTCTTTTACTGAGGAGAGGCTTCTTTCTTGCCACTCTGCCATACAGCCCAGATTGGTGGTGTGATGGTTTACTTTATGGAAGTTTCTCCCATCTGCACACAGGATCTTTGGAGCTCAGCCAGAGTGACCATTTGGTTCTTGGTCACCTTTACCAATGCCCTTTTCTTCTGATTACTTTTGGAGAGACAACCAATTCTAGGAAGAGACCCAGGTGTTCCAAACCTTTTTCCATTTAACAATTATGGAGGCCACTGTGTTCTTAGAAACTTTCAGTGCAGTCAAAGTTTTATTGTATCTCTCTCTATATCTGTGCGTCCACACAATCATGTCTCTGAGCTCTACAGGCTGTTCATCCTGGCTTGGTTTTTGCTCAGATATGCATTATCAGCTGGGAGACTTTGTATAGACAGGAGTGTGACTTTCCAAAACATGTCCAGTCAACTTAACTTACCACAGGTGATCTCCAACGCAGGTCTGTGCACATCTCAAAGAGGATGAACAGAAATGGGAGGCCCCCAGAGCTAAATTCCATATGTCATAGCAAAGGGTCTGAATACTTACGTCCATCCCATATGAAATTTTAGCTTTTCCTTTTATAATAAATTAGCAAACATCTCTAAAATTATGTTTTTGTCTCATTATGGGGTATTGAATGCTGGTTGATGAGGGAAAACTTGATTTTTTGTAATTTTAGCACAACACAACAAAATGTGAAAAGGTCTGAAGACTTTCCAAATGCATTGTATGTCAGCAGTAGATCATCTGTTTACACCAGGAGATGCGTTGCCAACACACAAGCATCTGTTCATCTGTCAGATGATCGGCAAAATGTTTACAAGGTGAAATCATCAGGAACGTTCATATGTAGGAAAGTTCATTTGTCTGATCATCAGTCAACAAAAAGGGACTTCAATGTCTGCCAGTACGGTAGATTTTAAAATGTCTGCGCTAATAAAATAAAGCAGGGCATTGCACTAGATGGCAACGTCAAGAACCTTCTTCAGATTTCTGTTTTACCCTCCCTGGGTGTCCTCCTGTCTTTCCCACTGCCCTGTGGCTAGTTTTATGTTCTAGAAACACCTCTAGGTTACATATGATTACACACTGCTGCTTCTTAGACACAGCTCCAGTTTAGCTGCATTATATGTTTAGCTTGCCACCATGCTTTTCACTGCAGCTCTGCTTATTCAGAGTAGAGCTTTGTTTAAACTCTCACTCATCAGATATCTAGCAGGAAGAATGTGAATGGAAACTTGATACCAATTGCTGCAAAGATAGGGCAGATTTATTAAAACTGGGGAAAAGAAAAACTGACTTACAGTATTTTTCGGACTATAAGACGCACTCCCCCTTCCCCCCAAAATGACTCTACTCACCTTCCCTTTTCCTCTTCCAGGTCCCGCTGTGGTGTTCTGAAGCAGCACATAGTGCAGGTAGGTGTGCACTTTGAGCTGACATTGTGCGCGTCAGGTCACAATACACAGCTGTCCAGATTATTTAAATGCCTGATCTGAGGTCTGATGGGGGCTGGTGGTGCAATCTGAGGCTGTGTGGGGCTAGGGCAGAGGTGGCGAACCTATGGCATGGGTGCCAGAGGCGGAACTCAGAGCCCTCTCTGTGGGCACCCGCGCCGTGGAAAAAGTGTATGTTGTACCAAAATGCCTTAGACTTTTCCTGCCATTTATTAGTGCAGGGCGCACTATGAACAGCACAGGCAGTGTACTGAATGTAGGAAGGCTATTATAGCTAAATGATAAAGTACATGGAAGATATACTATATTGGACTGTAGTATTCAGGTTACATTGCTATGTTGGCACTTTGTGATAAATAAGTGGGTTTTGGGTTGCAGTTTGGGCACTTGGCCTCTAAAAGGTTCACCATTACTGGATAGGGTGTTACAATCAGAGGCTGATATGATCTGATTGGAGGTCTGATCTGAGTCTGCTGGGGGGCTGATGGGTTTGATGGGGGATGGTCTGAGGGGGCTGATGGGGGCTGTGGGGTCCCATCTGAGGTTGACTGGGGCTGAGGAGTCTGATCTGAGGCTGATTGGGGATCTGATCTAGGGTTGGGGGGTTTATGGGGGGCTGATCTGAGGCTAATGGAGGCTGGGGGGTCTGATCTGAGGTTGATGGAGGCAGAGGGCTCTGATGGGAGGCTGATCTGAGGCTATCGGAGGCTGGGGGGTCTGATTTTGGGGACTAATCTGAGGTCTGATGAAGAACGGGGGTCTGATGAGGATTGAGGTCTATTTAGGGTATGATATGAGGTGTGATCAAAAATGGGGGTCTGCTCTGAGATCTGATGGAAATCCTAGGTACATCTTATAGTCCGCTGCATTTTATAGTCCAATAAATACAGTAATTTCCCATACAAATCAATTTTTAAGAGCTCCTTTGGAAAATGAAATGATTAATCTGATTCCTTGCTATCGGCAACTAAAGCAGTTTACTTTTGCTCAGGTTTTCATAAATCTTCCCCAAACTTTTTATAAACTACAAGTATTAAATTATTTGCAAGACAATAATCAGCCACATATAATGTCAAATTATTCCAATGTGCCAAAAAAAGAGTAGGTTTAAATGAAACCTGTCAACGTACCGTATCTACAAAAGGACCTCAATTAACATAATAAAGTAGTATTATTAGCGATCGTCTGTGGACCTTAAGTTTATCAGCCTCTGTCCAAGGACATTAGCTGTGTTACTTTGGGTTGTTTTGAGACCTGTGAGCCAAATTGGGTCTAGTTTGATATGACACAAGGTTTTGTACTATATAAATGCTGCTGCCATCTTTTCAGAGCCAAGTGCAGTAAAAAAGGTGATGGGCCTGTACTGCAAATAATCCTGGAAGAAGCTATAAAAACTGTCTAATTTAGCGATTTTGCCTTGGACAGGCTTCAGCTTCGTCAGCGGAATAATAGGAATGTATACAATCTCACGCTTTCTTTTATTGCAAATAACTTTATAGACTATGCAAGCCATAAAAATATTGTCATTATATTACAGCCTTTGGTCCTCATTTACATAATAGTATCTACTGTAAATGAAAACTTGTTACTGGAAATTTGATTAAAGTGTATCTCACACATGTTGCCCATTGTAACAGCAGTGGGTGTAAAACCATTGTGTCAACCACCAGATTTGTCTTTTGGCATTCAACTGGTTTTCAACTTTTAACCCCTGTGCAGGGATCTGGACTTCACTGCAGGGGAATCAACAGGCTAGGAACCTATTGCTCAGGCCCTTCCTACAGGAGAAGGTACCTTAAAGGGGTATTCTCATCTTAGACAATGGGGGCATATCCTAGCAATATGCCCCCATTGTTTAAAATGAGAATAACCCTTTAAGTACCTCAAGGTAGTCAGGAGTATGGCCAGACCCACGGTGACAGGGAGAGCAGGAGATGAATCACCACTGCTGGGATACAGAAACTATGGAATCAGTAAGTAGAGTAGCGGGGGCCACGGGCCTCTGCTGGAAGAACCATGAACAATACTTAGCAACAGGATACAGTAGGTGATAAATGTATGATTGCTAGGTCTCTTTGCTTGAACCACCACCGTGCACTAGAACAGAAGTCCCAATTGAACTAGAGGCATCACAAATGAACATATTTTTTTTAAATTATACTGTTTTACAGACATTAGCATCACTCTGTACCCAATGGGACTCACAATCTAAGTTCCCTATCAGTATGTCTTTGGAGTGTGGGAGGAAATCTGAGTACCCGGAGCAAACCCATGCAAACACAGGGAGAACATACAAACTCCACGCAGATGCTGTCCTTGGTTGGATTTTAAACCCAGGACCCCAGTTTTAACCACTGAGCCACCGTGCTGCATTACTATTCCTTCACTGCCTATGGTACTACTTACGGGGATAGCCAAGAACTGTACTCAGCTATCTCTGTCAGTCCTAAGACTGGAGCAGTAGTGTGCATACATGACCAGTGTTCGATTCAAACAGGAACTCAGGACTCCTGTTCTTGTGAATAGGTAGAGTCTCGGTGATTGGGCCCCTAGCAATGATACATTTATCATCTATCCTATAGATAGGTGATAAGTGTTGTCTACTGGCTGACCCCTTTAAAGGCAGTATATTACATGAACACGTCTGACACACTATTATTCAGAGAGCTCAGCTTATAGAGCCTAAAATATAATACAGTGGACTAGTGAGGGGGATGGGAGGATGCAGAGGGAGTGCTTCCCTCATGAATACTTCAGACTCCTAAACATTAGTCCATTATACACTCTGCTAGAATACAACGGGTCAAATTTAGAAAATCCACCATAATTCTAGTGCCGATTTATGCCAAAAAGTAGCATACATGCCTTGCACAACATTTATTGTGTTTTAGACACGTTTTACCTTGTCTGATAAGAGGGTGTGGCCAAGGTCGGACTGGAGTACCTAGGGCCCACCAGAAGAAATAATTCTTGGGGCCCACCATAAAGAAATATCTGGGTTTGTTATCCCTGTACTGTGACATCACTGTGTTTATTATCCCTGTACGGTGACATCACAGTGTTTATTATCCCTGTACAGTGACATCGCTGTGTGTATTATCCCACTGCAGGAAGAGGTAAGTGGTCTGTGTTTGTGTGTTTGTTTTCTATTTTTCAGGGTCGTGAATGCAGAGGACTACGTCGGATTCGGTGGACTACGTCGGACCAGCTTTTTTTTAAAAAAAAAAAAACAAACACACAAACACTTACCTCTTCCTGCACTGGGATAATACACACAGCGATGTCACTGTACAGGGATAATAAACACAGCGATGTCACTGTACAGGGATAATAAACACTGTGATGTCACAGTACAGAGATAATAAACACTGTGATGTCACAGTACAGAGATAATAAACACAGTGATGTCACTGTACAGGGATAATAAACACAGAGATGTCACAGTACAGGGATAATAAACACAGTGATGTCACCGTACAGGGATAATAAACACAGTGATGTCACCGTACAGGGATAATAAACACAGTGATGTCACAGTACAGGGATAATAAACAGTGATGTCACAGTCCAGGAATAATAAACACAGTGATGTCACAGTCCTGGGATAATAAACACAGTGATGTCACAGTCTAGGAATAATAAACACAGTGATGTCACAGTCCAGGGATAATAAACACAGTGATGTCACAGTCCTGGGATAATAAACACAGTGATGCCACAGTACAGGGATAATAAACACAGTGATGTCACCATACAGGGATAATAAACACAGTGATGTCACAGTACAGGGATAATAAACAGTGATGTCACAGTCCAGGAATAATAAACACAGTGATGTCACAGTCCAGGGATAATAAACACAGTGATGTCACAGTCCAGGGATAATAAACACAGTGATGTCACAGTCCAGGGATAATAAACAGTGATGTCACAGTCTAGAAATAATAAACACAGTGATGTCACAGTCCAGGGATAATAAACACAGTGATGTCACAGTCCAGGAATAATAAACATAGTGATATCATAGTCAAGGGATAATAAACACAGTGATGTCACAGTCAAGGGATAATAAACACAGTGTACAGAAAGTTAAAAAAAAAATTATACTTACCTTTTTCATAGCAGCAGGGCCAGCATCATCAGAGCAGGAGATCTTCTTCTCATGTCTGAAGAGGGTGGGGCCTATGCTGCCGGCCAGCCCCGCCCCCCGCCGAGACCTGAGGCATGCCTGGGAGGTACGGAGAGCTGCAGGGGGGACAGGAGGGAGGATGGAAGAAGCAGACAGCTGATTTCGGCTATCTGCTCCTTCCTGCAACAGGCAACTGTCTCTACGTCCTATGGACGCAGAGACAGCTGCCAGAGGCTGGATCTGGGTCAGTTGGGAGGTATGCGGCAGCGGGGGGCGGCACCAGGGGCGCGGGGGCCCCCCTGAAATCATTGGAGCCGGGGCCTGGAGCAGTAGCTCCAAATGCTCCAATGATAATCCGGCCCTGACTATAGGTTCCTGGCTTGAGGCCTACCAGAGGATCCTCCGGTCCTCTGGTGGGCCAGTCTGACACTGGGTGTGGCTGCTCGGGAAAGGATGTTCACACAAGACAATGTAAATTAAATTGTATCAAACTTTTTCAGAAAATTTTTGGCACAAATGCAGTGAGCCCAAGAGAGTAGAGAGAGGATAAGAGAAGTAGTTGCAACAATGACGGTGGCAGTAGTTACTCACTCTGGCATTCTATTGGGTCCAAGCAGTGATGAGAAAGGGTGCACCTTTATTCCTTTTGGAGCACGGACGGGTTCTCCTGCCTGATGATGGTTGAAGTGCCCTTGGTGTTGAGGGTATTGAGGTTCAAGGCAGGTTCCCTTGATGCAGCTGGACACAATGACGAGGCAGTGCAGCAGAGCAATTTTTAACTGAAGAATTCAGTGGTTAGCACTGGTGCCTTACAGTGCTGGGGTCCAAGGTTCTAATCTAACCAAGGGCAACATCTGCATGGAGTTTGTATGTTCTCCTTGTGTTTGTGTGAATTTTCCTCCCACACTCCAAAGACATACTGATAGGGAACTTAACATACTGAGTGTGAGCCCCATTGGGGGCAGCTTGATGCTAATATCTGAAAGCGCTGCGGAATATAGTGCGCTATATAAGTGCATGAAATAAATAAATTTTAAATGCAAACATATCAGGACTAGTGTAGAGCGAGCATGCTCGGCCGAACTCGCTGTTCAGCCGAGCATGCCTATGCTCGGGTGCACTCGGTGTTCGGCCGAACACCGAGTGTACTCGAACGCAAAGCTCGAGTCCCCTAGACGGATCCGTCATGACCCCAATGCAAGTCAATGGGGACGGATCTGTTTGGTGTGACACACTAGTAAACGGATCTGTCCCCATTGACTTGCATTGGGGTCATGACGGATCTGTCCTTACCTTTCCCTGCAGCTCCCTCCTCCCGTCCAGCAGGTGGCGCTGTGGTAAAAATTACCACTCTGCGCGCCGTCTTCCTGCTGGAGCAGGTCGGGAGCTGCCAGGGAAGGTAAGTATGTCTCTGTGTCTGTGTGTTTTTTTTATCTTTATTTGGGGCACTTGTGTAAACCAGGCACCCGCCGCTCTTCCGAGTGGGGGGTGCCTGGTTAACTCCCATATACCTCAATTATGCTCTGGTGCTCGGCCGAGCACTCGAGCACCCCTGAGTGCTCGGCCAGAGCACCGGAGCATACGAGCACCTTAGTGCTCGATCATCACTAATCAGGACAGTTCTTAGGCTGCACTCAGGCATGAAGTGTAATACTTCTTGTAAAGGATTGCAACCAACATGGCGGACCCTAAATGTCAGACTAAGCTCTGCACCTTTTCTGAACAGGTTGCAAGTCCACACTTCCACTGTGGGATGTGGGCAATGTACTCACGCAGGTGATCAAACTGTGGTGTGTGTCCAGTCTCTGGAGGAAAATTCCTGAACACATGGCAATGGAGACTTGGTATTGGTATTACAGCAATTTTCCAATGACTTTGACTTTACACTTCTTCCATCTAGCCTGCTTCTACAGTGAATAAAGTTCTTGTTCTGGCCTAGCTGTGGTCGGTTCTTTTTCCAGGCTAGTTCCCATGTCCGTTATATAGTACTCTGCAGTAGGCTAACTTGTTTATAGAAGGTTCCTCCTCTCTATACGGAGAGGGTGACTCCAACCCCACCTAGTGGTGGCTGTGTATATGGCCTATTAATACATGTGCACACAAAACAGAGCAAGTACATACATTACACAGAAAAATACATTTTTTGCACTTTGCAGTCTACCGTTGCTTTGCAGTGTACCGTTGCTTTGCAGTGGGCTACTGTACTACGAAGGTGGTACAAACATAGACTAGACTGTCTAGAATGCACCAAAACAATTGTCCTTCTGCAGATGTATTTTAGACTGTCTGGTGTTGAGTTTACACATCTAAAATTAGACACAATTGGTAAATCTACCACATATTTCTGTCTGCATTTGGGCTAAGTATGCACTTTATCACTTTTGCACATTTGCACTTTTATCTTTTTTAGGTGTTTTTATTTATTTTTTTGCAATGCACTTTAATGTGAATAATGTCTTTTTCAATATTATTACAGTATTTATTTGCAGCGAACAATGGTATTTTCACAAATATTGAGACTATGTATAGCATTAGTATTTATCCATGGTTCTGTTCTGATAACAATACTACAGATTTAGTTTTCAGTTATGTATGCTGTAACATCTCAACTTACTTTCCGATTATGCTTGGGAATATGAATACATTGGTCTATTTATATTTATCTCCTTAATAGTGTTATCCACAGACTCCTGATTACCACTGTTGAGCGCAACAATGGTAAAATTAGACACACAATTGCAGTGGTGTAGCTACCAGGGAAGCAGGGGAAGCAGCTGCTTCAGGGCCTAAGCTCAGAAGGGGCCCGGGAGCAGTCACTGTATTTGGTCAAACCGGGCCCCTGTCAGAGCAGCTGACTTCCCCCGCCTCTCCCCAGCATCAGGGCGGTCAGATGTGGGCGGAGCTATCACAGCCCCACCTCCTTTTATACCCGCGATTCTTGCAGCCGGATCCTTCCATGCGGAGCATGCTGGACAACAGTAGGATTTCCACAACCTCCCAGTAATGTGAGTGTCAGGGGAACTGGGGTTATAATCAGCTTTCCCGGACTGTCCTCATGTCTCTGCACATGTGACATGCAGTACAGTAGGAAAGCTGGGTGACATTACATCATGAGATGTCATCCAGCTTCCCTGCTATCCTGCATGGCACAAGTGCAGAGGCATTAGCGTATAGGGGAGAGGCACAGCAGGAAAGCTGGGTGTCTGTATATGTGTGCGTCCATGTACGTGGTGACTGTGTGTATTTATGCATCCATGTATGTGGAGAGTGCATGTATGAGTGCGTCCATGTATGTGGTGACTGTGTATAAGTGCGTCCATGTATGTGGTGACTGTGTATAAGTGCGTCCATGTATGTGGTGACTGTGTATAAGTGCGTCCATGTATGTGGTGACTGTGTATGAGTGCGTCCATGTATGCAGAGAGTGCGTATATGAGTGTGTCTATGTATATGGTGAGCGCATATATATGGAGAGTGCGAGTATGAGTGCAGCTATGTATATGGTGAGCGCATGTATATGGAGAGTGCGTGTATGAGTGCAGCTATGTATATGGTGAGCGCATGTATATGGAGAGTGCGTGTATGAGTGCACCTATGTATATGGTGAGTTTGTGTGTGGGGGGGGGGCATGCAAAAATTTGCTGTGGGGCCCAGTCAGTTCTAGCTACGCCTTTGCACAATTGGTAAATCTACCCCATATTTCTTTCTGCATTTGGGCTAAGTATGCCCTTTATCACTTTATCACTTTTGCACATTTGCACTTATATCTTTTTTAGGTAATTTTTCAAATAATGTCTTGTCACAATTGGTAAATGCCCTTAAATGATTAAGATGATTAGTGATGCTTTTACCCAATGAACATTTGTTTCCGCCACACCTTTACACCGGGCAATTATTGGGAACAAGTATTCCTAGGAACGCTCCTTCCCAATAACTTCCCTAATTGTTGGCTCCTGTAATTAGACCTTATAGGGGTTGTGCAGGGCAAAGACATTGGAGACCTCAATATCAGATTGGTACAAGATTGCCACTGCCTTTTCAAATAGCTGATCAGTGGGGGTGCTGGTACTGGAACCCTGCCTATCTGATGTTGAAGACCTACAGCATCCTGAAGAAAGGTCATCAAAATCTTTGCACTGCACGACCCCTTTAAATACAGCAAAAGTTAGTACAAAATTAGGCCTTCTGAAATTTTCCATACCCAGGACAGTAAGTATAACAAGGAGATATCTTCTTAATTTTCACCATCAGCTTAGAAGTGATTCCTTACTGTAAGAGCAGTGAGACCAATATTATTGCCACTTGCTCAGTGATGGATCTAGAGATATATTTTCCAGGAATTTTATGTTTTCTATACATGAGGATAAGGGCTAACAACCTCATAGTGGTTATTTTGCCTTCTATGGGATCAGCACAGTATTATAATTGGTTGACCAAGATAGACTTTGCCTAGACTATTTTTTCATTCTTGCCATCTTACTATGCTTGGGTAATTATCTATATGTGCAGTAAAGATAGGATGAATCACTTCCCTGTAGTATTGCATCTCAGTGTTCTGCTTGCGCCCAAATGCCTTTGATAGATGCAGGTTTGGGGCCTTCGTTCACACTTCATCATATTTGACAGTAAGAAGAATGCAGTATGAAGTAGAATGACAGACACTGCAGCAAAACCCCAAGGGACCCCAATAGTAGTCAACGAGATCTGTTGATCACTGTTAGGATCCAACAGATCCAGCATAGTATTGTGCGGATGTGAACATGGTCGTACATTTGGCTCACACCTTGTAGCAAACCTCTAACACATGCTACTGCTGTTATAGTTCTGTCCGTGAGGAAATAAGCTATACAAGAAGAAAATATTGCTTCTGAGCTAAACAGCCCTAGGGTGCTACATTTTGTGGCAAGAATATTGCATTTCTTTTCAGCACATGTGCAAATAGCATGAGTCAGCGCTGTAATGCAATATAACCAGGTACATTGGGTAGATGTTGTAGATTAGGTCATTTATTTGCTGTGGTATTTTTTTCTAATACTAAGGTAAACTTTGACATTACATGGTATTCAGATCTGGAATGAAAAGCTGCAGCAAACATTTCCTATATGATTATTCACCTATATACTGCAATGACCCATGTAAAGTCTCAGCTGTATCTAAGAATTATTCCAGCAAAGCCCCACAGAAGGTGGGTTCACAAAGTTGTGTTTCATTAATGACTAACTTTGAAAATGTATTCTAAAATTGGTGATCCAGCCTGCCAGTGATTCCCCCTGCTTGTTTTTTTCTGTGGGATGTCATGAATCACATTCAGAAATCGTCCTTTTATCTTCGCACAAAGCCTTATAACCTGATGATATGTTTTATCCCTTTGAGAACTCCGACGTCTGAAGGCAACGTTTCCTTTAGCAAGTCAAATGAAAGCTACAAAGATCTTGTCACAACAAACGCACTCGGTGTACAAGGATATAAAATGTACTGCGCTCAGAGAGGTATGGTAATAGAACACGATACCATCACATCAATGGATACTGGAGGCGGGAAGACTAAGTAGCTTTATTGAGGATTTTACAATGCGCATTCACTGCAGTAGCTATTGATACAAGTCTTATTGCTTATAGCGCCAACATATTCTGCGGAGCTGTTCATGGAGTTATTTTTCTATCAAGCAATGAAGTTTTAATCTGCAAAGAGGTATATTACTAACCCCATAGCTCTGTCACTAACTTATATATATTCCACATGTAGAAAAATCTAGCATCGGGAACGTCATCATCAACATCAATAAGGGTATTCCGGTTAGATTAAGTTAAACCTTATCCACAGGATAGGGGTTAGCTATTAGATCAGTGGGGGTCCTACCACTGGGACCCCCACCAATCACAAGAATGGGCACCCCTGCAGGCACCCTGAAATGAACAGAGCAGCCGGTCATACATGCGCGTGGCCACGTCCTTCATTTCCATGGGAGTTCCTGAGATAGCCGAGTACAGCTTTCCCCGTAATTCCCATAGAAATGAATGGACCTGTCGCACACATGCCGGACCTTCCACTCCGTTCATTTCAGGGGCGCTACATGGTTTACAGGTCCACCATTCTCAGTATTCGTGGGGGTCCCAGTGATTGGCCCCCCACCGATCTAATAGTTATCCCTTATCCCGTTGATAGGGTATAACTTAATCTAACCGGAATACCCTATAAGGAGGTTGTCTAAATTAAAATAAACATTTCCTAATGGCAGGGAATGGGTTAAAGTTACACTTCTGCTTCTGTGTCGCCTCTCCGCCCATCTTAGCCAGGCTGCTTTATTTGCATGGCTGCAGCCAATCATTGGCCTTAGCAGTCTTGTGCAGTATACCACTGGGGTCAGTGATTGGCTGCAATGGTCATGACCCGTTTATGGGCACATCACTGCTACAGCCAAGAATAGGATGCATTAGCTGCAGTGGTAGGGAGGATAGGAGTGGTGGAACTGGAACGGGGGAGTTTTGAACCAGTAAGTATAGTTTGTTTTATTATTTTAACCCTTTTGAAGACATATAGCAATATTTATTTTAGATGGGACAACCCTTTGTGGTGGCGGTCCAGCCTTTCCACCATTCTCTTTCCTTATTTTTCTGCTCCTTTTCTGCAAGTCGATCCTTCCTCAGTCTCCCTTCCAGCAGCTGTGGAGGATGTTCTCTTGCAATAGTCAGCATCTTCCGGCAAAATACCTTATATCAATGGTCACATTACAGAAACAGTTGGGGTACACTTTGCACCCCATAGTCAGAGGCAGACTGGGAACTTAAAGTGGCTCTGGAAAAAATACTAAAAGTGGCCCTGTTTTGTAGTCGGGTCCAAATTGATGGAAGGCAGGGCCAGCAATACCTTATTGTGGTAAATTATACCACCCCAACAGAGCCAAATACCACAGTACATCACAAAATATTGCCCTAAAAACTTCCACTGCCCGGCCATGATGAGGGCCCAGGCGCCCCCTTAGGCATCGGCGCACAGGGAAATTTCCCTGTAAGGTCTATGGCCAATCCGCCCCTGCCCATAGCATTTTATGCCAGTTAGATCTACCTGGGAAGGGACCTTTCATGCTTGGTCCTCTGACTGCTGTTACGGTAAGAGCAGTGAGACTTTGGGACTCTCTGCATGAGGAGGTGGTGATGGTGAATTCAAGACGGGCCTGGATGGAGGGTAACAATATTATAGGCTATAGTTACTAGAGATGGGTCGTTGATCCAGGGAGTTATTCTGATCGCCTGATTGGAGTCGGGAAGAAATTTTTCCCCTAAAGTGAGGAAAATTGGCTTCTACCTCACAGGGGTTTTTTTTTTGCCTTCCTCTGGATCAACTTGTAGGAAAAGAGGCTGAAATGGATGGACAGATGTCTTTTTTCGGCCTTATAAGCTATGTTACTATGATGTGCATTTTCTTTGTATTTCCTTACATGGTTGAAATTAGAGATGAGCGAATCATTCAAAAAATTATTCGCCGAACATTCGTGAACTTTTCCTAAAATTTGTATATTCGACGAATAGATTCGTTGTATTTGAATACAAAATATACGTTATTATGTGCTATTAGCGAACATGCGCTCACTAATAACAAACGTTCATTTACAAAATGTACGCAAATTCTTAAAAGACGTACGCATGAGCGTACAAATAGCTTACGAATCTCAGCGTACTATTGTCTAAGCGATTACGTAATACGCAGGCACGTACGAGCAGAGGCCGCGGCGTGCACTCCTCAGAGGCAGAGCGAATATTCGAGACATATATATGGTAAAGTGCAAATACATTATTATAGGTATAATATAAAAATTTTAAATATCACCTACCTAGTATGCTCACGGACACGTTTAAGTCTCTTTTCTTCTGATGCTTGTCATAGAACTGGAGCAGAGTCCCAAACTCAGTCGCAATTTGTAATCCACATAGGCAAAATTGTAATCCAAATGGGTAAAAAAAAAGCAGCAAAGGTTCCTTAAAAAACCCTCTTTCAAGGGGCTCCCCAAATAACCTGAAAAGGGAGGAAAAGGGATGAGGCGCACATATGCGCAACTTAATTTCCTGAGTTGCCTCGTCATCTTCCCGTGCTGGAGAAAGGGGCGGAACTACCAGGGAGGAGTCTGCATCGCTGAATTAAATTTGTACACAACAGCATATAGAGTAACTACCAGGGAAAAGTCTGCATCGCTGAATTGAATTCATACGCGACAGCGTATAGAGTAACTAAATTATACGTAGAATAGCGTATAATTTATAGGACACACTACGTAGCGAATGCGTACAAAAGCGAAGCAAATCACCTAATATTCGGATTCGCTTCGCAGCTGAAAAATCCCAAGATTCGATACGAATCTATGAAGCGGCGAATAGATTCACTCATCTCTAGTTGAAATGTTATCTAATATGTATATCTTCATGATTTTTTTTTAATCGTTTTCATTTTGTGTTACTCTGTGTAGTGTAGACAAAAATGCTAACCGCAAACTATGAACAAACTATTGGATTTGCTATTTTATTTTGAGTCTCTACCTAGTACTTTGAATGCACAAGGGTGTATTTATAAACATCTTAATACAGTTGCAATGTTTCTTTCCTTTCCTCCTTTAATTTAGCATCATCCGCCACAAAAATCTGATTGTAACAACAACTACATTGGATGCAACAGGGTCACACATGCTTTAATATAAGGTCAGGACCCAATCTGGAATGTGTATATATGGCAGTATATGAATTATTCATTAGCTTTATTCATGCTCCGTACATGGGTAAGTGTTTGTTTAGTTGGCTGCTTTAGGTCACAGCTCATTATGCTGTTTACACCAAGACAGTACACAAGCTTGAGAAACCCAAAGTCAGCAACCTCTTCAAAAGATGATGATGTGTGTTTTATTTAAATGAGATCAAATGAGTAATCCAATATCTTGGACGAGGGAAATGTTAGCAAAATGCTGGAATATTATGTTCATTAAGGTAATAGATGATCAACCATGATAAATCATCCCAGTCACTGCCTTAAATAGCCTTACAATTTGTTTCAGTCTGCTCAGCACGAAGCATGCATTAGAGAGAGGTTTTACATCTTTCTTCCTAACAGTATTCCATAAAGCCACTGAATAAAGAAAAAGCCAGCGTTTTATTGTATAATAAAAGAGCAGATTTTATTTGATGGCCTGCATGCGGCAAACCAGAAATAATCAGTGAAAATGCAGGGATCATGTGGATACTTATCTCATTTTATTTTATACCCCGGATGAGTAAGATCACATTTACAAAGTGGAAAAAAAAAGATTTAAGGTCAAGCTTTATGAGGTCATCAAATCGCATTAGGTTCCAACTGGGACAAAAGTTCTGTTTCAGCTAATTGATTCAACGATATACCGTACCTTCATGTGCCTCCAGTTTCATACAAAGGAGTACAGAGGGGATTTTGTGGATTCTGAATGAATCTGGCAGAAAATATCTTGGCAGGCTCCATGGCATTCAGTATGTACAGAGTATTCTTCCCTAGAACTATTGTATCCAGGGAAGGATAGCTTTGTACATACGGCACCAGACAGAGCCTTTATGGCAGCATGAATAGGCAATGCGGTTCCATACTAGAGAGTCATGCGACCTCCATTCACTGGAGGCCAGTGGTGGATGCTTTTCGGTAGAACTGAATAAAATAATGTATGGTTAAGGCCTCATTAAAATGAACTGTGAAAATCAGCCATCACACGGACATTTTCAGAAACTTATGGGGCTATTCACAAGGAATTTTTTTTAATGGCCAGTGCACAGCAGACGTTATAAAACAGGACATGAGACCATTTTTAATGACCATTTAGACAGAAGTGTGCCCCTCTAATGGCCGTTAAGTATGGGTACACTAGGTAAAAAATGGACTTTCAGAGTTTAAAAGTAAATACGTCAACCACTTCCCCACATGGGGATACCCAGAACTACGCTCCCGGCGTGATGATGTCACATGATCAAGCTGGGAGTGTCAGGTCCTGTTGCCTCCAGTGAAGAGCAAGTGTCCCCATGCATGCAAGTGCTTGAGGTAAGTATTCATTTTTTTTAAGTGCCAGCACTACCGGAAGTGGGAACCATTATCTATATGGGGGTATATATACAGTGAGGACACATATGCTTCTGGGAGCACTATGAGGGCACAAATGTTTCTGGTGGCACACAGGCGTGCACAACCTATGAGGCCAGGTGAGGCGATCGCCTCAGGCAGCACCAGGTAGGGGCAAAAGGAGGGCAGCAGAAGGGCAATGGGTAATGAGTGCTTTCATTATGGCAAAGGGATTAGGTTAAGAAATGGGGGAGGGGGGTAACGTTTCAGTTTTCCCCTCAGGCAGCAGAAAGGCTAGGTGCACCCCTGGTGGCACTATGGGGGAATATATACCACTGATGGCACTATGGGAGGCTGTGTATAATATGGGTGCACTACTAGGAGCTATTTATAATACTGAGGGATACTGAAATTACTATTGGGGACCATTTATAATACTGGGGGCACTATGGGGCCCATTTATAATACTGGGGGCACTATTGGATTAGTGTTTGTGTTAGCTTTACTCACTGCACTACATTAAAGTCCAGTCACCATGCCTGCTTTAGTAAATGGCTATATTCCGCATAACATGTTAATTCTGATGTATTTTTTCTTACAACTCTATAGTGGACTGTTATATTATCCCTACTAGAAATGTATGAATACATTGATGAATGTGAGTTACCAGTTGGGGTTGCGTGACTATACACAGTCTGACATTGTCCAATCAGTGTTGACAGTGCCAGGCTATGTAGGGACACATCTCTTTGACAAAGGCAATGGTAATGCTTATCTGTCGAGTTACTAATAAATAGGAGGTAAGTAGGGTTATATTGGCGGACAGCAGCCACTGTTACAATGGCAGGAGACCAGGGCAGCTCAGAAAGAGGCTTCTGTGCGCATGAAGGAGGTTGCTGATAAAAGATGTAGAGATTCTCCTAAGTTCTGTCTTGGTGATAAAGTGTGGCTTGTCTCCAAATACATCAGACTTAATATAACCTTTTATAAATTGGGTCCACGCATCATCAGTCCATTTAAGATCCTCAGGCAAATTAATGATGTTTCCTACAAGCTTAAGCTGCCAGCCTCACTCCGGGTACCGAATTCCTTCCATGTCTCCCTGCTCAAACCTGTCATCCTGAATCGTTTTGTCAAGAAACCTGTCTCAGCTCCTGTTGAGGTTGGTGATGAGAACATCTATGAGGTGAAAGCCATTCTGGGGATGAAGAAGAGTAGAGGTAAAACCCTATTTCTTGTGGATTGGAAGGGGTTTGTCCCTGAGGAACAATCTTGGGAACATAGAGAGAACATCTTCTTCTCTTCTTCTAAAAAACTTTTTGACTAGGGTCAGGCCAGAGGAGACGTGGTGTAAGGGTAAGGGGGGGGGGGGGCACCGTTAGTACAGCGCTCCATCCACACCTGCTTGCATAACAATATACTTCTACAAATGTGTATTGTGAAAATCAGACTTTGATAGATCCCTGTTCTTTAAATAAAATAGGTCAGCCACTCACACCTGATTGCCATCCCATTGACTCAGAACAATGGACTCTGTCACCTTTAAATTATCTGCTCATCCTAAAAGTTCACATACTTTTGCTGCTCACAGAAACTTGATATTGAAATACGTTCCTCAATAAACAAATGGCCAATTCTAATATTTTGACTAATTAGTTTGATTTGGTTATCAATAACTACGAGGGTGTGGCAAAAATTATTTGCACTCTGGCTGAAGAATTTATTTTCATAAAGAAAAGATGAACACATCATATTTCGACACAATCTCCCTGCTTTTCAATACACTTTGTCCATCTTTGAACATGTTGTCATGTTTTCGCACAACTTTATACGTTGGGGAGGTAGGCAGTTAACTGTAACCCACCATTATAAAAATGATGAGTAACATCACGATCTGATGGTGCCCCTTCACTGTGACAGCTGTAGTCACATTAAAGATCCCAGAGACAGGCCAAAGTGGTCTCTGGGCATGCGATAGCTGTGACATATGGCCACAGCAATCCACTGTGAAAAAAAGCTGGTAGAGGTGCACTCAGCTAAGATCCTTGATGTGGGAGTGAACCCTGCTGATTGTAAAGTTAACTGTGATCCTGCAGTGTGTGAATTAACCCCTTCCTGTCCTTACTAGAGCAGAAAAGGGGTTAATTCACTTTTTTGTCCATAAAATAAATAAAAAGTAAAATAAAAAAGTTATAGCTACATTTATTAGTTTTAACATCCACTTGCAATGTTCACATTTTTCATTCATAAAAAATACAAAAACACATTTTTTCATTTATAACAAAAAAAAGTTTAAAGTCTCCAAATTTCCCCACAAATTTCCCCACAGTCAACATTAAAAGTCAACATTAAAAGAAAAATTGTCACTTTGAAGTGGTTTCTAATGTTTTGGCACTCTACAACATTAGTTCTGGCAGTACAGCACCACAGAACCAGAAATAGAAAAATAGGCCACCAAAATACAAAATGCATTTCAGTCTTCTGAAGTTTTGTAATGGGCCCAGCCAAATAGGTAAATTGCACAAATAGCATCCATTTTCACAGTACAAACATATGATGATAGCTTTAAATATGTCTTGTCTTTAAATCTTTTGTAACAGAAAAAAATTATAGGAAAGGATAAATATATTCATGATATTTTACAGTTTAATTATTATATCTGTTGTCTAATGGCATAAAAATAAAGGTCTAATGTGTTCTGTGAAAATGAATATCACATACAGTACAGACCAAAAGTTTGGACACACCTTCTCATTCAAAGAGTTTTCTGTATTTTCATGACTATGAAAATTGTAGATTCACACTGAAGGCATCAAAACTATGAATTAACACATGTGGAATTATATACTTAACAAAAAAGTGTGAAACAGCTGTAAATATGTCTTATATTCTAGGTTCTTCAAAGTAGCCACCTTTTGCTTTGATTACTGCTTTACACACTCTTGGCATTCTCTTGATGAGCTTCAAGAGGTAGTCACCTGAAATGGTATTCCAACAGTCTTGAAGGAGTTCCCAGAGCTGCTTAGCACTTGTTGGCCCTTTTGCCTTCACTCTGCGGTCCAGCTCACCCCAAACCATTCCGATTAGGTTCAGGTCTGGTGACTGTGAAGGCCAGGTCATCTGGTGTAGCACCCCATCACTCTCCTTCTTGGTCAAATAGCCCTTACACAGCCTGGAAGTGTGTTTGGGGTCATTGTCCTGTTGATAAATAAATGATGGTCCAACTAAACGGAAACCGGATGGAATAGCATGCCGCTGCAAGATGCTGTGGTAGCCATGCTGGTTCAGTATGCCTTCAATTTTGAATAAATCCCCAACAGTGTCACCAGCAAAGCACCCCCACACCAGCACACCTCCTCCTCCATGCTTCACGGTGGGAACCAGCCATGTAGAGTCCATCCGTTCACCTTTTCTACGTCGCACAAAGACACGGTGGTTGAAACCAAAGATCTCAAATTTGGACTCATCAGACCAAAGCACAGATTTCCACTGGTCTAATGTCCATTCCTTGTGTTCTTTAGCCCAAACAAGTGTCTTCTGCTTGTTACCTGTCCTTACCAGTGGTTTCCTAGCAGCTATTTTACCATGAAGGCCTGCTGCACACAGTCTCCTCTTAACAGTAGTTGTAGAGATGTGTCTGCTGCTAGAACTCTGTGTGGCATTGACCTGGTCTCTAATCTGAGCTGCTGTTAACCTGCGATTTCTGAGGCTGGTGACTCGGATGAACTTATCCTCCTATTCAGTAGGACTATCAGCTGTGTATCCACCTGACTTCTGCCCAGCACAACTCATGGTCCCAACCCAATTTATAAGGCAAGAAATCCCACTTATTAAACCTGACAGGGCACACCTGTGAAGTGAAAACCATTTCAGGTGACTACCTCTTGAAGCTCATCAAGAGAATGCCAAGAGTGTGCAAAGCAGTAATCAAAGCAAAAGGTGGCTACTTTGAAGAACCTAGAATATAAGACATATTTACAGTTGTTTCACACTTTTTTGTTAAGTATATAATTCCACATGTGCTAATTCATAGTTTTGATGCCTTCAGTGTGAATGTACAATTTACTGTTGGATAGGCCCATTGCTAAAACTGAAAAATTGGCCTGGTAAAGAAGAGGGATAAACACTCCGGTAATGAAGTGTTTAAAAAATGTTGTAGGCTGAGCTGTGATGCACAAATGCACCGCTGTCTTCACCGCAGAGTCATGGCTGATTTGTAAATGATTTGCCACATAATCCACTGTCACTCGTGTATCCAAAAAAATCAGTTCACATGCACACTCAATGTTGTCTTCAGTCATGGATGTGGACATCTGACTCCTTCTTCATGGTTGACACTTGTACGACCTTCTTTGAAGTTCTTTATCTATTCATACAAATTTCTTAACGACAAAACACTACAGAATCGGAAAGTGCAGGGCACACCGCAAAACACAGAGGTGTAGATAGGCATTCCAGCAACCGGGGCGAGGATTCAGCATGCCCTCACCCCCCCCCACCCTTACACCTGGCATTCAAATTTATATAAAGTAGTTATATAGTAGTTATGCACACCTTTGTGTCCCCTCACAGTAGTTATGTCCTCCTTGTGGCCCCTTCACAGTAGTAATGCCTACCTTTGTGCCCCCACACTGTAATTATGTCTTACTTGTGCCCCCTTTGGCCTCTAGTGCCCTCTCAAGCTCCATAAAAAATACAAATACTTACCTGTTTCCCTGATGATTGGCACATCCTGTGCTTACCAACAGCAGCAGCACGACACGTTCACACACATTGCACTGCTGACTGTGCCGGAGGTTGATTCTCGGTCTGCACTGCTTCTCCCATACACAGTGCCAGAGACCAGGGGAATGGTGAAGCAGGGAGGGGACGGCTCCCTGTTTCACTAAGTAAATGAACTGCCTGGTTAGTGCACCCCCCAGCCTCTGAGTCTGGGGCACATGCCCGATTGCCCCCACCCCCCCCCTTTGATACACCCCTGACAAAACGGATATGGTCATGTGCATGAGGGTTTATATAATTTCTACAGTCAGAGTGCAGATTTTTTACTCACTCTTGTACTTTTAGGACTTTTTTTAAGTCAGGAATGGAAGGATCCCAGACTATAAGAAAGGATCCACATGGGATTATGGACATCTCTTTGATGGATTCCCTCAGTGCTATTTTGGAGGGAAAATTTTCCCTCTATTTCTAAGTTGCCATCGCTGGGCAGATTTCCAAGGATGGCAACGTGATTTTGATTGGTGTTGCCACCACTTGGGCAGTTTTGCCCAGGTGTGGCAACGTTAATTTTATCGGTTGATATGTGGTCCAATTAATTCCTATCAAAACTGTTAGTTTTTTCTGCCTTGGGAACAAGGCTTTGATTGGTGGGTTATATGTGGGCTTAGGGAATAAATACCCAGGTTTAGGTAGGGGCAGTGACTTACTTCATCTGATGAAGACCGGAGGATCATCATTCCCCGCCCACCCTTATTTTGTGTCACAGCCTTTGTTATGTATTTTGGGGTGTATGGAGTCTGTAGCTTGAAAGTTGAGCTTGAGCTTATGGCTGAGCTTATTTATGTTAATTCTATTCTGATTGTATTTGTAGTTTTTTGTAATAGTTGAATTATGTAATTTAAGTGTATAATAAAGGTTGTGACCCTTGTTTAAAAAAAAAAAAAATTTCCAAACAAATATTTTGGTCGTATGTCTTGTATTTCAAGGTTAAAGGTTTTTGATGGGGTATGGCCTATTATCCCATATAGACAACCCTGAAAGATTCAAAAACATTCAAGTACCACTATATATCTGCCTGGAAAAAAAACCTTTAATTATAATAATTTCCTTTATTTTAGATACAGCTGATAAACATTTGACTATGCCATAAGAACACAAGATATGACTGCTATGTTGCACTTTCTATAGCACTTTTATATTCTCATCTACAGTCATTGCTTGTACAGGAAAAACCAGCGTCTTATAGGGGTACTATATGGTGGTACTGGCCAAATGCATGGACTGTGACCTGTATTGAAAAATGTATCAGAATCAGGGCTCATGCAAACGGCCGTTGCCTGGCCGTGCCCATATTGTGGCCCACAAATAGTGGGCCTGCAATATGCTCACTGCATCATGGATGCCAACACATTGACTTGAATGGGTCCGGAATCCAGAAGGTGCGGTGCGAACGGAAGCACAGAAGCACTACGGAGTATTTCCGTGGGGTTTCTCTCCGTGCCTCCACACCACAAAAAAGTAGAACGTGTTCTATTTTTTTGTTATGCAGACGGATCACAGACCCATTCAAGTTAAATGGGTCTTGGATCCCTCTGCGGAATCCGCACAGATGTTGCCCGTGCATTGGGGACCGCAAATTGCATGAGCCCTCAGTGTGAAAAAACTTCTGATATCTGCTTCCCATTGTTTGTAACGGGAGACAGTGACAAATGAGTCTGTTGTCAGCGTGCTAAAAAAGAAACATCCTGCCCTAGACTGCAGAAGTTTCTGTGCCGAAAACAGCTTGGAGACCCACACATTACATGGGGCAAATCAGCGTTCAGACAAGTGGCAGAAACCTCAGGTCTTTCTGCTGAGGGTTCCACAGGCAAAATTCTTGTTGGATTTTTCTGACCAATATTTTTCCCCTTAGAGGGTAATTTTAAATATATTAAATTAGGTTAATCTGGCAACAGTAGGATATGATAAATTTCTGGATAATAAGATATTCTGCATTATCAGAGAAACGTAGACAAGTCTGTACAATTCATTCATTAGCTTTAGTGAAGCTTCTACAAAAAAATCTATTTTCATGATAGGTCTCACCACTAATTTTCCACTAGGAGGCAATGTAAGCACATAGAAGGCTGCAAGCACTTGGCTGTTTGAGAGTCTTATGCTATCTAAATATCAGATGGTTTCTTAGTGAATACTCCTATTTGCAGAATGACATTAAAATTCACCTTCATTATAAACATTGTGTAAATGAAAGCTGTCTCACCTCGTTACATCTAAGCTACCATTCTTATATGCTCATACACAGAACGCATCTCCAAGAGCTTGGCAGGGTATAAATGGGTTTTACAGGTAATAACATTGATGGTCTAGCCTTAGGATGTATGACTGGAACCACCATGTCACGGAAGACCGGCGGCACGCTCCCCGCTTGCAGCGCCGCCGGACTTCCGCTATCTCGGAGCGAGGACGCGACATGCGTCCTCGTCTTCATGGTGACGAGAGGCGGGGAGCGTCGGGCGCGCTTCCGGATGCTGCGTGCCCGGCGTCCCCGCCCCCCTAGACACGAGCAGTGGGCGGTACTGAGCGCTGGCCCGGCAAGCCAGCGCTCAGAGGATATATATATATATTATAAGTTGCCTTTTTGTATTGGGTCATGTGGCGCTGGCCACGCCACATGGCCAAATTTGTGCATATTTGAGCGCTGGTCACGTTTGGCCAGCGCTCATTATGCAAATGAGGTCATGTGACGCTGGCCCCGTCACATGACCCATTGGAGGGCTATTTAAAGCAGTCCAGTTGCCCTCTCAAATCGCCTGTGATTAGTTACCCCTTTGATCAGTGCTCGTGCGACCTTTGTGCTTGGACCGTTGGATTTGGACTTTTGGATTTTGGACTTTGACCTCTCCCTTGTTTCACCCCTGGTATTTACGTGACCTCCTGTGTTTGACCCGGCTTGCTGACTATTCTTCCATTGTGTTTGTCCTGTCTGTGTTGTGTCCGTCCCTGTGTTCCCTTTCCCTCCTGCGCACTTATCCAGTGTAGGGATCGCCTTCGTGGTTGTCCGCGGCTACCTAGGGCCGACTGAGGCAAGTAGGCAGGGAAAGAAGGAGGGGTTCAGCGCAGGGCTCACCACCCTTGTCTTCCCCTCGTGACACACCACCACTGATTAGTAGAAGTATGGGGTAAAGGTTTTCATTAGAGAGCCATGGCCCCCTCATTGCTCTACCTGGCATAGCAGCATCCATACAATTATGGCTATGCCTGATACTACAACTCAACCACGCTCAGCCTCATTCACTTGACTAGGAAGGAGCCATATCATTGAAGTGAATGGGGACAGAGGAGCTGTAATTACACCTGCTGACCGCTGCGGTTGCGATGGTGAGAAGGTAATGAAGAGAAGGCAGCACTTATAGTGAAGTCTCTTCAAACAGTCGATCGACAGGGGTGCTGGGAGTTGGAACCCTGCCAATCTGATATTGATTACCTATCCTGATGATAGGTCATCACCAATAAAAAAAAGCATAAAATTCTTTTAATTCTACTGATGAGTGGGGGTCCCCGGGCTGTGACCTCATGATTGCACATTGATGGACCAGCAAAGTCTTGAAAAACCTCTGGTATGCAATGCTATGTAAAAACATTTCTATAGGGCTATGTTCACATCTCCATTGTGAATTCAGCAGGCTGTTCCGGTTGCCAGATCCCCATTAACTACAATGGGGTCTGATGGGGATCTGGCCACTTTCTAGCAGAAATGCGGACTTTTGGCTGGACAAAACATCCTGCATGCCGGGGCATAACTACTTTATAGGGGGCACTAAGGGGCTTAAGAAGGGGTTCACTACCAATGAGGCCAGGTGAGGTGATCGCCTCAGGCAGCACCAGGTAGGGGCAAGAGGAGGGCAGCAGAAGAGCCATGAGCAATGAGCACTTTCATTGTGGAAAAGGGGTTAGGTTAAGAAATTGGCATTGGGGGGCGCCGTTTTAGTTTTTGCCTCAGGCAGCAGAAAGGCTAGGTGCACCCCTGGCCTTAAGTACTCTAAAGGGGCCACTAAGGGGACAAAACTAATGTGAACGGGGTACCAAGGAGGCATAACTACTGTTTGAGGGGCACTAAGGGTGAATAACTACTGTTGAGGAGCACTGAGGGAGCAGTCGACTGTGTAGGGGACAAAGGGAGCACAACCCCTGTGTGGGAAATAAGTACTGTTTAGAGGCACTAAGGAGCATTCTACTGTGGGGGCACTAAGGTGGCATAACCACTGTGTCGCGGTACAAAGGTCAAGATTATACATATATATAGATAGGCATTGGGCGGAGTTACATGTGTGGTTTTGTATTCAAAAAATTTGCCGTTGTGCGCTATGCACACTGCTGCTGTTGTCCCCTCTTTGGGCTTTTAAAAAGTTGGGAGGTATGTAATAAGGGTCTGGATTCTTGAAAAAAAATTCACAGAGAATTAGGCTTCATGAACACAAATGTATTATTTTTTATGGATCGCACACTGGCCCATTTATTTCTGTGGGACCATGCACACATTTTTGCAGATCCATTTCGCGGTTCTGCAAATTATAGAGTATGTCCTATTTGTCTCCATATTGCAGATGAGAATAGCCTTTCTATTAATAGGAGTGAGAGAAATATGGAATGTACACAGAAGGCATCCATATTTTGTGGTTCAATTTTTTGGACCGACAAATGGACAGAGCTATGTGCATGAAGCCTTACTAATAAATCTAAATCATGTTAAGCTATTACCACAAGGGGGCAGTAAATATCATTTCTACTCTCGTAATGAAGGAAAGTCGTCCTGTTATTCACTTACTATCCTTCTATGTTTTTTTTGTTTTTTTTTAAATGCACTTTGGATAATAGAATAGATCTGCAAACACTCAGCTGCTAAGTAGCCAAGATGACAGCTGGCATCACTTGGCATGATCTTACGGATTTAGGTCCAAGCGCTATTATTTTCCAATGTTATATCATGCAATGAACAAAAGCACTTACATTGGTTGATGTTACAAAACCTGTCTTCAAGGGATATTACACAAATTGCCAATAATTTAAAAAGTATTGACCATATCTGATCTGTGTAAGGCCTCTTTCACATGAGCGTGACGGATTAGGTCAGGATGCGTTCAGGAAAACTCGCACCATTTTGCCAGCAAATTCAGTCAGTTTTGTCTGCGATTGCGTTCAGTTGTTCAGTTTTTTCCACGCGGGGCAATGTGTTTTGATGCGTTTTGATGCGTTTTTCACGCGCGTGATAAAAAACTGAAGGTTTACAAACAACATCTCTTAGCAACCATCAGTGAAAACGCACTGCACCCGCACTTGCTTCAGGATGCAATGCGTTTTTTAACTGAAGCCCCATTCACTTCTATGGAGCCAGGGCTACGTGAAAAACGCAGAATATAGAACATGCTGCGTTTTTCACGCAACGTAGAACTGATGCGTGAAAAAAAACGCTCATGTACACAGACCCATTGAAATGAATGGGTCAGGATTCAGTGCGGGTGCTATGCATTCACATCACGCATTGCACCCGCACGGAAAACTCGCTCATGTGAAAGGGGCCTAATTCTAACAAGTTAACAAAAAAAGATAAAGATAATGAGGGTCATGTACTAAGACTGGCATTTAGATGTCGGTCTTAATAACTTTGCACTGGCTGTACTAGTTGATACATTATACATTCTCCCCAAAGCATATTAGAAAGTTGAAGAACTTTCATTACACAATTATTTTTGGTAAAATGCCACAGTTTGTAAATTATAAAGAAAAGACCTGCAGGATCCACTTCTGGCTTTGACTCAAAAATATGCATAAAAAAAATGCTGCATGTGAAACCGCCCTAACGTGTGTTTCCTGTTACAGAGGTCCTCAACCTTTTACATCATGTAAGTCATACTCAGACCTAAGGGTACGGCCACACGGTCATGTTTCCTGATGCAATTTTGGAAGCCAAAAGCAGGAGTGCATCATAAAAGGAGAGTCACTCGTGACTTTGGCTTCCAAAACTGCATCATGAAAGCTGACCGTATGGTCATGTCCTAACAGTAGCAGAGACTCTACAGTACATCAACCTTCAAAAGGCCAAAGTTCTTCCAGGATTATTCACCACCAGTCACAATGCTTGGATATATTTGCTTTCCTAATAAACAGCAATTTCGGGTGGTTGATATTCGCAGAGACGTAATAATTTATGTAGCAGTTTACATATGATTGTAAGGAGATTAAATGGTAGTATTACTCTCCATTTTGAGAAGTGAGGTACCTTACCCATGTTCTCCTGAAGGATATCTGCAGACCAATGAAGGAATTGTAAAGAAATACAGGACCTGGGAGAATGTATCTTTTAGGAGTGAGACACTGGTTAAAGGGGTTATCCCATGATTAATTTAAAAATTGGACATCAAATAGTATATAAAAATCTCTTTATAACAAGGCTAGAACCAGCCCTGTATCTAACATGGATCCAGAGATCTCCACATTCATTGGTCTGCTAGATTTATATCAAGCTGACAGCTCAAGGGGAGTGTCTTTTCTGCTGCAGCTAAGAAGGTGTGGCCATGCTCTACCTATCACAGCTCAGGGGGCGTGTCCATGCTCTCCCGATTACAGCTCAGGAGGCAGTTGAAGGATGAAACTGAGCATATGCGGTCATCTCCATGAGCAGGTCAAAGAAATAAGAAAAAAAAAAACAGCAGGTGGCGCTATACAGATACATTTTATTGAATAACTCAATGCAATTAAAAAAGTATTCAGATCCAGGTGCTGGTTTGAAAACTGTAGAATATTTTTGTAGAACAACCCCTTTAATTTAACAAATCATTTTAATCAGTTGCCAGCCATTTACATCCACCATTCCTTTCTGACCACTTGTCCTGTTATTTCATTACATGCAGTTTTATAAGCCTTAACTTTTTTAAGTTCAGTTTTGTAAATCATTTTTGCACCCTTTTTTTTGAGGGGGCGGTTTTATTTTTATGTTATACTTTACCTTTTTTTGTTTTGTTTTTATTTTTTAAACCCAAGAAAATTGCTTAAAAAATGGAAAAAGTACCATAGTCTGTTTTACACATTTTTATTATTTTTTTAAAGCATAAAGGACAATTAAAACATTGGTCATTTAGATATAGCGAGATACATAGTTTATGATCACTGGAAGCTGCAAGCTTTTTTTAATAATTTTTTTATCTATGTTGTCTTTATTTTGTAGTTTACAGTGTGTGCCCCCCATAAGGTCATACAAAATCTTTGGGGGCATTTAAACATTCTAAAACATTACTTTTATTTTTTATGTATTTTTATTGCAGATTACTCCTAGAATTAGAGACGATATATTAGCCTACAGGAGGAGTACAGCGCCCAAAGACATTGTACAAAGCTGTTAAGCCTCACAACAGAGCTGGATCTGGATCTGCTAAGACCCAGCAGCTCATGGAGTTACCTGACCCCTAGCGATCACAAGAAAGGTAGGCACTGCTGCTTCCTGATCTGTAGAAACAGTGCCCATTGAGTGCTGTGTATACAGCAATGGAGACATAGGGATGGTGTATAAACATCTATGCTTTCTCATGTTCATATAATAAAGCATGTTAAAATCGTGCAGTTTTCACGATGGCCACTAGAGCACACTTTCTGTTTTCTGCTGTTCACATTCAATTTGCTGTGTAAAATAAAGCCATAAGCTAGAGATTACGTATGACCGAAAATACAAGTTATTTTCAGCTGACAGTTGGCACCTTTTTGTGACCAGAACGAGTGTGATCGATGCCAATTGAAGGCAGATATCTGTGGGAAAGCTGCTTTACCATGTTGCGTTTTTTTCTGTCATTGTTTGGTGCTGTAGTTGGAAAGTTGTTCATGGCAGACCAGAATTAGTCATGGATCCTGGCAGAAAACAATTGGTGATTTGTCATATACAAGGCTTTGTCAGCCAAAATAGACCATCCAAGAAATCCCTACTGTATGGAACGTCCTGTGTTCATTGGGCTATGTTCCCTAGAAAACTAGCATTGTCTATCACAAAGCAGAACCCTTACAAGGTTGAAATTACCCCATGTAAAAGGAACCTAAGACAGGCTTAGAAGCAGGTGGGAGCTTTTATGACAGATGTAGTCCTTTGGTTAGTCCTTTAATAAAAGTGTCTTCTGGTGTGCTTCCCTCAATCCTGTACAGAGTAAGGGCGGGTTCACATCAATGCTATTTTTTCCTGTTGTTCTGAGAAGTAATGGAAGCACCAGATAGGACACATTACTGAACCAAACGGAACTGAACCTATTCCACTGACTACAATGGAGTCCATTCAGTTTCTATCCGGAATCCAGTCTTTTTAACCGAATCTGCGATGGTGGCCCCGAACAACAGCCTCCAAAGCAGACGTGGAATCGCCCTAACGGGCAGATATGCTTTTTGTATAGGTACAAATATCTAAACCTATGTATACCTGAGCTCAGTGATACTCCCATCATAGGCTGCCTCACATAGCGCAGCACAATAGACATGATAGGTATACTTTTGTGTATCAATGCACAAAATATTACTCATGTATCATGAATATTCTTCTTTCTTCAAAATAAATCCAATATCAAATTCATATAAGGCCTCATGCACACGACTGTATGAAAAAACGGATCCGCAAAAAATACAGATGACATCCGGGTGCATTTTGTATTTTGTGGAACAGAACAGCTGGCCCCTAATAGATCAGTACTATACTTGTCCATAATGCGGACAATAATAGGACATGTTCTATTTTTTTGCGTAACGGAAATACAGACATAAGGAAACGGAATGCACACAGAGTACCTTCCGTTTTTTTTCCGGACCCATTGAAATTAATGGATCCGCATACAGTCCGCAAAAAAAACGGAACGGACACGGAAAGAAAATACGTTTGTGTGCATGAGCCCTAAATATGTATGTATGCACCTAACATTAAATAGCATGATAATACGATAATATAATGTATGGGTACATTAGAGACCATAGAGATACTTTCCGGAGCGATATAATACAAATATTACAGGGGTTATCCCACAACAACCATTTATTACCTATTTACAGCAGAGGTTACCCTTACACTCTTCTATGGGATTGAATGATATAACTGAGTACAGCACTGAGTACATGGAAAAGAATGGAGCAACAGGGTGCACCCGCATCTTTTGCGCCTCCATTGAAGTGAAAGGTTTCACATCACAAAATACGGATCGGATGTGGAAAACAAATACATTTGTGTGCAGGAACCCTTAGGGATCCATGAAATCATACATTCTATAAAACTTGTTGAATCGAGGAAATCTTTCATCTGAGATCAACACTGGTTCCAGAATGACATAAAGCACTCACACCGAGGACACCTAATGAAATAGTCCTCTGTATGTTAGTGTTTATCAAGCCTAAGGCTATGTTCCCTGGTATGTTCATTGGGTTTCCACAACACATTTTCAGAATGTTTTTAGTGTTTAAATACAAACAAGACAAAATATTTACTACACAAAATACCCCCAAAAACACCGCAAATTCAATATAAGTATGCCACATATGAATATATTATAAAGTGGACCACAGTTAAAGGGTGCTCAATGCTAACACACTCTTTAACAGGCACTAGCATCTATGGAAAAAACCTAAAAGTGGCTCCCATGTTGTAGGCAGGTTCAAACTGATTGAAGGCGGGGCAACACAAGCATGCAGTGACAACACAAGTAGGCGGGGTCAGCAATACCACAGTGCAACACAAAATACTGCCCCACCAGAACTAAATACTACAGTGCAGCATTAGATACTGCTCTAGAAGCCATCCCTCTGTGGTGGCAATCAATAGCTGCACTTTCTGTCCTCTTCCGGTTGTCTCTAGATAAGAAGCCATGAGCAATCATGCCCCACTGCAGTATTCATGTGTTAATGGCCACAGGTAGCATCAGATCACTATGTACTTGGCCAGGAGCAGCAAGGTGGGCTTAGGTGGCTCCCTGGACATTGGGAAATTTCCCTGTAGGGTTTTTGGCCAGTCCGCTCCTGCATTGCGAACACCTTTATCAGTCGTTGTATTATCTTTGACCACGCCTTAACTAACCTGCAGAAACATGAGTTTATTTTGCCATCCCCTGCCTACTACTGACCATTAGGTCTGTAGAGCACTGCTATTTATGCTCTCTCTCTGCCATGTGCTCACAGTTCTCTCACTACGTACTTAAAGGGGTTGTCCCATCTCGCCATTTCCACAGTGATATGGGACTTAGGTTGACAGGGAGGACCACACTGGGGACCAGGAATGAGCGGTGGAGCCATTCCAGGGACCAGGGGTGTAGCTAAAGGCTCATGGGCCCTGGTGCAAGAGTTCAGCTTGGGCCCCACTTCCCTCTGTGCTTTGTGGCATGGGGCAGAGAAGAACATTGCCTTCATGCTGCCTGAAGCAAAAATTGGAATGGCACACCACCCAAAGCTAAATTCTTGACTTAACCCCTTCCCTCCAGCCAGAGGTATAACTTGACCAGCAAGCTGTTTCCATAATATCGGTGTCTTCTTATGCGGCACAAGGGTCTTTGGGCCCCCTAAGGCCCGGTAGTGACTGCTACCTCTGCACCCCCTATAGCTACGCCCATGCCAGGCACTATGAATGAGAGGGGGAACCATACTGGGCTGTACTATTCTGACAGATGTCAAATCAGACAGAATCTGAAACAGAATCTGACTCTGAAACAAAAAAACCCCCAAGCCGCTGATGATAGATGTGAACCAACCCTTAAAGGGGTTTTATGAGGGTTTTCTAAGATTTTGATACTGATGACCTATCCTCTGGATAGGTCATCAGTATCTGATTGGTGGGGCTCCGACACCCGGGATCCCCGCCGATCAGCTGTTTAAGAAGGCATTGGCGCTCCTGTGGCCTTCTCCATGCTTACCAAGCACAGCACCATACATTGTATCACATATTGTATGGTATCACGTTCAGCCCCATTGAGGTGAATACCAAGCACAGCCACTATACAATGTACGATGCTGTGCTTGATAAGCACGGAGAAGGCCACATCGCTCACGGGAGGGCCCATGCCTTCTCAAACAGCTGATTGGCGGGGATACCGGGTGTCAGACCCCCACCGATCAGATACTGATGACCTATCCTGAGGATTGGTCATCAGTATCAAAATCTTGGAAAACCCATTGTAAACAAAGTAAGGCCTCTTGTGCACGACTGTATGTATTTTGCGGAACGGAACAGCCGGCCCCTAATAGAACTGTCCTATCCTTGTCCGTAATGTGGACAATAATAGGACATGTTCCATTTTTGCGGAACGGAAATACGGACATATGGAAATGGAATGCACACAGAGTACCTTCCGTTTTTTTGGCGGACCCATTGAAAAGAGTGGTTCCGCATTTTGTCCGCAAAAAAAACGAAACGGACAAGGAAAGAAAATACGTTCATGTGCATGATCCCTAAAACGGATGTAGCACCAGCTAAAGTAATGTGACTAAATCTTTCTTATTTCTAATTTAAAGGGGTTCTGTAGCTCTTTAAAACTGATGATCTATCCTCTGGATAGATCATCAGCCTCTGATCGGCGGTGGTCCGACACCCGGGACCCCCGCTGATCAGCTGTTTGAGAAGGCAGTGGCGCTGCAGGAGCACCGCGGCCTTCTCTGTGTTTACCGCAGGCCAGAGACGTCATGACTAGTATCACTGGCCTGGGCGGGGCTAAGCTCCATTCAAGTGCACAGAGTTTAGCCCTGCCCAGGCCAGTGATACTAGTCGTGACGTCACTGGCCTGCGGTAAACACAGAGAAGGCCTCGGTGCTCCTGCAGCGCCACTGCCTTCTCAAACAGCTGATTGGCAGGGGTCCCGGGTGTCGGACCGCCACCATTATTCATTATTAGGAGGCACAGCCACTTTGAAATTTTTATCTGGAATCAAACGGTTTTGTTAAAGGAGTTTTCAGTATTGATGTCCTCTCCTTAGAACAGGTCATCAATATCTGACTGGTGAGCATCTGCTGACTCCTGGTACCCCCCTCTTCAATCAGTTGATTAAAGGGACCTCCATCCAGTGCTGTGCATATGATTGAGTTGTACTACCCTCTGCCTGAATGGTATAGGTGTCAGGAACCAGACCCTTACTGATACCCATTACGGAAATGCATTTAAATGTCAGAATATCATTATTATATCTGTTTCCATTACATGACGACACAAAACCACACACAATATGTAACATGCTGGGCACAGCTTATCATACTACTACTCCACATCAGCCGACAACTGGCTACTCCCTCGTTTGATAAACGATTATTTGAAATCCATAATGTTCCAGAGAAATCCAATGAATCTGTCAGTTACAGACATCATTACTCTGCCAGTCCTAGAAATAATCAGCTTCAAAGTACTGTAATCCACTGTCATTGCATTTACAAGACCATGAGGGAGGCCATCACCAGGAAATTCATTTTATACCAGACACAATTCCTTATAGGTCTAGCTCATCTGAATGTAATGATACTTAGTGATCTGATGCTTCATTCATTCTGAAAAAAAGTACTTTTAATCGATATGCAAATTAGCAGTTAAGTGCTGTGCACCCTTGCTCCTCCTACTTCCTCTGCTAGCTCCTTCCTTTCCTTCTTGGTTGGCAGTGCTGTTATGGGGACCATGGTGTATATTTTTATTGTGACCCCATTATTAATATACCCGTTTTATTATATTATTAGCATATATACCTGGCATTACATCTTTATAAATATTTTTAAAGCTATTTCTTACTTAGAAATATACATAGTATTTAGGACAATTAGAGAAGTAAAGAAAACATCCACCACTTTTTAAATAATTGATGTGTTTTTTCTTTATAGGCCCCCATATGCATTAGTGTATTGTTGGCTGAACCTACTCTTCCCGGCAGATTCGGCTAGAAGTTTAATGTGAAATGGGAACTCCTGGGGGAGAGAAGGATCAGGCAAAATGATAGCCTGATCCTTTTGTTCCCGTGAAAGATAAGCCACAGACAGAGCTCTCTGGCAGCGGATTTTTCCCATCCCGCCATTAAATAAACATATACGTTCGGCCGAGCTCATAAGTGTGGGGGAGCTGCGAGAAATAGCTGATCATTAAAGGGGTATTCCCATCTCAGACATTGTCTGATAGATGCCGGTCCCACCTCTGGGACCAGCACCTACAATGAGAACGGAGCTGGAAGAGCTGTGGCTGGAGGACCCCAGATTTCCCGGGGTCCATCCAGCACCAAGCGCTGCTCCCTGCTGCTCCCAAAGAAGTGAATGGGAGCGAACCACGCACACATGGCCACCGCTCCCATTCATTTCTATGGGGTAAACGTAAATAGCCGAGCCAATGCTACTGAGAGGAGGCACTATGGGCGCGCCACTGCTATTGTCCTTATTCCCTATTGGAAAGTATACCACAGTACAGACCAGGCATCAGCAACCTCTGGCACTCCAGTTGCTGTGAAACTACAAATCCCAGCATGCATACTTGCTTGACTCTTTTTGTAACTGCCACAGAAGTAAAAGGAGGATTCTGGGAGCTGTAGTTTCAGAACAGCTGGGGTGCTGGAGGTTGCTGATCCCTGCTGTAGACCTATGTTTACAAACCTTTGGCTTTCCAGCTTTTGCAAAATTACAACTCCCATCATGTCCCTTAAAGGGGTTCTCCAAGTTAAATTTATAAATGACCTATCCTCAGGATAGGTCATTAATATCAGATCGGCGGGGTCAACACCCCCGCCAATCAGCTGTTTGAAGAGGAGGCGCGCGCCGTACCAGCGCTGCCTCCTCTTCATTGTTTACACGCTTGCCATAACTTGGGTAGCGGCGAGTAGGTGTAATTACACCTAACCGTCCCATTCATTTCAATGGGAAGGATCGCTCCCATACACTTGTATAGGAACGAAAATACATACAGTACAATGCAACGGCACACTGCTAACCAGATAAAGCACAAAATGCCATAGAGATATGAAGTATTCTGGAGCTAATGCTATGCTTGTTTAGTAAATTAGAGATTCTTGGCAAATATATTTTGTACAAAATTATCTGAGCCCGTCCACCAAATCGTCAAGGTGATCTCTGTAGAACAGGAACCTAACACTATTTCCTACCTGTTATGTGCCAACCTTGGCTTCCGTATAATCAGGGGGTCTTTGGTTCCACATGCATGCTTGGTCCCCTCTGCCTTTTGCCATTTGTAGTGCTTCAAAGGCCTCCACTAATACAGGGATGTAGGTACCAACATGCATGCCGAGTCCACTCAGCTTTATAGTTACACTAATTAAAATCAGCCTATGGGGCAGATGGGGCTAGTCAGGAGTGCATGACCAAATGGAGTAGCCACACCTCCAGTACAAACTTACAAAGAAAAAAAGGGGAATTTCGGTCAGCACATACCAGTGCGCAGGTGCACGTTGCTATGGCTAAATGCACAAGGAAAGGAAAATACATACAATGCAACGGCACACTGCTGACCAGATAAAGCACAAAATGCCATAGAGATATGAAATATTCTGGAGCTAATGCTATGCTTGTTTGGTAAATTACAGATTCTTGGCAAATATATTTTGTACAAAATTATCTGGGCCCGTCCACCAAATCGTCAAGGTGATCTCTGTAGAACGGGAACCTAACACTATTTCCTACCTGTTATGTGCCAACCTTGGCTTCCGTATAATCAGGGGGTGTTGGTTCCACATGCATGCTGGGTCCCTTCTGCCTTTTGCCATTTCTGGTGCTTCAAAGGCCTCCACTAATACAGGGATGCAGGTATAGTTATAAGGCAAGAAATCCCACTTATTAAACCTGACAGGGCACACCTGTGAAGTGAAAACCATTTCAGGTGACTACCTCTTGAAGCTCATCAAGAGAATGCCAAGAGTGTGCAAAGCAGTAATTAAAGCAAAAGGTGGCTACTTTGAAGAACCTAGAATATAAGACATATTTTCAGTTGTTTCACACCTTTTTGTTAAGTATATAATTCCACATGTGTTAATTCATAGTTTTGATGCCTTCAGTGTGAATCTACAATTTTCATAGTCATGAAAATACAGAAAACTCTTTGAATGAGAAGGTGTGTCCAAACTTTTGGTCTGTACTGTACATATATATATATATATATATATATATATATATATATAAAGGGTTTTCCAAGATATTTTAACGGGTGACCTATCCCCACCGATCAGATTCTGATGACCTATCCATAGGATAGGCCATTAGTTAGTTTTCTCGGAAAGCCTTTTAAATAAAGTGATATTTTTGTATATTATTTTCGGCTATAGGTGTTACCGTAATTGATGCTTGCACATATGTCTCATCCTGTGTTCCTTACATATGATTTTTTGGGGGTTGTGCAGTTACTCCAGAGCTAGCTCTACAAGACATTGTGCCTGGTTTAACATGACTTTCCAAGTGATGGACTGCCTTTCAGTAAAAGTTTTAGGGGGTCATTTACTAACCAGGCATATTTCTGCCGCAGCTTGCGGCGCAAAGCCCCTGGTTTGGGCATAGAAAATGGTCTAAATGTAAAACAGCCAGGAAGCTGTCTTACATTTTGATGCGACGGTGGATACGCTGAAGTTATGTAGACGACGGCAGTTATAGGGTACATTAAGACTGGCATCTAAAACGCCGGTCTTAATAAATGACCCCCTTAGTCTCCTATTAAACCTGGCAGTCTTGATTTTTGATTGCTTTTAATGTCACCATTTATGATGTTGTATGGGGATAACACTGCACACACCCGGCACTGACTAAGGCTCCAATCAATGTGACATGCTCGTTTCCAGAATAAGGTATTTAAATTATCTGCAGTTCCATTAAAAGCCAGTCATAGATTTCCTTTACTTACAGTAGAATATATTGATATGCCATTAGCCAGGTACTTAACTCAGGCTTCGTATCCAACCCTTTTCATCTCACTAATGGCACTAGATAGGGACGCCCCTGAAATTTGTCTTAGTCATTAAGCCCTTTACATTGGTCATTAGACAAAACCAAAACATAGTCTTACCCCGGGCGCGACATAACAGAAAACTGGACTTTGATTCCTCTATTAGGTCATAAGGACGTCATCCTGCTGGTTCACTGGTAACATAGCAGCACAAAAACTCCAAGGGGTTGTCCCACGAAAAACATTCTACAGTTTTCAAATCAGCACCTGGATCTGAATACTCTTGTAATTTCATTAATTAAATTGAATTAAATGAATTAAAAATTTAGTATAGCCACTGAGTTATTTAATAACATGTATCTGTATAGCGCCACCTGCTGTTTGTTTTTTACTTATTTCTTTGACCTGCTCACTGAGATGGCCACACATGCTCAGTTTCATCCTTCAACTGCCTCCTGAGCTGTGATAGGGAGAGTATGGACATGTCCCCTGAGCTGCAGCAGAAAAGACATTCCCCTTGAGCTGCCAGTCATTGGATAACCCCTTTAAAGGGTTTCTGTCACCAGAATTATCCCTATTAAACTGGCTGACATTAACGATGTGCTAATGTCAGCAGGACCTAACACTGCTATCCTTGTGTTTATTCATGCCTCCGTTACTGCACAATTCTAACTTTTATAATATGCAAATTAGCCTATAGGAGCGGGTGGGGAGGTGTTGCTCCTGCTCCTAGAGGCTCCGTTCTCCCACCTCATTCCATGCCCTGCCAGTCTTCATTGACAGCGCTCGTCTCCTCCTGACGGCCTCGTGTTTTCCAGGTAAATCTCGCGCCTGCGCCGTGCTGTTTAGCTACACAGGGCCAGAGGGAGGAGACAAACACTGGCCTGGCCCTGTCAGTCAAGGGTCAATCAACCAAATTTCTATCACTTTTAGGGTGCATTCACACAACCGTGGCACTGGCCATGTGTACCCTGCATCACGATGCGGACCCAGTGACTTCAATGGGTCCACGATCTGCGAGATGTAGCGAAAGATAGGACATGTTTTATCTTTTGCGGCGCAGGGCTCTATGTGTTTCCTTGTGCTTCCAAGTCCATGCCTCTGAGCCAGAAAAAATGGGATGTGTCCTATCTTTTACCATATCATGCAGATCACTGACCCATTGAAGTCAGTGGGTCCGCACAGCGATGAAGGGTGCACATGGCCGGTACACATGTTTTGCAAATTCACAGTTTGCGGTCCCCAAAACGGGTACAGCCATCGTGCGAATGCAGTCTTATTTATGTTTTTCTACTTTAAAAAAATAAAATAAAAACCTTTGGAAAAAAAAACACATTTTTTTGTATGATCATATTATGACACCAGACCAGAGCTGTGTATGGGCTTTTATTTTGCAGGGTGATACGAGAGCATGCAGATACAGCATACCTTTGCAGGAACTAGCAAGCTAGTAAACCTATTGCTCAGGCACCCTCCCACAGGGGAGGATGCCTTCAGTAGTCTAAGATAGACTATGGTTATTTGAGGTGAATTAGTGCACAGACACAATAAAAACCAGAGGGAGCACACGCACGCCCTAAAGGCAGTATGGAGAGGCCTAGTCGACAAGTGCAGGCCAGAGCCTTCAGGAGAAGACAAAATGCTGGGAAGCAGCAGAAGATTGGTGGACCCATTCTTCCTGAAAGATGTAGGAGTGGTGATCAGAACATCGGCTGTGCCCACCCGGGATAGCAGAGCGGCATGCACTGCCAGTATAGCATTATAACACTTTAGCCAGTGGAGCCAGATAAGTTCTTTATTATCAAATCCATGCTGTAGACAGTATGGCCACAGTGGCGTAGCTATTGGGGTCGCAGCGGTCGCAGTTGCGACCGAGCCCCTAAGCCAGGGGGGCCCCGAGGGCGACCCCTTGCCACTTGCAGGGTCGCACCACCAATTAGGCAGGTGCCTAATTGCAGGGGCGCAGGTGGGGCAGAGGGAGATGAGCGCTTCCATTGTGGAAGCGCTCATCTCCATAGTCATCTGTATCACCGTCCTGAGGATGCCTGTACTGCAGGGCAGTTGAGGGAGAGGCGTCTCCCCTGCCCATTCCTCTGATAGGCTGCAGGCACAGGCCGGAAGAGGCCTGTATCGCATCACTGCCAGCCTGATGGAGGTAAGTATTAGTGTTTATTTTTTTTTTATTGTTGCAATTACGGACTGGAGCTCTATTGGGGGCACTGGGGGCATTTGTTACTGGCACATGGGGGCACTGGGGGCATTTGTTACTGGCACATGGGGGCACTGGGGGGCATTTCTTACTGGCACTGGGGGCATTTCTTAATGGCAGGGGAGCACTGGGGGCATTTTTACTGGCACTGGGGCATTTTTACGGGCACTGGGGGCATTTCTACTGGCACTGGGGGCATTTTTTACTGACACATGAGGGCACTGGGGGCATTTTTACTGGCACTGGGGGCATTTCTTACTGGCAAGTGGGGGCACTGGGGGCATTTTTACTGGCACATGGCACTAGGGGCATTTGTTACGGGCACATATGGGCACTGGGGGCATTTCTTACTGGCACTGGGGGCATTTCTTACTGGCACTTGGGGGCATTTCTTAATGGCATGGGAGCACTGGGGGCATTTTTACTGGCACTGGGGGCATTTTTACTGGCACTGGGGGCATTTCTTAATGGCATGGGAGCACTGGGGGCATTTTTACTGGCACTGGGGGCATTTCTTACTGGCACATGGGGGCATTTTTACTGGCACATGGGGGCACTGGGGGCATTTGTTACTGGCACATGGGGGCATTTCTTACTGACAGATAATTTGGGGGGCATCTATGGGGGTGGGACACTTTTTACTGACACATGATTTTGGGGGGGAATCAATGGGGGGAACTGCTGGTGCATTATTGGCACATTATTGGGGGGCACTATGGGGGCACTTCTTACTGGCACATTATTGGGGCACTTCTTACTGGCACATTGGAAGCATTATTTCTTCTGGGGCCCAGTGGGGACATTAGTACTGTTGGGAGCACTATTACTAACAAGTGCACTCTGGCAGAGAATTATCAGTTGGGACTTTGGGGAGCACTATCACTGTGGGGGGCACCTGGCACAGTATCAGCAAAGCACAGTTATTTCTGGGGGACGTTATGTTTACACTATTACTGTCGGGGACACTATTTGCTGGGCGCAGTTATTTTAGGACACTGTGTGCCAATAATTATTGAAGGGCACTATCTGTGTGGTACTAGTGGCACAGTACTGGGGGTGGTAGGAGGATTTGTCCAGAAGACGGGAGGATGATGGAAAAGTAGTAAACTAAGATTTTTCTGTCAAACTGCAGAGATGAGAAATGGCTGAAAAATGGCGTCTGGAAAGAGAAGAGGAGACGTCACTGGATGTACGAGGTATGGGGCGCTGTATTATACTGGATGTAAGAGGTATGGGGCGCTGTATTATACTGGATGTAAGAGGTATGGGGCGCTGTATTATACTGGATGTAAGAGGTATGGGGCGCTGTATTATACTGGATGTAAGAGGTATGGGGCGCTGTATTATACTGGATGTACGAGGTATGGGGCGCTGTATTATACTGGATGTAAGAGGTTGGGGCGCTGTATTATACTGGATGTAAGAGGTAATGGGGCGCTGTATTATACTGGATGTAAGAGGTATGAGGCGCTGTATTATACTGGATGTACGAGGTATGGGCGCTGTATTATACTGGATGTAAGAGGTATGGGGCACTGTATTATACTGGATGTAAGAGGTATGGGGCGCTGTAATTATACTGGATGTAACGAGGTATGGGGCGCTGTATTATACTGGATGTAAGAGGTATGGGGTGCTGTATTATACTGGATGTAAGAGGTATGGGGCGCTGTATTATACTGGATGTACGAGGTATGGGGCGCTGTATTATACTGGATGTAAGAGGTATGGGGTGCTGTATTATACTGGATGTAGAGGTATGGGGTGCTGTATTACACTGGATGTACGAGGTATGGGGCGCTGTATTATACTGGATGTAAGAGGTATGGGCGCTGTATTTATACTGGATGTAAGAGGTATGGGGCGCTGTATTATACTGGATGTAAGAGGTATGAGGCGCTGTATTATACTGGATGTAGAGGTATGGGGCGCTGTATTATACTGGATGTAAGAGGTATGGGGCACTGTATTATCTGGATGTAAGAGGTATGGGGCGCTGTATTATACTGGATGTACGAGGTATGGGGCGCTGTATTATACTGGATGTAAGAGGTATGGGGTGCTGTATTTATACTGGATGTAAGAGGTATGGGGGCGCTGTATTATACTGGATGTAACGAGGTATGGGGTGCTGTATTATACTGGATGTAAGAGGTATGGGGGCGCTGTATTATACTGGATGTACGAGGTATGGGGCGCTGTATTATACTGGATGTAAGAGGTATGGGGCGCTGTATTATACTAGATGTAGAGAGCCGATATGGGGTGCGTGCTGTTTATACTGGATGTAAGAGGTATGGGGCGCTGTATTATACTGGATGTAAGAGGTATGGGGCGCTGTATTATACTGGATGTAAGAGGTATGGGGCGCTGTATTATACTGGATGTAAGAGGTATGGGGCGCTGTATTATACTGGATGTAAGAGGTATGGGGCGCTGTAATTATACTGGATGTAAGAGGTATGGGGCGCTGTATTATACTGGATGTAAGAGGTATGGGGCGCTGTATTATACTGGATGTAAGAGGTATGGGGCGCTGTATTATACTGGATGTAAGAAGTATGGGGGCTGTATTATACTGGATGTAAGGTATGGGGCTGTATTATACTGGATGTAAGAGGTATGGGGCGCTGTATTATACTGGATGTAAGAGGTATGGGCGCTGTATTATACTGGATGTAAGAGGTATGGGGCGCTGTATTATACTGGATGTAAGAGGTATGGGGCCGCTGTATTATACTGGATGTAAGAGGTATGGGGCGCTGTATTATACTGGATGTAAGAGGTATGGGGGCGCTGTATTATACTGGATGTAAGAGGTATGGGGTGCTGTATTATACTGGATGTTAAGAGGTATGGGGCTGCGTGTATTATAAACTGGATGTAAGAGGTATGGGGTGCTGTATTAACTGGATGTAAGAGGTATGGGGCGCTGTATTATACTGGATGTACGAGGTATGGGGCACTGTATTATACTGGATGTAAGAGGTATGGGGGCGCTGTATTATACTGGATGTAAGAGGTATGGGGCGCTGTATTATACTGGATGTAAGAGGTATGGGGTGCTGTATTATACTGGATGTAAGAGGTATGGGGCGCTGTATTATACTGGATGTAAGAGGTATGGGGCGCTGTATTACACTGGATGTAAGAGGTATGGGGCGCTGTATTATACTGGATGTAAGAGGTATGGGGCGCTGTATTATACTGGATGTAAGAGGTATGGGGTGCTGTTATTACACTGGATGTAAGAGGTATGGGGCGCTGTATTATACTGGATGTAAGAGGTATGGGGTGCTGTATTATACTGGATGTAAGAGGTATGGGGTGCTGTATTACACTGGATGTACGAGGTATGGGGTGCTGTATTATACTGGATGTAAGAGGTATGGGGTGCTGTATTACACTGGATGTAAGAGGTATGGGGCGCTGTATTATACTGGATGTAAGAGGTATGGGGGTGCTGTATTATACTGGATGTAAGAGGTATGGGGTGCTGTATTACACTGGATGTACGAGGTACGGGGCGCTGTATTATACTGGATGTAAGAGGTATGGGGTGCTGTATTACACTGGATGTACGAGGTATGGGGCGCTGTATTATACTGGATGTAAGAGGTATGGGGCGCTGTATTATACTGGATGTAAGAGGTATGGGGTGCTGTATTACACTGGATGTAAGAGGTATGGGGCGCTGTATTACACTGGATGTAAGAGGTATGGGGCGCTGTATTATACTGGATGTAAGAGGTACGGGGCGCTGTATTATACTGGATGTAAGAGGTATGAGGCTGTATTACACTGGATGTACGAGGTATGGGGCGCTGTATTATACTGGATGTACGAGGTATGGGGCGCTGTATTAGGCTACATTGACACGAACATTGTGTTTTGCAGTCTGCAAATCGCGGATCTGCAAAAAAAGGATGATGTTCCGTATGGCATCCGTTTGTTTTGCAGATCCACTGTAACGATGCTATCCTTGTCCGCAAAGCGGACAAAAAGAGGAATGGACATACAGATGCGGACAGCACACAGTGTTCATTGAAGTGAATGGGTCCGCATCTAAGCTGCAAAATATGCAGATCGGAGGCTGCAAAAACAACTGTCATGTGAATGTAGCCTTACCCTGTATGTTCTGTAGTGAAATACGTAATGTTAGGAGGGAAAAGGTTAGGGTGAGAATTTGGCATGGGGGGGGAATTTTTGACTTGGTCGGCAGAAAAGCTAGGTGCAGCAGCGCTGAGGGAAGGGGGGGGGGGGGCAAGCTGCACCAGGGCACATGAGCCTTTAGCTACGCCCCTGTATGGCCATAAGAGATCCCTATTCAATTTGGTGAGGTGGTCCTGTAAAAAGTTCTGGACTGCAATTTTTCAACTCATTAAATACTGGTATAACCCTCTTCCCCCCAAAGTGGAGGATATACTTTGATGAGCAAAGCTACATGGGGAGCAGAAGTAGCAGTTGCTTCCAGGTCTATGAGCCTGAGCCTCTGCCACAGACACCCATGGGCGGACTGGGAATGGTGTCCAGTCAAGTAAGAAATGGGAGACAAAGTAGTACATAGTCACACTGGGTGCTCCAGCAAGCAGGGGCGGATTGGCCATAGACCTTACAGGGAAATTTCCCAGTGGGCCGATGCCCATAGGACTGCCTGGGCCCTTCTCACAGTCAGCAAGGAAGTTTTTGGGGATGTATTTTGTGATGGACTGTGGTATTTGGCTCTGCTAGGGTGGTATAATGTGCCACAATATGGTATTGCTGGCCCTGCCTTCCATCAATTTGGACCTGACTACAAAATGGGGCCACTCTTAGTATTTTTTCCAGGGCCACTTAAAGTTCCCAGTCCGTCCCTGCCAGCAAGGGAGACACTTTTTGCAGCATCTCTGGCTTATAAAGTCCCCCCCCCCCAGGTATCTATATGCCCATTCCATTTCAAAAGAATAGCCTTTACGGCCCGGAATCTATTCCAACATTTTCCCATAAATAGCTAAGCTATCATGATCCCTTTCTAGGCCTAAAATAAAAAGTAACCTTTATTTCTTTACTAAAAATAACCTATTATTTACTATTACCCCACGTGTATTTGAACTTAAAACCACTTGTAGCAGCTCGACTGCTTCTATTCTTATAAACTTGTATGAAGGAGGAATATCTGTTTAGAATAATGTTCTTTTTAATAGACCATCATTTTAAAGGACATTTATTTTCATGCCCCATTAAATATTAAGGTCAGTAGCCTAGATCACGTCTGATCAGGACCTCTACTATTAATCAGTTATATTCCTCTGGATTTCAATATGGACCTATGTCCTATGTCGGGCCTCTGGTCCAATGAACAAACAGAAAATATTCCTCCAAAGTACTTGTCCTATCTAAACTTCACTCGGACGCCTGATGCGTTCCGATAAACCCAATCGGCTGCTACAGCTAATTAAAAGTACATAGACAATAACTCCCCCAACATGTTTCACCACCTAATGTGGCGTCTTCAGGGGTTAGGAGCTACGAACCCGATTGTATGGCGGGTCAAACTTTTATACTCACTCCCGTACCTCCCCCTAAGGGGATTCTTCCAATCACCATAAACATCGGGTAAAAGAAGCTCAGACCTCACCTATAGGAAAGCTTTCCTATAGGAATGGCTTTCCTATAGGTGAGGTCTGAGCTTCTTTTACCCGATGTTTATGGTGATTGGAAGAATCCCCTTAGGGGGAGGTACGGGAGTGAGTATAAAAGTTTGACCCGCCATACAATCGGGTTCGTAGCTCCTAACCCCTGAAGACGCCACATTAGGTGGTGAAACATGTTGGGGGAGTTATTGTCTATGTACTTTTAATTAGCTGTAGCAGCCGATTGGGTTTATCGGAACGCATCAGGCGTCCGAGTGAAGTTTAGATAGGACAAGTACTTTGGAGGAATATTTTCTGTTTGTTCATTGGACCAGAGGCCCGACATAGGACATAGGTCCATATTGAAATCCAGAGGAATATAACTGATTAATAGTAGAGGTCCTGATCAGACGTGATCTAGGCTACTGACCTTAATATTTAATGGGGCATGAAAATAAATGTCCTTTAAAATGATGGTCTATTAAAAAGAACATTATTCTAAACAGATATTCCTCCTTCATACAAGTTTATAAGAATAGAAGCAGTCGAGCTGCTACAAGTGGTTTTAAGTTCAAATACACGTGGGGTAATAGTAAATAATAGGTTATTTTTAGTAAAGAAATAAAGGTTACTTTTTATTTTAGGCCTAGAAAGGGATCATGATAGCTTAGCTATTTATGGGAAAATATATGCCCATTCAACACCGCAGTTTTAGTGGGGGTAACAATGCCAACTGGGACTATGTGTCTCTCTTTCTGAGTTTTTCACTAAGAAAGTACTTTATCCTAGAATCAATACTTACTGTAACTACAGTCTCTCTAGATGTCAGTTTTCTGCAGCTAATTAACACTGGGGTAGTCTGAGAGACACCATGGCCGCCTGTGGACGGTGGAGATGTTCTGTGCAGTCACAGCAGGTGGGACCGAACAGTTCACATTTGCTTTTTTTGGATTGTTAGTTTCTTAATACGTATTTTAATAATTAATGTAAGCATCAAGAATCAATACAGAATAGATCGAATAGAAGTGAACTTTGTGTCTCGGCTCTCTCTCTTGAAAGCCATGAGACATCCAGGGTGGCATCACGCCAGCTGCAGTTTAATGGTATACTCATAGCAAATGATATAGTAAAGGGGAAGAAAATATTATATCTACCAGAACTGAGAAGGAGACTAAGAAAAGATCCAGAGCAGAGTACCAGGAGTGTGAAAGAGAGGCTAGAATAGGGTTTGTGGGCATCAGAAATGACGTGGGTGCTGGGGAGAAAGGAAAGTACAACGTGTTTGAGGGGCCCGGGTATAAGAGGGGTTGGATAACCCCTTTAAAGGGAACCTGTCACCTCCTAGACCGAAATTAAACTGTTAGCAGTACCTTATAGTACGTTGCAGTGTGATGCAGATAGATATCTTCATAGGGGCAAGCGATGCATCTAAGTATGTAAAATCCATCTTTTATTCCACCAGCGCGCGCTTTCCTGAGTCACTCCTGAAGTCAAGGGGGCAGCGGCCTAGCTTCTTCAAGTCAAGCTAGCCACTCCCCTCTTGTAAGTGAGTGACACCTCCGGCAGTTCACATCAGCGGCGCTTTCCTCATTACTGCGCATGCGCGCATCGGCAAGCGCGTGATCCCGGCTCCCGCTGTTCACATCGCCGGCGCTTTCCTCTTTACTGTGCATGCGCGCATCGGCAAGCGAGCGCGCTTGCCGATGCGCGCATGCGCAGTAATGAGGAAAGCGCCGCTGATGTGAACTGCCGGAGCCGGGATCGCGCAGGAACTACTCGCGCAAGTCTCGCGCATGCCCCCGGCCAACGGCAGAGGTGTCACTCACTTACAAGAGGGGAGTGGCTAGAGACATATGAAATGTTTTGATTGGTGGGGATCTGAGCGTCGAGACCCCTGCTGATCGCTAGAACGAAGAGTGAGAAGTGCTCACATATCGCACTATCCTCGCTGTAGGAGATGGAATTGAAACGGGTCCATAGACTTCTATTAAGTCTGTCTCGCTTCTTCTCCTGTAGAGAGGAGGTGATATGTGAACGCATCTCTCTCCTGGTTCTAGCGATCAGCAGGGGTCTCAGCGCTCAGACCCCCACCGATCATAACTTTTGACAGATCTCTATAACATATCTAAAGTTGTCAGAAAACCCAGTGGCCCTTAAAACGTATGTCTGCTATGAACTGTATTGCTGGATTTGCGCCAATTATTGAATGTGATGTCATCGCTCCGGCCTGCTCCAAAGGCCAGACAAGGTAATCCACAAGTCAGAAGAGGACAGCCTACCGATCAGGGTCCCATAAAGAAGACTGAGCTCACATCCTCCTACATGGCAGTGAATCCAGGAAGAATCTCCTACTGCAGACATGGAAAGCAATGAGCAGCAGGAAGAAAACACATCATTATCTCATTTATTAATTAAATCTCTGTGCTGGTTAATTTCTTATTATATCTTTCCCTAATAAATGGCAGGAAACTACTGAAGAAAAGAGAAATCTTCAGAAATCTGTCCTACTGGGGCTCACAGTGTGAACACCTCCCAACACTCCCGTTTCTCACAGGACTGTCCCATCAGGGGCGGATTGGCCATAGACCTTTTTCCCGGTGGGCTGATGCCTAGGGGGCCACCTGGGCCCTCCTCATGGCCACCAGTGGAAATGTTTGGGGATGTATTTTGTGCTGCTGGCGGTATTTTGTGATGGATTGTGGTACTTGGCTCTGGTGGTGTGGTATAATGTACCGCAGTATGGTATTGCTGGTCCTGCTTTCCATCAATTTGGACCCAACTACAAAACAGGTCCACTTTTAGTATTTTTTCCAGGGCCACTTTAAGTTCCCAGTCTGCCCCAGTGTCCCATGAACAGGAGAGAAAAGAAACGGGGTTTCTGACTAATTTTTGGGCCGTCCTAATCAAATTTGGAGAAGGAATTCATTTCGGGAACATTTCAAACCCAGTCGTTGGGAGGTAAGTGTGATATGTATTCAGGCGCCAAATGGACAAGAATAGGACATGTTCTATATTTCTCTGCAGGGCCGTGGAACGGTCATACGGATGGAATATCTTGCGTCCCCATTGAAATGAATGGGTCCACATCCGATCAGCAGAAAATACAGATGAGATGCAGACCAAAACTATGGTCGTGTGCATGAGGTCTTAAAAGGGATTTTCTGGGATTTTGATATCCTACCCTCAGGATAGGTATTCAATATCAGATGGGTGAAAGGCCGAGTCACAGTTGCCAATCAACTGTTCGGATTGGCCGCTGCGTTCCGTGAGAGTGCTGCAGTTTTTCTAAGTTTTATACCTTTTTTGGTGCATATCATGGTGTAGTGGACTATTCTAGACAGAAACATCATGCAGAAAAAAATGTATAGATTAATGTTGAAACCTATGGGCGCCATATGTCACTGTATGTCAGAGGCATAGAAATAATTGGGCCCCACAGCAAATTTTTGAACGGGCATAATGTAAAGAAATCATCCAGATGTATACCTCGGATGGAAGGCGCGATGTGAACACTCTCTGGTCAGATCTAGCCAAAACTTTTAACCCTTCTCCCGCCAGACATGTCCAAGGTCTCCCAATGGGTGGGGTTGCAGGGATGAGACCCTGTATATCAAAAAATATAGCATTCCATAAATGTTTTGAAAAAAAACCCTATAATAGCATCAGTCAGCTCCAGCTGCAGGGATGTGATCAGTAAGACCCTGGAGCTCAGTTCTCCAAAATATTGTACAAAATAATTAAAAAGTTCAGGAAATGATATATAAAGTGTAATACGATGTAATATACGTGTGTCTGGGGTGTAATAAAATGTGATATATTTATGTTTGGAGGATGTATGTATCTTATAGTAACATTTTCCTAAAGCAGTATTATCTGCTGTGTTATATGGAAGCAGACTGGGTCAAGATATCTCCGGTCAGCGATTATAGCCATAATCATATAACTACGCCCATCATCCGCAGCGTCTACAGCTCAGATGTGACAAGCGCCTGCCATTTACTGACAGCTTCCCATTTATTTCCCAGCATTCCCCTGGGCTCTCCCTCTATTCAATAATCCCTCCCGAAATCAGCGTCCTGGGACCGGGACTCCCCAGTGCTGAGGAGGCGGCACTACCGCTCATCCTTAGGATCCGAACTCTCTGCTATGATTGGCTGATAGAAGTGCAACACCGCCCCCCGGCCTTGCTGCTCGTCACTGATTGGTTCTCCGTGCTGTCTCTCTGCTGGGAGAACTAGTTTGTTTGCAGTCTGCTTGCATTGTGTGGTACATTACCTGCCGCCTCCTGGGCATGGTGAGGGAGCAGCGGGCAGAGGGGCACACACAGGTGAGGAGGGCACACGTGGGGACGGCTTGTTTATGTCTCATTTGTTGTAAGGCAGCCCCATGAGAAGACGGCAGACAAGAGGAGCCGGGGGACTACTTCTGTGTAGTGTGTGAGGTGCAGGAGAGGAAGGGGTGGCTGGGGCAGAGCTGGCGGGAGGGAGGTTAACTAGTTGTGACAGATTTGGTAGAAGAGAACTTTAAGACAGGGTCTGGCAGCAGAGAGGTTAATTATGGGGGAGATAGGACTGGCAGGAGAGGGGTTAACTATGGTGGAGATAGGTCTGGCAGGAGAGGGGTTAACTATGGTGGAGATAGGTCTGGCAGGAGATGAGGGGTTAATAGTTAGACAGATTTGGCAGTAGAAGAGTTAACTGTGATGGGGGATATATCTGCCAGAAGGGGGATTAGTGTGTTGCAGGCAGGATTGGTAGCAGAGGGGTTAGGTGTAATTGGGACTGGACTGGCAGGAGAGGGGTTAACCGCATTAAAGGCAGTTTTGGCAGCAGAAGGGTTAACTGTGATAGGGACAGAACTGACGTCGGAGGGGGTTATGTTTGGGACAGAACTGGCAACTGTATGTGGGGCGGCACTGGCAGGAGTGGGGTTAACTGTATGTGGGGCAGGAGTGGGGTTAAATGTATACGGGGCAGGACTGTTAGCAAAGGAATTAATTGGGCACATAACTGGCAAAGTAGGGGTTAAATGTGTTGGGCCAGCACTGGCAGGAGAGGGTTTAACAGTAAATGGGAGCAAGTCTAGGCAGGGTGGGGTTAACTGTATATGGGACAGGACTGGTAGGGGTGGGGTTAAAAGTGTTGGGCACAGAACTGTCAGAGTAGGGGTTAAATGTGTACAGCACTTTCAGCAGAGGGTTTAACTGTATATGGGACAGGACTAGCAGCGGAGGGGTTAATGGTGAAATTAATTTTCTCCACAGTTCCCATGGTGAGCCTCATCCTCATTAGGGTCCCATCTTTCTGCTATGATTGGCTGATAGAAGTGCAGCTCTGCCCCCGCGGCCTTGCTGCTCGTCACTGATTGGTTCTCCATGCTGTCACTCTGCTGTGAGTTGTAGTTTGTGGGCTGCTTGCATTGTGTGGTACATTACCTGCTTCCTCCTGGGCATGGTGAGGGAGCAGCGGGCACACACAGGTGAGGAGGGCATGGACTGGGTGCCACGTGGGGGCAACTTGTTTATGTCTCATTTGTTGTAAGGCAGCCCCATGAGAAGACGGCAGACACGAGGAGCTGGGGAACTACTTCTATGTAGTGTGTGAGGTGCAGGAGAGGAAGGGGTGGTGGTAGGGGCAGGTCTGGCAGGAGAGGGGACTACTTCTGTGTGGTGTGTGAGGTGACAGGACTGGCAGGAGAGGAGGGGGTGGTGGTAGGGGCAGGTCTGGCAGGAGAGGGGACTACTTCTGTGTGGTGTGTGAGGTGACAGGACTGGCAGGAGAGGGGACTACTTCTGTGTGGTGTGTTAGGTGGCTGGCCTATCATCAACATGGGGACTAGTCTGATGGGAGAGGGGCTGAGCTGTGTTTTGGGTCAAGTCTGGCATAAGAGGGGTTAAATGTACATGGCACAAGATGAGTTAACTGTAGGCTGAGGTTGCATGTATTATGTAGTCTGTGTGTGGCAGGAGAGGGGTTAATGTTGGCTAATGAATCGCACCTCCTGGCAGTGCCATCTCTGGCTTATTTTTAGCCTCCCCTGGCACCTGGTGTGATCTGCACCTTGTCTCAGGAGTAGAGTGGAGAGAGCGCAGACTAAATGCTGCTTCACCTGCGGCCTGTGCCCACAATGGGTCATGTTCCTGCAGTGGCACGGGGCGGTCCAGTATTGTCCTCATGATGTGAACGCTGTTCTGTACCCGCGGAGAGAAGCACAGTAGGTATGTGTATGTGGTGATGCTCTGCCGGATGCTCAGTATAAGTTCCTGCACATTCACCAGATGAAGTTGCGACCTGTGGCACGTCGGGTCAGTGCTGGGCACCCCGGGCATATCCAGTACTTGTATCTTTTTGTTGCCACTCTTGGGTCCGGTTCAGAAGTGAAAAGACGTAAAATTCTCTCGTCTTATTTCGGGTCGGATGGACGGCACAACATTTGGCAGAACAGATGTCTGCGCTGGGGGCAGCCACGCTGAAAACGCTAGGAAATCATTAACTGCTCGATAATTTACCTGCTGCTGAAATCCGCTCAAACAATTGACATGCCGTGGATTTCAAAATCCGCACGTCAGGTACAGTTCCCCAGGAGACGCTGGGGCTGAATTACACTTTTGTTACATTTTCAGAACAAAAAACTGTGCGTAAAATATATCGTAGGGGTGCGGCCACACGTGGTGTGAATGCAGAAAAAGGACTTGGCTGTTGTGCCGTACGCAATACGGATACCAGCCGCGTGCATTCCGCATTTTGTGGAGCAGAACCGCCGGCCCCTAATAGAACAGTCCTGTCCTTGTCCGTACCGTGGACAGTAATAGGACACGTTCTATAATTTTGCGGATGGAACGGACGTGCGGATGTGATCAGCGCATGAAGTGCTGTCCATCTCTTTTTCAGCCCCATTGAAATAAATTGGTCTACATACAACCTGCAAAAAATCCAGCTCGGATTCGGACCCAAACCACGGTCGTGTACATGAGGCCTTACCTGTAGGAAATCCGCAGCATTTGCGCTTCCTGCACACGGTGACGATTACAGGCCGTTTTTCTTCAGTTGGAAAAAAAATCTACAGTAGCAGCAAAGCGTATGGGATTAGACAAATCTCTCTTCGCTTCTTCGTTCCATGCGGAAATCACGTCAATTCTCTGTGACGGCAGAGAACAGCGCCATTTCTAGAACGTCCATAGAAATGAATGGAGCTGCCACTCACCTGCCTGTTGATTTCAGGGGACTCCATGGGGTACAGAGCCCCTGTATCGTATATTGGTGGGGGTCCCAGCTGTAGAACCCCCACCAATCTAATAGTTATCCCCGTATCCTGTGGGCCGGAATACCCTTTAACATTTTGGGAAAATGACCCAATAAACGCTCAGGTCATTTGATGATACGTTGCACTTCTTGTCGGCTGAGCACGGAGACCTTGGTGAGACCAGCCATCTAGTGTTCTCCCTGACGGCAGAAGTTGGAGGAGATGAGGATTACGTATGTCTTGACCCTTTTGTAGTTGCCGGAGGTCTCTGGAGCCTGTGCAGATCTGGACAGCAGCTGCTCTGTATGAATCTGGTAGAACACGTGTCGGTGACGCCAAGAGCGGGGGATAAAGGGTTTTATCCTCAGGATAGGTCATCAGTATCTGATCGGTGGGGGTCCGACTCCTGGCACCCCCGCTGATCAGCCGGCCTCTTCTTCGGCAGTGACATCACGTTCATCGGTCACATCAGCCACTGCACAATGTATGGCGCTGTGAGGAGGCCGTGGAGTCGGACCCCCACAGATCACATATTGATCTCTTTAAAACACTCGGACGACCCCTTTAATAGTAACGGATGGGAATGCATACTTTTCTGACGTCAGACTTACTTTGATTGTTGGAAGCATGCAGGATGGCTAACGGTTAGACCACTGGACTGATGAATCCAGTGAGCGTGAAGGGGTTTGTATGTATCTGTGGGGTGGATCGTGTTCTCAGTGCAGACAGACACATTGATTTCTTCCACAGAAGATTCTAAATATGAACATGATCTAGATGGGAATAAGTGAGGATATTTAATATTGATGTTCCTTGGAGACTTCCCTGAATGGCCTTTTATATTGAGTTTCTATTTGGAATAGATGTGCAGTTTTTATATGGTCACCTTATAGCGGTGCTCATGTAGATGTGCTGTGATCTGGGGTCTGCTCTACAATAAGTAACCTAATATTGCGGTGCAACCATCGGTGCCACGACTTCTACATCAGTGGCCCCTTCTCACGCCCCCCGACACAGCGCTACATTCTAGTTAATGTAGTTCAGTGGGGTGTACAACCCTTTAAAGGGTTTTCTGGGAGTTAAATATTGATGAACTGCCCTCACGATAGGACCTCAGTATCTGATCGGGAGGGTCTGAATGACCACTAATCAATGGAGGTCTTCCGTTTTTCACTCGAGCCCCTTTCACTTCTATGGAGCCAACGCACACTATAAAACATGCTGTCTTTCTTTTCACGGTGAGTGCAAAGATGAAAATCACTGCGCATGTGCTCAGACCCATTGAAATGAAGGGTCAGGATTCAGTCCGGATACTATGTGTTCACTACATGCATCACATCTGGACAGAAAACTTGTAATAAACGTGACACACCTTCTGGGAGTGCGTGTAATAGAAAAGCAAATGTATGCCGGCCATGATGTGTGTAATGTACACCAGTGTCTGCCTTGTCAGGCCACAGGAGGCCACGGGGAGCAGATGACCACTGCAGGAGACCTGTAGTATTATGTGGTAGCTGGGCCTGTAAATCCATGACAGCCATTCATTCTGGTTGATAGAGGTGGGCTCCTGTGCAGAAGATGCTTTTTCTTTATGAAATCTATGTCCCTATTTTCCCTAAACACTGGTTTAAAGGGACAGTCGGACTCTTCCCATCGGTATAATCTGCGAGATCCACCCACATATACCTCACAAGATTTTTGGGGCCTATGCAGTGAGACTTCACTGATGGCCTGTTCTCAAGATAAATTGTCAACGTCGTCTGCCTGAGGGTCCGACACCTCCACACTGGACACTATACAGTAGACGTAAGGCTCCATCCACTGCGTAGTTTCTGGAGCCAGCTGCTAGTTCATTTGAATGGGAGCAGAGCTGCAGTACCCCAGTGTGGCCACTACACCCTGGATGGCGCCTTGTGTTTCCAGTTCCGTCCACTGTATAGTTTCTGGGGTCAGTCGCCGCTGGGTGTTGGACCTCCATAAATCTTATTTTTATGACCCATCCTGAAGGTAGGCCATCAATGTCTTAAGTACTGGAAAGCCCATTTAAAGTTCCTATAACTGGATTAATATTGACTAATGTGATTTATGTGACCCCCTATTAACACAGGACTGTTTTGCCTTTACCACAGGAGCCAGATGTTACAGCGAAGTTTTAAAGTCACTGGGACTAACCTCTCCTGCATGTATGTATACTCATGTACATTTTCTGCTCTATGCTCCAGCAGTGGGGCCTTGTGTGGTCCAGGCCCCCATGTTTACAGGCCTCGGTGGAACGTCAGGAATGTGCTGCTGTATGGCTGTGAAGGAGGGAATGTTCTGCACATCCTGGCTGCCGGCTAGTCGTCCATCAGCCTCCAGCCCTTAGCATGCCTCCTTTGTGTATTGTCTTCATGCTTGCGGCCCCTTCTCCAGCACATAAGGCTGAAGGGTGGGTTACATCATTTTATGACATCACCTACTGATGTACTTGTATAGTCTATATTGTAATGGTTATAGTGCTGTACACGGATCACAGATGGCCTTAGACACCTTTTACCTCACATATTAAAACAATACCAAATCATATATTCATCAATATATGGCTGGTTTCAGGCAGCAGTCGGGGTACATGCACAAAGCAGAGTTGCCAACTGTCCAGACATTTCTGGACAGTCCGTAAAAATAGGCAATGTTTCCGCCCCTCCCCCCTGTGTTTTTTCCTGTCAGCAGATTTGTCCCTATGACACTGGCTGACCTGTTACATGTGCACTTGGCAGCTGAAGACATCTGTGTTGGTCCCATGTTCATATGTGCCCTCATTGCTAAGAAATATGAAGTTTTAATGTGTACAATTGAGTCTTTTTTTTTTTTTTTTCTTCCCATTTTTACTCCCAACCTTTTCGGAGCCATAATTCACATAGCCAAATTAGTTTTTTTTTTTTTTTTTTTTTGTACTTCCTAATGTCACCATTTAATATGTCAATGTAGTGGGGAGCTGGAAAAAGATTTAAAATGGGGTGGAATTGGAAAAAAAAAAAAAAAAAAAAAATATTTCACCAAAGTTTCATGGGTTTTGTTTTTACGGCATTCCCATTGCGTTAAAACTGACCCGTTACTTTTATTCTCTGGGTCAGTACGACTAGGGCATTACCACATTTGTATAGCTTTTCTTGCATTTTAATACTAAAAAAAAAACCTAATAACCTTTCAAGGTTATTTTTTTTATTTTTTTATTTTTATTTTTTTAATAAATCCTGCTTGTCGTATGGGATAAATATCTTGATATTATAATAGCCTGGGCGTTTTTGCACAGGTGATGCCAATGAAGTTTATTTATTTTTTTTCTTTATGTATCTTTATTGTGCAGGAAAGGGGGTGATTTGAATATTTATATATATAATTTTTTTTTTTTTAAATCTTTTTTTTTTCGTACACTTTTTTAACAGTTGACTTGAACAAGCAATCATAGACTTTGATGCATTAGCACTGGATTCCAGGAGAATTTCACTGTGTTCCTGTGGAGCTCTGCCACAGACAGAGGCTCCATCCATGGGAACCTAGGTGCAGCAGCCTCGGATCATTCAGGAGCACTGAGGTTTTTGAACTCTCAGATGCTCTGTTCAGATGTGACCACAGCATCTGAGGGGTTAAATGTGTGTGATCAGCATCATCGTTGAACGCATACATTATCCCCGGGTGTCTGCTGTTTAAAACAGCAGACACCCGGCCGTTGTGGTGCTCAGGAGCGGGCCCCAACTTTAAATACCCGACTGCCGATGTATTGGTTGGGAAAGGGTTAAGAAAAACTTGGAAACGGAGCCTCGGATCAACAAAAGAAAAACGGGGTTTTAATCCGGTAAAGCACTGCAGACCGTTCGATAGGGAGGCCGCGGGTGACAGATTCCTTTTAATGTAAAGGCAGTTTTGTAACGCCATGAATGTGAACATGCCATAAAATCAAGTGTAGTGGCCCCTATTGAAGTGTACTGACCAGTAGAGTGCCGCCATACAGAGTATAATCTGTGGGGCATGACGTCTTTTATAGCGTACCTTTTTATTAGGGTACAACGACACTGTTCGCAGATTTTTATTCGACTGGCACTGCAATCCCATTCCTTTCTGTGGGTGTTGCCATACCTTTACACAGGGCAGTCACTTATCCAGCGGAGCTGTATTTGTCAGACAGTTTACAGTCCAGTGGACTCCAGGCACGTGGTGATGGTGTAAAGTTCATGCTGACCGCTCACCATGCCAGAGTTCCAGCGCAGTCATGCTACTGCTGGCATTGTGCCATCCTGCCCAGAGGCGCTCCTGTGCCCACGCTTGTTTATAGAGGTTGTACATAAAGTAAGCTACAGTTGTTTAACACCAAGCTGAACCTTTTCTAAATGCAAAAATGTCTCGTGAGGCTGTGGGAAAATCTGCACTAGATGACTGGGTTGTCCCCGGGCCCTAGTATATCTCTTCTTAATGATATGTGTCTTGTGTTGCCCAATCTCAAGAAATTCATCATCTCTAGGCACAGATCCAAATATATGCAAACTGTTTCTGCAAAAGCTGTGAAAAGTCGTTTTCCTGTTTCTGGTAAATTTTTATAAATTCTGGTCAGAGAGTGCCATGTCTGCCATTCAGGAGTCTGGGAAAGACACTGCTTCCCACAAACCAGTATAAGTACAATGTGATGGTATAACGTGTCAGTAATATGCATTGACTGATGATTCAACATTTTTATATTCCTTGACAGCTAGAAATGTGACCTTCTTATTGGCCTTCATATTTTGCAAAGAGCTAAAGAAATGTGGCAAAATACAGATTTCGAAATTCAAGGGTAAGAGGGAAATTTTAACCACCTGCTACTCTATAAAACTGGCTTAAAGTCACAAACCACGGGTTTGAGGCTTTTTAAATGCCATTTGCGAAGATTTTTTGCTCAAATGCTGTTGAGTTGTGTGGGCGGAGCCACTGCCCCTTATAGATTTGTCATTTACATCAGTTTTCTGGTGTGATGGGGGTCCAATCTGAGGCTGATGGGGGCTTGGGGGTCCGAATTGAGGCAGAGTGGGGCTTGGGGTGCGATCTGAGCTGATAGGGTCTGATCTGAGTTTGATGGGAATCCGATCTGAGGCTGCTTGGGGCTGCGGGGGTCCGATCCGGGGCTGCGGGGGATCCGATGCGAGGCTGCTTGGGGCTGCGGGGGATCCGATGCGAGGCTGCTTGGGGCTGTAGGGCTCCGATCCGGGGCTGCGGGGGATCCGAGGCTAATGAAGGTTGGGGAGTCTAATGGGAGGCTGATGGACGTTATGGGCTGATGATGATGGAGCTTGCGAGGTATAATTTTGGGGTCTGATTAAGAATGGGGGGCCTGATGAGGATTGGGGGTCTAATGAAGAGTAGGCATCTGATTTGGGGGTCTGGTCTCCTCCAAATCCTAGATGTGTCTTATAGTCCAGTGCATCTTATAGTCTGAAAAATATGATATACCATTTTGGAGTGTGTATGACTCTTTGATCACTTTTTATTCGTTTTTTGGGGGGGTAGGTGAAGTGATGGAAAAAAATGTTTATTTTTTTGTTTATTTGTATTTTAATTATGGGAAAAGGGAGGGATTTTGATTTTTTTTTTTTAAACTTTTTAAGTCACCCTTGGTGACTTGGAGGCAATCATTAGATTGCTTCTACAATGTATTGCATTGAATTATTAATGCTGTTCATTGCAGATTTGCTATCTTCTTATGTAGTCCTGCCACCTGCAGAGCTCCATAGGAACTACAGCTCTAAAAGCCCCGCCCCTGTGTAAGGGAGCCATTCTTGACCCAGGAGCACAGTTCTCCCTGGTTTTCCGCTCTCGGATTCTGCGGTCACATTTGACTCTGGAATCTGAGGAGTTAAATGTCTGAGATCAGTGTTTTTGCCGATCGTTGACATTGCGCATGTCTCAAGATAACTCATTGTCCAAAAAATTGCAACTGTCTGGCTATAAGCATATTATGTCAGGAGTGAATAGATAAATTCAGCCCTTGCACCCATGCTCATGTAGAATGGTACGAGTAGCTAAAACCCAGCAGCCCGATGCCGATGGTTATAGTCATGGCAGATATCACGGCTAGCATTGAAAGGGTCAGGGGATGTTACATGATACATGGCCGCTCTGCATGTAGCCACGGTATAAGTGGAGTAAGTATCAAACGGGTTTGCTGCCATGGTCATTAGTGGACATTGACGTGAAGTGGCACTTTGATCTGGGCAGCGTCCTCTAACCCTGCAGTGTGGAGCATTGTCCTACAATGTGAATGAAGCCTTTGTGGTAACATGGAGGCTGGCGTGCTGCCTGACCAGATAATTATTTAGGTGTTATAGCAATCCAGGAGACAAATTAGGTTTTTGCCAGAGAATCGAAGCCAAATCTTTATTATATGGGGGGAACACTGGGTGACGCATGTAGAAGATGACTATACCCTACTATACGGTACTATAATAGTGGGGAGATTGGGGTGTGAGCAGGGACGATGCTGGGAAAACAGATTCCCTGAGGGTGAAGTCACATGCAGTAGATTTGTTTCAGAAATGTCCGTTCCTTTCACCTGGAACGTGGATGTACATGGATATCTGCAAGGAGAGTCCCAGAATCCAGCCAATGGGCTTGTAGCTGTAAGGGTAGCCTGCACCCTGTATTCACAGTTCTGTATATGATGAGCACAGGGAACCACGGCTGTCCTACTAGCTTCAGTCCCCAGCAGTAGTAAAAAGTGTATAAAACTATTCTAAATGCTGATTCAGCCAAGAAATTCTATTTTAACTGATGACCTATACTCTGGATAGTTCATCGGTATCTGATAGGTGTCGGACCCCCTCTGATCAGCTGTTTGAGAAGGCACTGGCACTCCCTAGTAGTGCAGTGACTTTCTCAGAGCTTTGCCTAGGTGCAGCTCACCCTCATTGAAGTGAATGGGACTGAGCTGAAATACCAAGCACATCCACTATACAATCAGCACCGCTCATAACAGCTGATCGGCGGGATCCTGGGTGTCGGACCCCCACCTATTAGATACTGATTACCTGGCCAGAGGATACCCCTTTAAACTAGACACAATGCCTGGTAGGGCTCGCTCACATGAATGTAATGACACCTTTCACTTCATGCTTCATTCTGGAGAAAAAGTACTTTTAATTCCTAAGCAAATGAGAGGTTAAGTCCACCCGTTCCAGGTCACTCTGTGCACTACTGCTCTTCCTGCTTTCTCTTCCATTCTCCTTGATTGAATGGACCAGGCAGATGACTATCCAGGAACCTGGCCCTGCCAGTGAAGGAGAGGGAGGCGCTGTCAGAGGAAGCAGGGTGCACAGAATGGCTTGGGCCTGCCCTTGGTGCACTTAACTGTTCATTTGCATATGGATTCACTGTACTTTTTTCTCTGGATGAAACATCTGATCACCGCTGACATCACTAGAGTAGGGGCAGGGGAAAGTAGAGCAAACATACCTTTGTGAAATTCATCATTACATTCAGCTCGGTGAGTCCTACAAGACAATTTGGGCCATTTATCCCTATGGAGTAAAAAATTTGTAACCCTTGGGTTTGCAACTATTTAAACACCATTTTCACCAAATTTTTTGTACAGTTGCCATTTTTACTCCACCCTCTTTCTGAAAAAGGGGGCATGGTGTGAGCGGGACATTGGCTGAAATCTATGCTAGCTACGAGGCTGAGCTGATGTACAGTCATGGCCAAAAGTTTTGAGAATGATACAAATATTAATTTTTACAAAGTCTACTGCTTCAGTTTTTATAATGGCAATTTGCATATACTCCAGAATGTTATAAAGAGTGATCAGCTTAACAGCAATTACTTGCAAAGTCAATATTTGCCTAGAAAATGAACTTTATCCCCCAAAACACATTTCAACATCATTGCAGCCCTGCCTTAAAAGGACCAGCTAACATCGTTTCAGTGATTGCTCCATTAACACAGGTGTGGGTGTTGATGAGGACAGGGCTGGAGATCAATCTGTCATGATTAAGTAAGAATGACACCACTGGACACTTTAAAAGGAGGCTGGTGCTTGGCATCATTGTTTCTCTTCTGTTAACCATGGTTATCTCTAAAGAAACACGTGCAGTCATCATTGCACTGCACAAAAATGGCCTAACAGGGAAGAGTATCGCAGCTAGAAAGATTGCACCTCAGTCAACAATCTATCGCATCATCAAGAACTTCAAGGAGAGAGGTTCCATTGTTGCCAAAAAGGCTCCAGGGCGCCCAAGAAAGACCAGCAAGCGCCAGGACCGTCTCTTAAAAGTGTTTCAGCTGCGGGATCGGGCTACCAGCAGTGCAGAGCTTGCTCAGGAATGGCAGCAGGCAGGTGTGAGTGCATCTGCACGCACTGTGAGGCAGAGACTCTTGGACAAAGGCCTGGTCTCAAGGAGGGCAGCAAAGAAGCCACTTCTCTCCAGAAAAAACATCAGGGACAGACTGATATTCTGCAAAAGTTACAGGGAGTGGACTGCTAAGGAGTGGGGTAAAGTCATTTTCTCTGATGAATCCCCTTTTCGATTGTTTGGGACATCTGGAAAACAGCTTATTCGGAGAAGACGAGGTGAGCGCTACCACCAGTCTTGTCTCATGCCAACTGTAAAGCATCCTGAAACCATTCATGTGTGGGGTTGCTTCTCAGCCACGGGAATCGGCTCTCTCACAGTCTTGCCTAAAAACACAGCCATGAATAAAGAATGGTACCAGAATGTCCTCCGAGAGCAACTTCTCCCAACCGTCCAAGAGCAGTTTGGCGATCAACAATGCCTTTTCCAGCATGATGGAGCACCTTGCCATAAAGCAAAGGTGATAACTAAATGGCTCAGGGAACAAAACATAGAGATTTTGGGTCCATGGCCTGGAAACTCCCCAGATCTTAATCCCATTGAGAACTTGTGGTCAATCATCAAGAGATGGGTGGACAAACAAAAACCTACAAATTCTGACAAAATGCAAGCATTGATTGTGCAAGAATGGACTGCTATCAGTCAGGATTTGGTCCAGAAGTTGATTGAGAGCATGCCAGGGAGAATTGCAGAGGTCCTGAAGAAGAAGGGTCAACACTGCAAATATTGACTTGCTGCATTAACTCATTCTAATGCCCCTTTCACACGAGCGGGAGACTCGCATGTCTCCCGCAACGCATCTACAGGGCTGGACTGGGCACGGACAGGGATCACATATAATGCTATCTGCTATGCGATCCCTGTCCGTGCCGAGTCCAGCCCTGTGGATGCGTTGCGGGAGACATGCGAGTCTCCCGCTCGTGTGAAAGGGGCATAACTGTCAATATAAGCTTTTGTTACTCATAATATGATTGCAATTATATTTCTGTATGTGATAAAAACATCTGACAAACACACATAAAAACCAGAGGGCCGCAGATCACGTGAAAATATAATATTTGTGTCATTCTCAAAACTTTTGGCCATGACTGTAGATCTCATTCCAGGTGCACGGACTGCCAGAGGATGCACTTAATTTATGACGAGGCTTTCACATCCTCTGGCGGTGAAGACCGATATAACCGCTGGTCTTGGTTAATGACCTCCATTGTGCCTGGTTTAACAGTGGAGCAGAGCGTCGACGGGGAGAGTTGGCTGTGCATTTACAGCTCAGTGATCGTACTGGGATATTCCTGTATCACTTGAATGGAGAACGTCTTTATAGTAATAGTTAGAGATGAGCGAGCATGCTCGGCCGAGCGTACTCGGGAGCAATTTTTGAGTAGTAGTGTACGTATTTTATAATCTGTACACTAATGCGTACGCATTTTATAAATTTGTACGCTAATGCCTACAACCTACAAGATGCGTATGCATTAGCATACAGATTAGCAGATGCGTACGCTACTACTCGAAAATTGCTCCCGAGTACGCTCGGCCGAGCATGCTCGCTCATCTCTAGTAATAGTACGTTGTCAAGTGCTACAAGGAGGGTGGTCTGGGTTTTTACATAATTCTTGAGACGGCTTTATGATCATCAGGAGGAGAGTGAACAGCATTCCCTGAGATCAGGCATCTAGTGTTAAGCCCTCTGAAAAACCTTTGAGGGCTGGAAAGAATTTTTCTCACTTGCATTTACATGGAGAATGGGGCCCTCGGCAACGTCAAAGAGGGAAGTATATCGGAGCAGAAAATCCTCTGTGGATCACCAGCAAAATATGGATAAGTTACGTGTGGATTTGGATGCAGATTTGCATTGGATTTTCCCCTCTGCATTGCAATGGGTGATGATTGCGGAGGATATCGACACTGCAGGTCAGGTGATGTTATTTCTTTTGTAGGAATTGTCAATGGTACGTGGATGGTATTTTTTTAACACATCATTCACCTTGCTGCTACTGTATACAACATAGATTTTATTCATGCAATTCCACTGTGGAAAATCAGTGGAGTATCTGCCACGTGTGGCCATACCTTTATTGTGAGTATTAGAGGGGTGGTGGAGCCCTGTTGTCACTGCCTGCTGGTGTGTGACCCTGCTGTCACCATTAAGGGGCATTTACATGTCTGTATCTTTTTTGCAGTCCGCAAATTGCAGATCCTGGCTGTCTGCATTCCACATTTTACAGAAATGCGCGTCCTCGTAGAAATGACAAGAATAGGACGTGTTCTATATTTTTGCGGGGTCACAGAACAGATGCCCGGATGCAGACAGCACAGGATGTGCCTTCCGCATCTTTTGCGGCCCCATTGAAATGAATGGGTTCACAACCAGTCCACACAAAATGCAGACTGCAGCCCTTCTATGATTAGTGGGTAAATAGTTGATGGAGATTGACGTTTTAAGTTAGCACCTTCTTCCACTGTACATATAGGCGGCCATTAGAAGCGGGTCCCAGCTCGTTTGGGTAATTGCCATGAGCTGTATATATTGTTCATGTAATGCGCTGCAGGCACACGTCCTTTATCACTGGCACCACATTCATCTGCCGGTGACTCACACCATTGTATTTATCGCAGGGTAAGCACAATTTCTGAGGTCCTCTTAATTTATATGTGCGATGACCTCACTAAGCAAATACTATTGTGGTAATGAAAGTCTCTTGCTGGGATAGAAAATGATTCCCAGAGAAACCACTTGACAGATGATGTCATGTCAGGCCGAGGAGACGTCTCAGTAATCACTAGGAAATGCTGAAGCGCAGATCTGGTACTTTATTATCTGCAAATGCAAATCCTAACTCTAGAATGATCAGTGTCTCAGCGCAGGGTATATCGGAGCCAGCCTTCATGTTTAACCATTTATTGTCTGAAGAGACCACACACGCCGTGATCTTGCATCCCCCTCCCAGAATGTCTTCATAGATTTCACCACTCCTGTTTATTGGACTGCATGGAAGCAAGAAGGTGAGAAAATGCCTTAGAGCCAAGGGCGGACTGGGAATTTAAAGTGGCACTGGAAAAAATACTAAGCGTGGCCCCATTTTGTAGTCGGGTCCAAATTGATGAAAGGCAGAGCCAGCAATACCATATTGCGGCACATTACACCACCCCAACAGAGCCAAATACCACAATCCATCACAAAATACTGCCAGCAGCAGAAAATACATCCCCAAAAACTTCCACGAGGAGGGCTCAGGTGGCCCCCTGGGCATTGGCCCACCGGGAAATTTCCCGGTAAGGTCTATGGCCAATCCGCCCCTGCTTAGAGCAATGGTACCCAAACCACAGTAACCGCTATAACCCTCCCGAAATCCTCTGTCCTGATACGTCTATGAAGTGTGAATTCTTGAAGCTAAACCAGCCCATAGAAGTCACAAAATCTCCAGGACTTATGGCTGGGTTTCTTAAAGGGGCTTTCTAGGTTCAGGATATCAAGGGCTTGTCCGTCAATATGAGAGCAGTGACAGTCCAACTTCTGGGACTCTTGCCGATCTGTTTGAAAGCAAATCAGCAGGACGTAAGTAGCACCTTGACTGGTCTGATATAAAAGGGGTTTTCTGTGATCCCTATATTGATAACCTGTGCTCAAGATAGGCTATCAATATCTGATCAGTGGAGGTCCAACACCTGGGACCCTGACCAGTCAGCTGTTTGAAGAGACCACAGAGCTCCAGTGATCAGATCAGGCCCATTCACTTTTACGCAACTGAACTTCAACTACACCATATGACTGATGAAAGTCACCAGATTGCCTCAGACTCTTCAAACAGCTGATTGGTATGGGTGCCGAGAGTTTCTTCCCTAGCAATGAGATACTGATGACCTATCCTGAGGATAAGTCAGCAATATATGAATCCCAGGGAACCCCTTTAATGCCCTATCCAGAGGATAGGCCATCAGTATCCTGGACCCAGGAAAAAGATGCCATATTTTCGATTGTAAAAGTATTGGTGTGATATTTGGTAATAACTGGTGTTTTAGGGCATCGGCAGACAGTGTGTTTTACTGCCAGTCATCAGCTAGCATGCGGGGAGAGCAGAGGCTCATGAGTAGCTGTGACGCTTTTTCAAGCTGGGGCTGTGATGATTATACTTCAGGTTCTGGGCATCTACTTCATACTGGAGAAATCAGTGTCTGTCACTACTTTATGCTGCCTTCAGTGCAGACTGTACAGTATGTATGATCTTTTCTATCTGAACAATGATATGGGTTCAAGAATAATCTGATGTTGGTAAATGTATCCTAATTATTATTACATTTGAGGTGGCCAGAAACTGAAAGGATTTGTTTGCGATCCCTTGCAGTCATTTTTAGTACATAAAAATAATGGATGCTAAAAAGGAATGCAACATGTATACGCTAAGCTTTCATTATAGATCTGATACTCACTGAGCCCTTCTGTAATGATTTTTTTCTATTTTTATTTGGCAGATGTTGTCATCATGTCGGTCAGCGTCCATGAAAACCGCAAGTCACGGACCAGCACAGGGTCTATGAATATTTCATTATATCACAAACTTGGTCATCCTGACTGTGTCCTGACCCATCTCAATACCATGCGAAAGCAGCAACTTTTCACAGATGTCACACTATGGGCAGGAGACCGCTCATTCCCATGCCACCGTGTGGTGTTGGCAGCCTGCAGCCAGTACTTTGAGGCCATGTTTAGCCATGGTTTGAGAGAAAGTCTTGATAACACTGTGAATTTCCACGACAGTCTTCATCCTGAAGTTCTAGAACTCTTGCTTGACTTTGCTTACTCGTCAAAAATAATAATCAATGAAGAAAACGCAGAGTCTCTGCTAGAAGCCGGAGACATGCTACAGTTTCATGACGTACGGGATGCTGCTGCAGAGTTTTTGGAGAAAAACCTCTATCCAAGTAATTGCTTGGGAATGTTAATGTTGTCAGATGCTCACCAATGTAGAAGATTGCACGAATTGTCTTTGAGAATGTGTTTGGTCAACTTTGAAATGGTGCACAAGACTGAGGACTTTAATAATCTTTCCAAGGACATCTTGCTCGACTTGGTTTCCAGTGATGAACTTGAGATTGAAGATGAGCAGGTGGTTTTCAATGCTGTTCTACAGTGGGTTAAGTATGACTTGGACAAAAGAAAAGATTATTTCCCAGAGTTGTTAAAGAACATCAGGTTGGCGTTGCTCACCTCTGAATCATTAAAGGAAGCCATTGCTTGTGAAGACTTGCTAATGGGTGATGAGAGGAGCAAAGTAATCGTGGATGAGGCTGTTCAATGCAAGAGAAAGATCCTGCAGAACGATGGAGTGGTGACAAGTCCATGCGCCAAGCCTCGAAAAGCAGGACATACCTTACTTATTCTAGGAGGCCAAACATTCATGTGTGACAAAATTTACCAGGTAGATCACAAGGCTAAAGAGATCATTCCCAAAGCTGACTTGCCAAGCCCAAGGAAAGAGTTTAGTGCCTGTGCCATCGGATGTAAGGTCTACGTGACCGGTGGCCGTGGCTCTGAGAATGGAGTGTCTAAGGATGTGTGGGTGTACGATACAGTCCATGAGGAGTGGTCAAAAGCTGCACCAATGCTTATCGCGAGGTTCGGACATGGTTCGGCCGAGTTACAAAACTGCCTTTACGTAGTAGGCGGACATACTGCAGTTGCTGGAATTTTCCCAGCATCCCCTTCCGTTTCCTTAAAGCAAGTGGAGAGGTATGACCCTCTGTCAAATAAATGGACAATGGTGGCACCACTGCGGGACGGCGTGAGCAATGCTGCCGTAGTCAGTGCCAAGCTGAAGCTTTTTGTTTTTGGAGGGACAAGTATACACAGAGATCGGGTCTCTAAGGTGCAATGCTATGACCCTTTTGAGAACAGGTGGAGTATTAAAGCGGAATGCCCCCAGCCTTGGCGCTATACTGCTGCTGCAGTGCTGGGCAGCCAGATTTTTATCATGGGAGGAGACACAGAATTTACAGCCGCCTCTGCCTATCGCTTTGACAGTGAAACCAACCAGTGGACAAGAATTGGAGATATGACGGCCAAACGAATGTCTTGTCATGCTCTAGCATCAGGCAATAAACTCTATGTGGTTGGGGGCTACTTCGGGACCCAACGATGTAAAACACTAGACTGCTATGATCCCATCTCCGACTCGTGGAATAGCATCACGACTGTGCCTTACTCCCTTATACCTACTGCTTTTGTGAGTACTTGGAAGCACTTACCTGCATGAGAAGGTGGACTATGAATGGTTACTGCTTGGGCCACAAAAGGTAAACGAGTCCAGAGATGACAGTTACATATAGGAAAGGTCTACCTATAATGGTGTGGTTAGAATTGTGGACAATAAAACTGCAGGTTACTATGATAGAAAAAAAGCGGCCACCGGACAATGCAGGCATCTATCTCATCGTAAGGGTGCATTTACGGGAGAGGTTTTTTGACCACATGGTCAAATACTGCACACTGTTTCAATGTGCTTGATCAGTACGAGCTGTGCAGCAGAACCATGACGGTTCGCAGGGAAACCACTTAGGTTTTTGGAATTTTTTGACTGCGGTCAAAAATGTCCCATGTAAGTGCACCCTACTAGAGGATAGAAGGTGCACCTATAGATGCTAAATGGCCTTTTGACCTTCCAACTGAGGGAGTTGAATGCAAATGAAAATGTGCATGCTTTCTTGGCCCTGCCACAAATGGGGAAATAATGCAGTGCACCCTATTATCTTAGTAAGAAGACTCCGCACTCCAGAAAGTAGTTGCAAGAAACGCACATAGTTTATTGAGGCGATTCCCAGTGCAATGAACATTTTTGGATGCAATGGCCTTCATCAGAGATAGGAATGCCACACTGAATGTGAAAATAAAGTACAGTGAGAAAGGAGCCTTATTTTTACCTTCAGTGCAGCATTCCTACATCATTGAAGTGGGAATCTCCTTAATAAACTGAGTGCTGAGTCTTACTATATTGACTGTGATAATGGGTGATGGTGGTGTGCCATGGAATCAGTTTCACACTATTATTTTAACCATATCAATGCAAAAAAAGCTGCTTGCCAGTGTAATCTTTACTGTTTTAGCTTCTTTACTCTGCCCTCTGCAGCTCTAGTCTCTTCACTGTCTGTAGGTAAACAGCAGCTCATTCCACGTGACAAGCACCTGCATCTCCCAGGAGTGTATTGCTGAAGTTCTGTTGTCCCGTCTAACTAGCACTATGGTATACAATGCTAAGGTCTAGAGAGTGAATGAAAGGTGTCTGGACCCCTTCACTATGAGATAACTGCACTGAGAAGAGGAAGGGAGCAGGGAAGGTGCTTCAGGAGAGGAAAATAAAATGTATGCAAAATGATTAATGGGGAAATTAAACTGGTGTAAAGTAGAACTGACTTAAGGCTACTTTCACACTAGCGTTTTAAAATTCCGGTATTGAGTTCCGTCATAGGGGCTCAATACCGGAATAAAACGCTTCAGTTTTGTCCCCATTCATTGTCAATGGGGATAAAACTGAACTGAAGACAACGGAATGCTCCTGAAAGCATTCCGTTCCGTCTTCAGACCGGAGAACAAACCGCAGCATGCTGCTCTCCTGTCCAGGCATCCCCACCAAGACGGATCCGGAATTACCCCCAATGCAAGTCAATTGGGGTGGATCCGTTTGGTGTGACCACAATGGTAACCGGATCCGCCCTCCATTGACTTTCAATGGAGTTCATGACTGATCCGCCTACACATACACACATACAGACATACACATAAACATAAACATACACAGACATATACACATACAAATACATATACATACTTACATGCAGGTCTTCAGAGCGTCGGAGGGACAGGTCGGCGCGCACAGATGACGATTCCACCAGGCGCCCATCAGAGGGCGCTGTGGGGAATCGTCACCTGTGCGAGCCGCCCTGTCCCTCCGCTCTGAAGACCTGCCGGGAGCATATAAGTATGTATGTGTATTTGTCTGTGTATATGTGTGTGTGTGTATGTTTATGTGTATGTATGTACTGTGTGACATGTGTGGGGCCGGAGCGCGGTTCCGGCTCCACACATGTCACTGCGGCAGGCCTGATCCGGCAGCACCCTTCACCTGCCGGATCAGGCCTGCCGCTAGTGTGAAAGTGGCCTTAGCCAGTTCTAATTTACACCAGTTTGATAAAATCTCCCCCTAAGTTTTTTTTTTTTTTTTTTTTTTTTTATTGTATGCATGTTGCATCAGTCCTTTGACATGCCCTATTCATTGTGTCATCTACCTCCCCTTCTATCTCATAGATCTGTCACATGAGAGAGAAACTTAAAGGGCAAGTTCAGATGTGGCAGATTCTGCACTGCAAAACCCTTTTACAGTACACATGGATAGGCGTTTAAAACCTCATCCGCATGTATTGGATAACATATGCACATAAATCAGAGCATATTGTGGATTTTCACATTTGTCATGTCCTCATTCTTGTGCAGAAAAGCTGCAGATTTTCATGCTTTGCAATGTCCACAGTGAGCTCCGCATCTAACAGGTTCAAAGCTTTTTTAAATTATATTTAATTTTTATTTAAAGGGGTTTTCCGGGATTTTACTACTGATGACCTATCCTCAGGATAGGACATCAGTATCTGATGAGGGGTCCGACAGCCAATCAGCTGTTTCAGAAGGCACCGGTGCTCCTGTGAGCTCCGCGGTCTTCTCTCAACTTTTCCTAGGCCAGTGACGTCACGTTCATCGGTCACATGGCCTAGGAGTGGCTCAGCCCCATTCATGCGAATGGGGCTGACCGCCATACCAAGCACAGCCGCTGTACAATGTATGGCGCTGTGCTTGGTGAGCGGGCGGAGAGAGGGCAGGAGAGAGAAAACGCCAAAAAAAAAGAGGAACCTTTAAAGTTCCTTCTTCTCTTTTCTCCTGTATTCTTAACCCCCCAGCTCCTATCCTCACTTTCAAATCTTGCTGCGGTGTAAATTATCCACCACATTTGGACTTACCGTAAAGTACTGTATAGACCTATGAAGCAGAGCTGATACCATGTTGTGTACCCCTATTTGCCAGTAATATGGAGCCAGCCTGCCCCTTCTGTACGGCTCCTGATTCCATAACCACAGGTGTAGATTGATATCTGACGTTGATTTACCCTGATGGAAGCGATCAGATGGGTTACTTCTGCCCGATGTAGGTAGAGAAGCTGACAAGTGACATACAGTGTGTACTAAGAGAACCGGATCATTCATGAACATATGTATGAGGTGTTTTACCATATGAAGGTTGGGCCTAAACACATGCTGGCCTGGCTTTTTTTTTTTTAAATCCCCAGGAATAAAACCTGACCACCAGGCCCCAGATGGACAGGCCAGGTGAGCACTTTATACCTGACATCACAACATGGCCACCTCCGTTCTGTGGAATCGCAGAGGTTAAATACCCCAATAAGTCCTTCACGTTCTCAGTAGACCCTCACTGTGGATCACTCCCAATCTGGGGGCGAGCAGACTGCGGCTTAGTCACAGTCGTATCCTCTGTCTTCTGTGGGAAGTCTGGAATAATTCAGAAAAAGCTGGGAGATAAATCAAGAAGACTCCGAGCAGATTGCGGTTTTCATCATTACCAGGGATGTCTGCCAATATGGCTGGCAAAAGCAGAACGGATTATTTGGAGGGAACTGATCTTACTATTACCCCAATTAGTTGAATTGGAAAGGAGACGCGTGCATATGATGTGTAGGAAAAGTGAAATCTTAGCTGAGGCAGCACTGTGGATTTTCCTACCTTGAAGAGTAATTTTGGCGCCGCTCCTGGCATCGGCCCAATCACGATTATTTCCAGGAATCTGACACATTTTAGGCGTTATAATGTAAATCAATTGTCTGCTTCAAGACTTCATTAATCCTGTGAGGAAAAAGGCTTCACAAATCAGAGCTGCAGACTCCAAGAACACGTAGGTCTGTCCTGGTAATACCCTATGTATGTGAGAAGAAGACCTGTGAGGTCTGAACAAAGAAGAACAGCCACAATGGGGGAATTTCATGAGGAGAATCTGTTTTTCTTCAGTCTGTGTTGCTGTAATTTGTGTCACATTTATTGTCACAGACTGCTCACAGTAGCATGTGTCCTTGAGTTGTCCTGTTGAAAAACGGTTCTTACCACTGTCCTGCTGTCCCACTGGTTCCATGACCAAGTCAGTGTACCAGAAATGAAGACTAGAACAGTGTAGCTACCGTATGTTATGCCTCACCACATCATAATCCTGGGAGTAGAACTGGTCTGAAGTCTTCTTCATGGCGTTGCCCAAATGGTTTCCAGACCAGTCTCTGGCTATCATTGTGTCTGAGATTAAAGTGGGACTCCTCTATGAAGAATGTAGACTTCCATTCAAGCCCCCATTGGCTTCTTGCTGTGCACCATGATAGCCTTTGAGAGCAATGCTGTGAGGTCAGTAGCTGGACATGTAGTTTAGTCCATTGTTGCGCTAATACTAGTGTCGAGCGAATCGCGCTTCAGATCATAGATCCGAAGTTGATTCGTTCATACACTTTGCCGTCTCCGTACAGCATTAAAATGTATGGCGTGAGACTTCAGTGAATGAATTTGGTGTTCATTTCTACATCTTTAAAAACATTTAAAATTAGCAATCCAAAATCGGGTTTGGTACCAAGCTACCAGCGTCCAGATTCTGCGACTTTGGAGGAAACACATTTTGCCTCACACTTCCTTATGTGTTTGAAGGAATTGACTTTGGATCTGTGATCTGAAATGTTCACATAGGGATTGGATGGGCTTAAAATGGGTTGGAAAAGATAACCCCTCTCAAAATAAAAAAAGGGATTTTAGCACTTTGTGATGAATCTGCCAAGATGTCCACCATTATTGGTTAGAAATAAAATATTCAAAAATGAATACAGACCACTAGTAACTGCTTATGTGTTTCAAATAAATTCTTAGCTGTACTCCTGTCCATCATGAAGCATATGTAATTGGCAGAGGAGCAGTGTTCTGTTTCACGTCATCTAGTTGTATAAGGAATTTCTCACTGTATACCACAGACTTTATAGGCCTACAATGGCACGTCAATGGCATACATTTTTGTGTGGCCCCAATATAGGAAAGCACACATACAGTGAAGAAAAAAGTTACACTTACACATATTGCCCAACTTAGGGCAAAAGGACAAACTTTGGCCTTCATAAGGTGAATGGAGCTCTACAGCTATGTATACTCTGGGAGCTTTTCCACTGTAAATGCATAGGGCTTGGACCCAATGTGCACAGAGCTTATGTTGACTGCTTGAAGATAAGTTACATGAGGGACTGACTGTAGCAGAAGGCCAGACAGCTTCAAAATGAGTGGGAAGGTGTCTGGGAAAGCAAGTCAGATGCTTGGCTGTATAGCTAAAGGCATAACCTAGGAATCAGCAATCTCCGTCACTCCAGCTGTTCTGAAGCTGCAACTTCCAGAATCCTCCTTTCACTTCTATGGGGGTTACAGACAAGTAAGTGTTCATGCTGGGAGTTGTAGTTTCACAGCAGCTAGAGTCCTGAATGTTGCTGATCCCTGGTATAACCAGTAGGAAGAAAGATCTGACTGTGAGTGAGGCCACATCTGGAATACTGTGACCAGTTCTGGAGACCTTGCCTACAAGCAGATATAGATAAAATGGTACAGGTACAAAAATTGTGGATGGTTTGAAGCATAAAACATCGCAGGAGAGACTAAAAGAACTTGATCTGTATAGCCTTGAGGAAAGGGGAACATGATTAAACCTTTAAATATGTTAAAGGCATAAATACGTTTCAGGAGGAAAATGGTTTTAATAAAACTAAACACAAGAACAAGGGGGCACAATCTAAAATTATCTGGGGGAAGATCAGAACCAATGTCAGGAAATACTGAAAGCTTGGAGAAAAACTCCCAGCAGATGTGGTTGTGAGATTAAACATGCCTGGGATTCACAGGTCTATCATAAGGTAAGTAATAGAAGGGTAGACTAGATGGACCTCTTCGTGTTTTTCTGCTGTCAATCTTCTTTGTTTCTGTGTAACAAACACTACACATATGCAGATGTTGAAAACATTGATTATTCTGAATTGCATTGCTGCTACACTTACTGTACATAAAAATATGAGGCTCTTTGTGCACATTTCTCATTGTACGGGCCTTTCCATTAGGCTTTTTACCATGCACTTCTACCATCTTGGCTGAGTCTTTAATCTAGCAAATAGCGATAGTGTAGGTTCCCATCTAAAAATGTCACCTTGGATTTTCCTGTATAGTAAGAATGGTAGCAATGCAATTCAGGATAATCAATGTCCCTAGTAGTCCCAGTAGACCTCTTCAAAGGCTTTGGCAATAGATGAGATGATGTCCTCCAGATTTGTTGTGCAGGTTTGCTGACTACATGCATTGTAGTTAATACAATGATTAATAAATTAATAAATATATTTTTTTTCTTTCTCCTCCTGACAGATGTGTCCAGTTCTCTGAAGGTGTCACTCACCATGTTTGAGTTTCAACCTTGAGATGCCTTTAAGTACAGCATGTAGGGATTGCCTGCTGGAGTTCCTGATGGTTTATTCTTACTGTCACATGGAATGGCATCTGAACTGTTGGTGAACAGTTATGTCACTTTTGAGATTGGTGTCATGCTTATTAGTCATGCTGCTCTGGAAGTTACACTGCAAGATGTTGGGACTAGGACAAGTCAAGTTAGAAGACATATGTATGGAGGATATTTAAGACCTTTTCCATTGTTTTTTCACAAATCTGACTTTTTCAGATCTGCATAGTCAAGGAACTCTGAGTCCTGGGGCTTTGTGTAGGAGGCCATCAGTGATTATTACTGATGTGAAAGAAGGGACCTGGGAATTGTGGATAAATGGAAAGCCACGGTAGTTGGTTGAAGGTTCTCTGAAGGTATGAGTGTGAAACGCATGTCTACAGGATAAAGAGGTAAAAGGGTTGCATGTGAGTAGAAAACCATGGACTCTTTCTACCAGATCCAGCACCACTCTTCTTCATAGGCTTTCAGTTTTGCAGCCCAGCCCTATTCTCTAGAGCAGGTCTGTGCTGCACTACGGCCTATAGACAAGAGTGGTGTCATTTTTAGTATCGATACTCACCCTTTTGAAGAAGGTGTTGCCCTCTTAAATTAGTAGTCTTCCTTGTTATTTTGCTACTGGCCAGAAAAAAATTTTGGTTCCTTGGTCACCATATTAATGTGCCTTCATGGGATCCAGACAGCTAACCTATTCCTATTCAGAATCTTCCCAGTGGTTAGTAATGTCAGAATAGATTACAATATGTGAATATGGAACTGGTCTGATAAGGTCTTTGTCCACCTGTGTGAACATGTTGCTGTAATGGGAATGAGTGCATTCATGTAGACCTGCTGTACGTTCCACACATGTAGGCACCATCAGATTAGAGCAGCTGTCCATTTGTGATCTTAAATAATCTCACTACATTTGTCTACATGTTACATCTATGATCAGTGACGGTAGGTGGTAGGTTTGGGTCTGGGCAAGTGTGAAATCCACCTCTTGACTCTATAGAGCAGGGATCAGCAATAGAGATGAGCGAACGTGCTCGTTACGAGCACTGTAACGCTCGGCTCCCGTGCGAAATGCCTGCAGGCATTGCGGATCCGTCCTCATCTGCATGTAAGTCAATGAGGACGGATCGTTTGGTATGACACTCCGTCCCCACTGACTTTCAGTCGGGTGAGGAGGACGGAACCGTTTGGTACGAGTGTCATACCAAACGATCCGTCCCCATTGCCTTACATGCAGCTGAGGAACGGATCCGCAATGCCTGTGGGCATTTCGCACGGGAACCGAGCGCTACAGTGCTCGTAACGAGCACGTTCGCTCATCTCTAATCAGCAACCTTCGGAACTCCAGCTGTTCTGAAACTACAACTCCCAGAGTCCTCCTTTCACATTTATGGGAGTTTAACATCCACCTATATACTAAGCCAAGTGGGTGGCCCTAATAAAGGGCCTTCTGCCCTAACATGGGGATAGTCTCTTCCAGGGCTCGACAATCAAGGAGGCCGCTGTCTTTTACATTTTCTATGTTTTTTAATACCCTATTTATAAAGTCCACATTCTCTTCCATTACAAGAACACGTAAAGGCTATCCCTCAGACGTTATCTCTCAGCCAAATGGGGTAAAATCTGACTTTTGCTGCATTCTCTTTACACAAGCACATGTGACCACCAAGTGTCTTCTTATATAACATTACTGTGAAGAGTAGCAGGACTACTGGATTGTCATCTCCAACTACCTGCTCAATAACCAGATCTGCCTAAGGCTACTTTTACACTAGCGTTTTATAATTCCGGTATAGAGTTCCGTCATAGGGGCTCAATACCGGAATAAAACGCTTCAGTTTTGTCCCCATTCATTGTCAATGGGGACAAAACTGAACTGAAGAGAACGGAGGCTCCTAAAAGCATTCCGTTCCGTCTTCAGACCGGAGAACAAACCGCAACATGCTGCGGTTTGCTCTCCGGTCTGGGCATCCACACCGAGATGGATCCGGAATGACCCCCAATGAAAGTCAATGGGGGTGGATCCGTCTGGTGTGAAGCATTAGTAAACAGATCCGTCCTCCATTGACTTTCAATGGACTTAATTCCGGATCCTTTTAAAAGATGTTAAAGATAATACAACCAAATCCGTTCATTATGGATCCACAAGGTTGTATTATCACTACGGATCCGGCGGGCCCCTTCACCCCTTCAGTAAAGGCTAGTGTGAAAGTAGCCTAACCCGAAAAGCATTCCAGATAATAACTCTGATACCTGTGAATAGGTTGGATTATCACAAATGTGAAACCTCTGTGTTTTATTTCCTTAATTCTAGAGATATGTTTTCTTATATTTTATAGATCTTTTATTATTTTTCAAAAAACCTATTGACTTTAAAGGGGTCGTCTGGGCAACAATAATTATAGTCATTAATTTCTATGGACCTTTCGGTTTTTAATATACTTTATGTCCCTGTGTGGGCTGTACATCTAGATCTGAACACCGACAGCATGACCCTGGAAACAAGATATTCCTTTTGCTCGTACAAACCAGTAAGGTGGTGACAGACTCTAAGGCCCCTTTCACACGAGCGGGAGTCTCGGACGTATCCTGCATTGTGTGCCGTGTACTGAACTGCCGGCACTGAACGGGGGTTACATAGCATTATACTGATTTATGATGCTATGTAACCCCCGTTCAGTGCAGGGAGGTCAGTACACTGCACACGATGCGGGAGATGTCCGAGTCTCCCGCTCATGTGAGAGGGGCCTAAGGCTCCCCACAATGTAAGACACTGCTTTTCTGTATTACGTTCTGGGGAGTTTCAGAGTGTGTCACCATTTTACTGGTTTGTATGAGCAATCAGGCGCTGCCCGAATCCTTCCCACAGTTGTGGCGCAGGCGCTTTTTTACAGAGGATCCAAAAGCCAGGACTGGGGGAAGATCACCTATGAAAATCAGCAAGATGGTGATGCACTGTGAAACTCCCTGGACCAGAAGAGGAGAGCAGTGGATGTAACAGCAGTGGCAGGGCTGTCGTCTTTAGTGGACATGGTGATGTGGTCGGAGTTCAGATTATGAATCAGACCACACAGGTAAATAAAGTATATTAAAATGAATGATCCATACTTATTGTGGCCTTAACAATCCCTTTGATGTCCCTGATGTTTACTTCTGGACACTGGCTTTATGGATAGGGAATGTGAACTGTGACACCACAATTATCCTGTTAAAGGGGATGAATCGCTCTATATTGTATGATTATCATTGTACTAGTTGAGTAGTGGAGATGGATGTAAACTTCAGACCATTAGGATGATTTCTATTGTAATTCGTTGTAATGTTAATTATGTTACGAGATGCACTAATAAATACCAAACCTGTTGTCATACATTGACATTGTTCGTCATTTTTCATGATCTGCGTTCATTAGTATTCTCTTCTGGCTGATCTTTCTATATCCTTCCTACTCATGAATTGGTTATATTTTTCATCAGACTTCATAAGTCTACTATCACAGTAATTAAGCGTATTGTACACTCTGGGAAGTTTCCACAGCTCAGAACTCTGCACACTGATCTCTATAGAGCAGGCTGGGTATGCAAGTGGAGGACCATAGCTGCCAGCTATCTGGACCCCTGCATTCAACTATATCTACTTCGTGAGGATGCAGTTGAACACAATGGTGGAGCAAGGAGCCATCAGCTCCCTGCTTCACCATTCCCCTGCTGCCTGTAATTGAACAAAAGCAGTTGTGATGTCATCATGCCTGCTGCGCACAGCCACGAGCAGCACAGAGTGGAGGATACACACTCTGGTCTGTTCGTCAGCAGACTGTGGGGTAGGGGAGTATTCCAACCGGAGGCACAACTCTTTAAAGAGTAATATCCCCTAGTGGGCATAACTATGTGAGGGGAGGAGGGGGCACTAAAAGGGGGCATAACTATGAGGGAGGCTTCACTCTGTTGGGGCCCATAATCTATGAAGGAGCATCCCTGTGTGTGGGACCACTTAAGAGAGCATCAAACTGGTGTAGTTGTAGCTCAACCCCATTCAAGTCAATGAGGCTGCCCTGCAATACTAAGCACATTCACTATATGATGCACAGCTCTGTGCTAGGAAAGCAGCCGGGAGCCCACAAAGCTCCGGTGACCTATCCTGAGGATGTCATCATTATCATTTCCTGGAGAACCCCTTTAATCACCTTACTGTTTTGCCCGAGTCCAGCTCAGGCAGTGTTAAAAGTAGCTAACTGGAGGGGAGAGGGCTGCCTTAGATGATGATAACTTCTCAATGGTAGCAGCTAGAAACATGCAATTGGTCTTGTCTGAAAGCTGACAGTCCAGGCTTTCATACAGAACCACAATGACAGCTAAAGTCCAAGCAACAGAGGATAAATCACTGTTAGAAATCAAGTCAGGAATAATCCAGAGTAAAACCTGTTTTTACTTTCATTTTCAGCTGCATTCACAACATCCTGATTTCTATCACCGATATCTTTCTCTGTCCTGAACATATTGCTGGTATTGTCTGAAAGCTTGGAATGTCTGCTTTCAAATAAGATCAGTTGCATGTTTCTAGCTGTTACCATTCAGGAGGTAGCAGCATCTAAATCAGCCGTCCCCCCTCCAGTTAGCTACTTTTCCCACTGCTGGAGCTCCACTCTGGGTGGATGCCACTTAGGGGGGGCATCACTATGAGGGGAGCATTTAAGGGGACACCACATTGTGTGTGTGTGGAGGGGCACTTAATGGAGCATCATACTGTGTGGGGAGACAATAAGAACATATCACACTTTGTCAGGGGCACTAAAGGGACATCATACTGTGTGGGGGCATCATTACTGTTAGATGGCACTGAGGACATTCTCACTGTGTGGTTGGCAGAGTATTAGGTGGGCTTAAAGATGTGAGTCATTGTAAAAAAAAAAAAATGCTGCAGTGCTACACACCACTGGTGTTGTCCCTTCTTATATTTCTTTTTTTTTCAGCTCGGACCTTCACCTAACGGTAGACCCAGGTATGCTGGAGCTTTACAAAAAGGGCTTGAGCACCGCTGCTATAGAACATGTGCAGGGCAGGGACACAGGAAAGCTGGGAATGATAGGAGATTGTAGGAACTGCACATGCCTGACCACCCAAAGAAGTGCCGCTGGTAATGTCCAAAAACTGGGCCATGGAACATGAAAATACTTTGGAATAAGGTGAATTCTAATAATGCTCTAAGTTACAAACAGCAGTGTTTCTGGAAACCTTTCAGCCGTGATGATAGGCTGATCAGATAGACCATCACTGACCCGATTTCCAAAAAATAAATAAATTGATCCATAGACAAAGTACAAAAGTAATAGCGTAATACCTCCTGATGCACAATGTTCTCATCCTTGAACTGGAGCCAATTTCCAGACTTAGGATGCTTGAAATAGAACGTAACCTGCTGTGACCACATTATGTCTAATAAAAAGGCCGTGTTCCCATGTTTGCTCTTTCTTTTGGACCATAAATCTCACTTTTGTATAGAGCTTTCTACTAGGTTTATAAGCTATTCAAGAGCTGGGCTTACATTTATATAAAGATACTTGAGCTCTGTATTATACAACTATGTATGTGCAATAATTAACTACTTATTTATAGAATTGTTGCATAAAAAATACATGAATCAAAGGGGTTGACTTTTCCTAATTAAAGCGTTTATTGGGTTTTATACAGTTTTTGAGGATACAAAATATAAAGAGAATAACGCAATGCAAAATGGGTTGTCTGCTTTTTTTTTTGTATTGATGACCTATCCTATGGGATGGCTCTAGTCTGCTCAAGTGAATAGGACTGGGCCGTCACATAGAAGTGAATCGGGACGCCATAGTTGTACTTACACTGCTCACCGCTGCAGTTGTGATGGTGAGCAGGTAAACAGAGAAGGCAGTGCTGCTTTCTCTTCAAACAGCTGAGCGGTGGGGGTGTCGGGAGTTGGTCGTCAATACAAAAAAGGGGACAACCCCTTGAAGGTCTATTCAGATTTGTTGCAGAAACCTTTGCCACTGTCCCATTCATAAGAACTGGTGTTGTGGAAAACCACATGCCTCCTGCAGAAATAACCCCACATTCAGCCGTATAGTTTTCTGATCTTTAAAGATTATGCCTAATCAGGAGTTCAGTTTGCAACACAGCCAATGGTGCCTGCTCCTTTATACAGCAGACTAGCAGTGTCCGTGAACGGAGCCAGCTCCAATCACAGATGTTTAACCCCTCAAATGCCGTAGTCTATTGCAACTAGTGATGAGCGAAGCGAGCTCTGGATGTTACATCTTCGGAATAATACCGTACAGGGATCCGTCCCCATACAGTATTAAAATGTATGGTCTCCGATGAGCCGGAGTCAGTCATTCGCAAAGTTGCACATGGATAACTTCGGTAGTTGATTTTTAAAGTGGAAAACCACTTTAAAACTGAACTCGGCTTCGGTTCAGACTAGTACCATGGAACTAAAGCAGAGTTCAGTTTCAAGTTTTAAAGTCAATTACCGAAGTTATTCAACGAAGTCACACGCAACTTCATGAATAACTAACCGGCTCACCAGAGCCCATACATTCTAATACCGTACGGAGACTAATCTCTGTACAGCATTAATCTGACGTTTTGAACGAAGCTACTTCTGATATGAAGCATTCAAAGCTCACTCCACTCAACTCTAGATAGGACTCCTAAAAAAACAAAAAAAAAAGGATTTCAGAAGTAGAACTAACTACTGGCTCCGGAAGGACACTACAGAACCATAGTGACTAGCTTCACCACTGATACAACATTGTCACGAGAACCTGACAGCTCAGTTATAAGTCCTTCGATTAGGGCAGCCTAAAGTAGAGAATGATTTCAGTTCAGTCGTTTTTGAGAACTAACATCTTAATCCTTTCAACGTACAGTCTGGTTTAATGCATTCATACTATGCATGTATGTAGCCACCAGCTGCTGATTGACAGATTTCTCCCCATTACTGTGCAGAGGGGGAAATCTGTCAATCAGTGGTTGGAGAAAGGGTAGGCTGCATATCATGGATACATCAGACTCCTTACTGGGAGGAGGAGTAAGATGTATATTCTCTGCACATTAACACATAAGTGACAGAGCACAGCATGTCTGTCACTACTTTACACCTTCAATTTTGTTTCCAGCAACAGCATGGTTACAAGTGTTCTCAATTGTAGATACAAACTACAGCTAGGTAGAGAGGTTTTTAATGTGGTTTCCAATTTCTAAAACAAATTCCTTAAAGGAGTTATGCCATAACTAATGTAAAAAATGAGACATCTTATACCTCACATGGATCCAGATCATTCTCCATTTATTGCTACAATTGTACTTCTAGATTTATATTAAGCTGACAGTTTAGGAGACGTGTCCTTTCTGTTGCAGCTCTCTGCCCATCACAGCTCAGGAGGCAGTTGAAGGATGGAACTGAGCATGTGTGTCCAACTCAGCAAGGTGGACAGAGAACTAAAAATAAATAAATAAAAAAGCAGCAGGTGGCGCTATACAGATACATTTTATTGAAAGCTCAGTGGCTATAACTAATATTTTTCATAGGAAAACTCCTTTAAAAGGCAAACAGGCCGCAGCTTCCAGTACCATGTGGTTTTTAAGGGGTAGTGGCCATGACCACAATATTAGGTCTCTTTCACACATGAATTTGCTCTTGCATTTTTTTCAAACTAAAAAAACTCCATAAATTGTGTTTTTTGTTTTTTCATGTGACTTTTTATGGCGTTTTTTTCTGCACATGTGAAATGTGTTTTTCCCAAGCTTCTTTTCCCTATGGAGAAAGGAAAATGTCATTGCTACAACATGCTGCAATTAAAAAAAACAAAAAAAAAAAAAACTCATGGGCACAAGAAACACTGAGTTTCATAATTCCCATATTTCAGCTAACCTCTCCCAGGTGTCTGACCCCTGCCGATCAACTGTTAGAAGACACAGGGTGCTCCTGTGAGCACCGTGCCTCTTCATAGGCCAGTGACATCACTGTATATCGGTCACATGGCCTAGTTGCAGCTCAGTCACAGTCAAGTCAATAGGGCTGAGCTGCAATACCAAGCACAGCCACTATATGATGTATGGTGCTGTCTTTGTAGCCTGCAGAGCTCCAGTGACACAGCGGCTCCCTGAAAAGCTGATCTGTGGGGATGCCTGGACTCCCCCACCGATGCAACACTTAAAGAACTCCCGCAAAAGTTTTTATTCTCTGACCTGTTAGAAAGGTGCATGATATAATCTATAGTGAATGTCATCTTCTTATCAGAGTCTGAAATTGAGAGTTTCCACTCTCTTCTTATAGTAGCTGGGTCATGTGACCAACTCCCTGACCTCCAACTGACCCAGGACAGCAAACCAGTCACTTCTCTATTCATTCCTATGAGACTGAAAGTGAGGCTCCCATAGGAATGCATAGAAAATTAGACTGCCTGTCCACACATAAGGTGCTGTGTGAGTTGGTGGGTCTAATTCCTAGTCACATGACACAGATAAGAAACTTCAGGATGATATAACTCAAAAATTCAGCTACTGGTAAGAAAATGACATTCACTACAGATTACATCATGTATATTTCTAGCAGGACATGGAATAAAAATTTTTGCAGGAGTTCTTCTTTAAAGCAATATTGTATTAGGCTGGATTCACTCCTGCTCACCATTTCCAAGTTCTGTTTGTAGTCCGTGAACGGGAAACCTGATTATTTCCCTCAAAAGGATGAACACCTGTTCAGGTCATGTACACAGGTGTGCGGCTGACAGGCGTACTGTATATACTTTGGAAGTAAACCATGATTCTTATTCAGTGACGGCAAACAAAAATCTTGGCAATAACAAAAATGTATAGCTTTTCATCATACAATTCATAAAGATTTATTTGCTAAAACTTGTTTAATCAAGACAAATAAGACATAAAAGGTAGATAAAGAATGAAATTTATTTAGAGAAATTTGCCTTTACAGCTGGTAACTAAGAAAAAGAGATAAATTAAAGCTAGTTACAAAGAAAACTTGCATATTACAGGAAACGGTCATGACTTGTACAGTTATAACTTTTTACATTATTTACACATTAACATAAAATAATTAATTTCTGTTTCGTTTCAATCTTTACAGCATTTAGAAAAACAAACACAACAGAGTTTAGCACAGAGTTCTGTGTCATTGAAAATCCGCAGAGAAGCGTTGCGGCACACAGCCCACAGCTCATTTGCCCCCATATCGGCGGCCGCCCCTGTGCTTGGGGGGGGGGGGGGATCTTTCCGTGACACCTAGATATACCTCAGTACAGGTATTCATAGAACAAAGCAGAGGTATACATGGTACTATGGACCTCCTGAGCATTCGGGACTTTCCTCTAGTGCAGTCAAGGTTAGTACTATACAGTTCATGACACCACAGCTAATATTTGTTTAGTGGCGACCGGATGAAATGGAATGTCGTTTACTGTCAAAATGTGTCCTATTCTCAGTGATTAATATATGATTTTCATACATCTTATTTGTAACAAAACTGTGGGAAATTATCAAAAGCAAATTTTATTGAGTGACTGACCAATACTCCGCAGTTCTGTCTATACACCATAAAGTCTCATCAGCTAAATCAACCAAATATTCAGTTCATGTGATGTAAATCTAAGGGCTTATGCACACAAATGTATTTTTTGCCCGTGTCCTTTCGGTTTTTTTTTTTTTTTTGCAGCCTGTATCCGGAACCATTCATTTCAATGGGGCCGCATAAAAAACAGAAATGAGTGTGTGTGCATTCTGTGTCCATACGTTCTGTAAAAAAACTAGAACATGTCCTATTCTTGTCAGTTTTGCGGACAAGGATAGGTATTGTTACAGTGGATCTGCAAAAAATATGGATGTAACAAGGACGTCAAATGGATGTCATCCCGTTTTTTGCAGATCCGTGTTATGCGGACTGCAAAATACATACGGTCGTGGGCATGAGCCCCAATGCTGTGACACTAAATTCACATTTTGAGAAGAACACCTCAGGTGTCATACCCAAAACGGCAATAGAGACTACAAACTTTATAGTGTAGGTAGACAAAAGCATAATGGGGCTCATTTACTAATGGTTTTACACCACTATTGTGGGTACAAAAAGTCACAGACTATAGCACATGCCATATATGCAACATAATTTGTGACTTAATTTCATTAAAGTGCCGTGGAATGGGAATCGGCACAACGGAAGGGGCAGCGCTTTTGTGCCACCCCCTTCGGATTTACTACAACTTTCACCAGAAAGCGGTGTAAGTTATAGCTGAAGCCTATGGCAGCCTGTAGTTGGCGTAGACTTCACTTTGTGCCTAATTTATTAAGAGGCATCTGCTTCTTATTAAATAAGGCACATCTCATGCCAGTGCAGGGAGATCAAAACTGGCGTATGGGTACAGCAGTTCTGATAAATGTCTCATTATATGCAATAATCTAAAACATAAGTCTATGTTAATATGTCGCAACGTATGTGCAATTGACGTAAGCAAGGGAGCCCCACTGTCATTCAGTGGGGGCCAATATGTGGCTTTTCCACATGAAGAGTAGACCATGAAAATTAATTTCACCAATAACTTTTTTCTGAAATTTCCTCTGTATTTTGATACTTGAACTCCTTAGGGCAGTGTTCCTCAGCTCCAGTCCTCAGGGCCCTCCTGCCGGTCAGGTTTTCCAGATTTCCATTGTATTGAGCAGGTGATATAATTAGTGTCAATACATCAGGACTCACCTCAGCTATTCATTCTATGGGATATTCTCAAATCATGACCGGCAGATGGGCTCTGAGGACTGGAGTAGAGGAACGCGTACATTTTACAGGTTGTAGCAAACCAGAGAACCACCATGAAGTTCCTCCCGCTGTACTTCTGTTGGCCTGTGAGCGCAGTGCTCAAGAACAACCCATTACTGGAAACAGGCAAGATACCAGATCTTGCTAGAAATTCACTTTCCTTTAGCTCAATATCATTATTTCCAATGTTATTACGGCTAAAGGAGGACAAACCATTTCATCCAGTCGTACAAATATTAGCTACAAACAGAGAGAAAAAGCATAAAGTGAGACAACTGTATGGAAAAGCCCTGTCCAGCAGGGGACATGTCCAGACCGGGTGGCATAGGAATGTCATGTCATGGGTATTTTGGAGAAAAAAATAATAATTAAAAGGTCAAACTAAGACCCGCTCTGTTGAAGAACACAACAGAAGAACTTCCATTACCAGCCCATAATAAATTGTAACTTCCACGTTTTCGTACAGTTTTCATTTCCATTGCAGTTACCTTGGCAGTCAAGAAAAAACGCCTCTTTTTTTGCAGGCACGCTCTGCCAGTTTGTTGCACAGGGCATCTAATACAGTTTTCTGTGATATTAGACCACACTCCGCACACACATAAGTGCTCTTATTTCTTAGAAAGCAACTTGGGTGAGGTCTCAAGCAGCAATAAGCAAAAAAATGCATTTAAAGCTTCATGAAAGGCGCTTTATACCCAACATAAAGGCCATAGGCGGCACATTACTACCAGGTCACGCCTGGCTCTGTACAGTCTATGGCCAGAGTGCACTGACAGGACTATACAATACTAAAATACTCCTGACAACACGGAAAGGAAAATACAATGTGCGCTAATATACAAGGTATGGGATGGGAGGATGCCTTGGCCTGGGACATTTGGCTTCTCAATGTAATCTTTTTATTTACAGCAAAAGTACAATATTCTTCAATGGTCCGAGCTAATATTATAGCCTAAAATCCTCATATTTAAGTACAGGTGCGTCTATCGAAAAATGCAAGTGACAAACCAGTGGTAAAGTCCCTGTAGAACGTGAATGTAGTGTTCACCTTCTGCACAAAATGAATAAGAAAGCAGTGGTCTGATTGATGTTTGTCTGCACTACGGGTTCAAGTCATGTAGAACGTTGTTCACATTCTGCGCTATAGGTTCAGTCACTCGTGTACAAGTATGGTTCTACTGCTAACAAGAAGCAGACCCTAAAGGTGGCCGAACCCACCAATACTGACGAGACTGCCCAACTATCTCACCTATATGTGGTATTCCAACTCTCCTCCGACCGCAGATGTCAAGGGAGAGAAGGATCGGGCATTCTGAATTTCAACATGTCTGATCCTATGGTTCTGCAGGAGATAAGCCATTGTCAGGTGTCTGGTGCATCAAAACTAGGAAGATTCGAGAGAAAACAATAAAAGTTTTGCTTGGTCTCAACAATCCCTATTTGCTATATGTCAGGCTTCTGAAGCCCCCCGTGATCAGCTGTTATAGTGGGAAATTTTATGAACCGCCATATGACCAAGCAAATAAGACATGAAGGAGTTACCTTCATGACACAGCTCCTTTACGTACCTCATTGCTTCTTTTTTAATTACTTTTTAAGCTTTCTTCCATTTCTAAATCATTTCTTTTGTGCCTATAGCCTCTGCATTAGGATATGGCTGCACAGACAAAAATAATTTGAAAATGATAAAAGTTGTACAGCTAATGTGATTTTCCATGCAAATTGGAAAGAAATTGCAAGTTATATGTGAATTCTTTCAGAAATAATAGACTTGGGTTCTCAATAGGGAGAGTTGAAAAAGATCAAAAGGATTTTGGAAGGTGAAATCCAACATGCCCTACCCTTCTCCCCTCAACATCTGCCGTCAGAGAATAGTCAGGTCACCTCCATAAATATTAAATGGTCGGCTGTTGCTTTGGAGAGTGGCAAAATCAACCCTGCGTTTGTCTAAGTCCCTATTCACACAACCAATGTACTTTACGGTCTGCAAAATGTGGACCCGTAAAGATACGGATGACGTCCGTGTGATGGATGGCATCCGTGGACCCATGGTAACAAAGCCTATTCTTGTCTGCAAAACTGAGAAGAATAGGACACGTTTATTTTTTTGGTGGGACTACTGTATAATCATACGGATGAGGACAGCACACTGTGTGGACCCATCGAAATGAACGGGTCCGCATCTGATCTGCAAAAATGTGGACCAAAAATACGGTCGTGTGAATGGCCACCTTTTACCATGTGTCATTTCTATCTCTCTCTTTTGGGAAAAAAATGCAGGTGACTTGCAATTACAGGAGACTTTGTAACTTTTGGGCTTTCCTATCAGTCACATGGCAGCCCTGGCCTTAGTGATTCAGTCACAGCGTGTGCACGTTCTGCATCAGGAAATACAGTACACAGGACTACAACTACCATTAACAGTGATTGTCTTCTAGAATTTCAGCTTGTGTAAAGTGCATAGTGGTACCATACTGGTGGAGGTCACCACGGTCTATTCTCCCACAAAGCCACCACTCAGGCAGCTCCGATATCTCGTGAACAGCACGGTTTAGGTCACCTACAGCCCAAGCACCTACGTATACTGTATACTTATTGCTAACACATTTCTTTAATTTAGTTCTCTACTTTTTAGAAAAGCCATAAAGGTTTGGGGGTTAAAATGGTTTCTAATTCATCATCTTCATTTTTTAACACCTACACTACCAGCACATTGATTATTCAACGAAAAACGTCCCCTAATTCACTAAAGAGACACTGCAGAAGGCAGCGGCCATGTCTACATCCATTTGGTAGCTCGGGTGCACTTTGGGAGGAAAAAAAAACAAAAAACCTAAACTATGAAGGGTCTAAATTCTTACTATGATATAAAAAAACAAAACCTAAAACATGTTCCCATGTTATTCTGGAATTCATTAGACCATGCTATGTGCATATGCAAGATGCAATAAAGGAGATATCCAAGGGAAATGGGGAAGGGGGTTCTGCGTTTGGGGAATTTAGGGAAGGAAAAAAAAAAAAGAAGAAGAAGAAGAGGTGCAAGACTGGAGCTTCAAGGAAGCCGCTGTATACCGCAGCAATGATGAATGGTAGCCGTAGTTTTCAGTTGAATGAATGGTTGCAATGGGTAACATTCACATTGCTTACTGCTGCGCTCCAGGATATGACCCATCAAGCAAAAAATCCATATCAAGAAGAGCAATGGTGTCAGCGGTGTACACTGAAGAGGAAGCTTTCCACAGAATAGTAGAAATGGGGTTATTGTTTTGTTAAAAGAGATGAAACAGCAAATTCATGTAACAAAATGTGTGGTCACGAGGAATACTTGGCATAGAACGGGCTATCTCCAGATTTGTGTAGGCACAGCGCCCTCTACTGGTAAAAACCGCAACATTAAACTGCGATTTGCGCAAGTGTCTCCTCTGTGCGGAGTACTGCCAAGCCGAGAATTTAGCAAACCTCTATTCCTAATTCAGACATCAAAATAACAACTAACCGTTCTCACCAAATACACAATCCCATCCAGAATGTGTGAGAGACTACGGGTAGGAAAGTAGCAGCGAGTATCCAGAGCTTAATAGGTGGGCGTCGTATAGAAAACTACAGGTCGATACCTTCTCAGTGGTGTTTGGATTACAATCCATAGGTATATAACATTGAAGAACCTAATGAAGAGCGTGTAATGAAGGCCTCGGGCACATCACTGCACCGTAAGCAGTTCTACGTGGTCAGAAAGCATATTCTCTGGTGACCTTTCCTGGCTATGCTCCCACAATTCTATAGGAAAATGGCAGGTTTTTGAATGAGTGGTATGGAGATTTTTCGGGAGCAGTCAATAGGCAGTATTTCTCTGTATAGTAAAAGGGGCAGGAGGTTCTCCACTTATAGCCAGTCTTTCTGAAATGGTAGCCAATATCCCAGTGTGGAATGAGTATGTACAGTATTCGGCATGTAGACCTGTCCTCCGTTGGATCAGCAGAAGATCTCTTCCTCCTGAGACACTCCCTCAACGTGAACAGACTCTGGAAAATCAATGCAACAAATCCTCTTAGATTACATTTATAACCATTTACCACACGTCTTTCTCTAGTTGCTCTAGAGTCTATGGAAGGGTTGCTGCTGCATTGATTATCGGCAGCACTTCCCTGATTACACAGACATGTGCTACTGATAATCAGGCACCTTCCATTCTCATAAAATAAGCTAATCAGTCGACAAACAAGTAATTGCTGGTTTATCAGCTGATCGGCACCAATATACCAGCCAGTTATCAGGAATGAGCGTTCCTATCAACACTTGCTCCCAGTAATTGTCCCGAATATCATGCAGTGTAATATGGGCTTAGGCTACTTTCACATTAGCGTTTTTAAATTCCGGTACTGAGTTCCATCATAGGGGCTCAATACCGGAAAAAAACGCTTCAGTTTTGTCCCCATTCATTGTCAATGGGGACAAAACTGAACTGAAGACAACGGAATGCTCCTGAAAGCATTCCGTTCCATCTTCAGACCGGAGAACAAACCGCATCATGCTGCGGTTTGCTCTCCGGTCCAGGCATCCGCGCCAAGATGGATCCGGAATGACCCCCAATGCAAGTCAATGGGGACGGATCCGTTTGGTGTGACACACCAGTAATCCGGATCTGTCCTCCATTGACTTGCAATGGGGGTCATTCCGGATCCGGCTACATACAGACAGACATACACACAAACACATACATACTTACATACTCCAGCCAGGGACGCCGGCAGCACGTCTTCACGCGCCTTCTGCCCGCAGCTATGACGTTTCCCCACTGCGCCCAGCAGAGGGCGCTGTGGGGAATCGTCATCACTGCGCGCAGAAGGCGCGTGAAGACATGCTGCCGGCGTCCCTGGCTGGAGTATGTAAGTATGTATGTGTTTGTGTGTATGTATGTACTCTGTGTCTTGTCCCAATGTCTGTCAACATGTGTGGGGCCGGACCGCTGCTCCGGCTCCACACATGTATTAGCGGCAGTACGGATCACGGATCCGTCGGCACCCTTTAGGTGCCGGATCCGTGCTGCCGCTAGTGTGAAAGAGGCCTTAAGCGGTGACATTTCCTTCATGCCATTCTACCTCCTATTCATAAATGAACGCTTTCCTTCACTGCTAGGGCAGTGCGTATAGGTTATTACTGCCTCCTGCCCCCCAGTGATAGGTATTATATGTGTGTGACAGGTGCCATGCAGTAATGCCCTTATGGTCTCTTTCACACAAATGATACAGATTGGCTCAGGATACGTTCAGTGAAACTCGCACCATTTCACAAGCAAGTTCAGCCAGTATTGTCTATATCTATGTTGTTTCAGTTTTTTTCCGTGCAGGTACAATCAGGTTTTATGCTTTTTTTCACGCACGTGGAAAAAAAAAATGAAGGTTTACAAACATCTCCTAGCAATCATCAGTGAAACGCATTGCACCCGGACCGCATCCGGATTCACTTCTATGGGACCAGGGCTGAGTGAAAAACCCAGAATCTAGAACATGCTGCAAAAAGTGGACAGACCCATTGAAATGAAAGGGTCAGAGTTCAGTGTGGGTGCTATACGTTCACTTCACGCATCACATCCGAGCGGAAAACTCGCTCGTGTGAAAGGGGCTTACTAGAGAGGAAGGAGCTCACTGGTGATTATCACCACCTAATTTTAGGTTAAATCTGTGCCATACAGCAACTGTAAAGCACTTTACCCTTACTAGTAGGGAAAGTGCTCATTGTTTAACTCTTTCATGACCATGACCACTTTTTTGTGATTTACTGAACATGGTGGTTTAACTTTGTTTATGTGACACACAGGACTTTTAATAAGATTTTTTTTTTCTTTTTTAGTTTTAGGTAAAACTGTCCAAAAATGTCCAAAAGTCATTCTTTTCAAACTATAGTTCCTTATTCTTTATATATGTAAAAGGACACCAAAGTACAACCTTAAAATGGGTTCCCTATTTTGTGTCAGTCGTTTTGATATATAATATGTATAGTTTCATGTGACCGGGGTGACTTTAGTGACGGTTTCTGCGTTTTTATTTAGTATTTTATGTTTTTTACATTTCTTTTTGACACTAATATGGCCGCCCTTCAGTTCTCACTTGAAACAAAACAAATTGTTAGGTTTTCAGTGGCATTAAACTGGTTATAGACATCATAATGGGGACAATACAAGTGGGAAAAGTGACCAGACAAGAAGGACATCACTCACCAGAGTTTGGACAGTGGTTTCCTTTAGATTTCTTCTTTTTGTCCTTTTTGTCCTTTGTTTTTGACAGGTTGAAAAGACGATTGGTGGTGGGGCCCTCCACTGGTTTGTTAGTTTGGCTCCCAAGCAAACTGAAGCCTTTCCCCTTTTGCTTACTCTCTGTCCGTGACAAAGTGTCCTTTTTGGGTACGGCAGAGGGTTTACAGTCCGGGTGCTCCTGTTTTGGAACACTAGAGTTATATCTCTTCAAAGAATCTGTGCCGTCAGGCAGTGAGGGGGCCTTGGTCAGTTTTTCTGGTTGAAGTGGAACCTAAGCAAAATAGAAAAAGATCACATTTCCAGAACAACACTGAACTCCACCCGACAAGCATTTAACAGTTTCCATAAATTATTGGCAATGGATCCACGGCCACAGAAAAGCCTCTGTACTCCTAGAGGTGCCTTATTCTTATCTCGCACTATATACCTAAAAATGGCGGGTTTGAAATCAGGGTGTTCACCTAGCGGTTTCCATAGTATTCAATGTTTCTTAAGACACTGCAGCACAGATCTCCCCTTGTCCATTCACATTGGGAGGTCTGTGCTGCAATAACATGGCCCACACTGAAAACATGCCTAGGCTTTATATTAAAGGGAATTTGTCACCATGTTTATGCTGGCAGGGCCCCTATGCTGACAGAGACCCCGCTACCAGAGCTGGATCACTTATTTTTTTCTTGCAGTTAGTTTTTTTTTTTAAATAAAATTACTGTTTATTAGCTGCAGCAGAAGCTGTGCCGGGAGTCCTCTCAAAGCAGTGGAGTCCTCAAAATTCATGTTCTGCCAATTCACCTTCCCACCACCTCTGATTGACAGCTTTCTCCTTATGCATAGTATAGGGAGTAAACTGCCAAGTGATGGTGGGATGGCTTGGTTAACCCACTGCACATGAATATCAGGACTACAGCTACTGTGTCAGCTAATTAAGTGATTTTATGAAAAGCAGTACAAAAAAATAAGTAAGGGATCTGGTGCTGGAAGCAGGGTGTATGTTACATAGAAACACAGAATGGCTGCAGGATCCAAATAGTCTGTCCTTATATTATTTTTTATTTTTCTCTTAGGATAGATATATGTTTAGTTCACATCCTGATGATCTCCATCCACATCTGCTTCAAGTCTTTTCCAAACATCTACTATAAATAATTTTTCTGACACTGCTTCTGATCTTCCCCCTAATAATTTCAGATTGCACCTCTTAATTCTCACGCTCATTTATACTTGTAACATATTTCCTTTCTTTCCACAAGGCTACATATTTTAAAAGGGTTCTCCGTGAATTATTTAAAATGGCCAAAATAATCTGTCCTAGAATGTGAGCAGGACTGGTTGCCTCCACTTACCGAGCTGCTTTAGGTGGTGAGGAGGCGGAGCCTCACTGCACTGCTCTACAATAGATGTTAATGATGTGATCCTGCCTAGGATATGACATCATTGCTGAGCGGCCTGACAGAAACGCTCATCAATATGTAGTATATGCAAGGGTCAGAAAGTAGTGTGTGGTGAGAACCTGTCCCGTCACCGCCTAGGCAGCTCTAAAAGTGGTGACAACCAGTCCTACTCAATTCTAACGCAGGTTGCTTTAAAGGGAATATGTCACCACATAGACTGTTATGAAACCCTCAAATGCCAGATGTGCATTCTCAATACATTTTATTGGTGTTGGTCCTATTGCCATCAGTGGCCTCATTGTGAAGAAATTAGGCTTTTTATTTTATGCTAATTAGCCCCAGGGTGTAACGAGGCTCCGCTCCTTTTCCTTCCTCACTGCGCCCCCACGGCTTTGATAGGGATAGGCAGTAAAGATGTACTCACGCCTGTCCCCACTGCTCGACGCAGTACAGAAGCTTGCCGACCGATGGATTCTGTACTGTGCTAGCGCTGAACAATGAAGCAAAGATGTCAGTACGTCTTCACTGCCTGGCCCTGCCAGTCAAAGTGTTGGGGGCGCAGCAGGGGAGGAAAATAAAGAGCCTTGAGTGCAATGGCACCCCGGGGCTAATTAGCTACGTGGTGACAGATTCCCTTTAAAAGGGTATTCCAGGATTCCCTTGTATTTTAAATTCCCCTACTCCCATCTGGACCAGTGAGGAAAACTTACTTACTTTCTCCCCGCTCATGGCTCAGATTCCCTGCATCCTCCACTGTGTTCACTCTGCTTTGGTCTCCAAATGTAAACCTCCGACATGGATGGGGTCACGTGCCCCGCTGCAGCCAATGACTGGTCACAAAGATGGTGCCCCAAAGCAGCATGTCACTGCAGTCACAAGGCGCCACTGCGGGCAGCTACTGGCTGCAGCGGCACACATGACAGGTTGGGCTAGGAGAGGGGATTTAAAGTAGAAGACAATCCTGGAATCACCATTTAAGTCTTTCCTGAAAAGTTTTATTTCTAAGAACCACTACCATTTTTGTAGCCTGTCTTTGGACCTGTTCTATTTTATAAATTAAATAAAAGAATTCCATCTCCAGATTCATCCTGCAGTATCGGAGGAGGCATACACCTGGTGACGGATTCCCTCTAGTACAGACATTTAAGAAAAGGAACACTTGGAAATAGTTGCCTCAGACCTTCCTAATCTCAGCTACTAAGGTAACAACTCCTGAATAAACTCTCCAACATTTCATCTTCTACGTTAACCTACCTGCTGGTCTGTCTGCTGCTTTTCCAGATTAACAATGTCCTGTAGCAGTTGCTCCACCTTTTCCTGTTCAGTCAAGGACTTTGGTTTGGAGTAGGTCCTGGTGAGGGGTCTCTCATTTAGCCTCAGCTTCTGATGTTCAATAAAGGTGTCTTGTTGCAGCACCACAGCCTATAGTATGTTACAGTAATTAAAATACTTCATACTTTCAGAATTCTTAAGAAAAAAAAAACAAAAACCTCTCAAAATACCTGCAAGTTACTCAGCAGTTTGTGAAGATTGGAGACTGTCTGGAGAACGTGCTGCGAGTAGCCAAAAGGAAAAGTGTAAATCATTAATAAATGTAGTAAAATGAAATGAATGTAATTAAACTACTACTAAAAGCCAATCAGTTACCTCACAACAGTCATGCATATTTAGGACAGGAACCCAATTAAAAAAACATATATATAAAAGCGTACCTCTCCATTTCTCTTAAGCATAACGCTGGGACTCACTCCCTACAAGATAAAGAGTAATACATTAAGGAGAGGTTTTACATGCCAAGATGATGTGTAATAACTTTGTTTATACTAATGTGTATTATGTAATGAGGACGAATTAGAACGCCTCCTGTGTGCGGAGAAGATCAAACTAGCCAGGGCTAACATTCACAATCAATCAGTGCAATCAGCTACTTAAAGGGGTATTCCCATCTTGTAAAGCAATGACATCACTAGGATATGCCATCACTTTATGATTGGTGAGGTGTTCGACTTCTTGGACTCATATAGCTAGGATAGGCACATAACATTATGACTGGTAGGGGGATGACTTCCAGGACCCCCATTAATCCTCAGAGTGAAGGGACTGCTGAGTAGGCACTGTGGCCCATTTATTCTCAGGATCAAAGGACGTCCCAGCTCTGCATGTCCTGAGTATCCCCATATCTGGTTTGATGACAGGTCACCTGACTGCTGACAACAGAGGTCACATGACTTAGCAACAGGACACATGAGTGACAACTGACTGCTACGGCAACTGTCAAGTGACCTGGGGTCAAAATGGATGCTGACACGCAGAGACCCAGGACCAGTAGAGTCGGCAGGGTAGTGATGAACCAAGCAGGAACCAAGCAGCGGGGATCAGGTAAGTATGATCACAACTGCGGGTCCGGCCATGCTGTGGGATCCATTTGTAAACAACCCCTTTAAGGAGTGCAAAGCTCTGTTCCTTTAGCTCCCATATATTTAACACAAATTTGCTGCACTGCTCTTGGCTAATTCTAACAGGAGCAGTACAGCAATGCTGACTAGTATGTCTAGCTGCAATATCTTACAAAGGCAGGTTAGCTATGTCATTAAGAAAACCAGAATTTCCCCAGGAGAATCACTATATCACTGTGTAGTAATGCCCACGTTTCAGTAAATATTAAATGAATGCCTACCACCAGGAATCTCACTGTTACACCAGGTACAATTGCTTGTAGCTCAGCTGAATGTAATGATGCTTATCACTTAAGGGCCCTTTACACGGGACGAGAATTAAAAAGATCATCTCTAACGAGCGATCATAGTAACACTCATTAGCGATGATCTGGCGGTGTAAATGCACCGACAATTATCCGATGAGCGGGCGAAACACCATCAGGTAATTGGATAGTTTGTGCAGCACAAAAATATTTGTTTCTGGAAAGCAGATGATACTCTGTATACATGATCTGCTGATGGGAAACAGAGTCTGTATGGTAAAGAGCAATGGCATTAGCAATCTCTCCTCCACATGCCCTGGAGGAGAACGGTGCATGTAAATGCATCGATCTTCTCCACCAGTGATCAGTAGATTGAAGGGAAGGAACGTTTCCTTCCCGACAACCTGCCAGTACATCATCCCGAGTAAAGGGACCTTTAGAGATCTGTTGCAGAGTACAATTGACCCAAGATCAGATAGGAACTCACTGTATCATAAATCATTATAGTCAGTTGGGGTCAGTGGAACTGCGGTCGGTCCAGGAGATCCAGCCAACATATGCCCATGTTTCCCAGGCTGAGCACAGCCATGTGAATCATTGCATTCAGCAAGGCTAAACCTACAAGGCAGTGTGCCTGGTTTACCAGTGACTTTCCTGGTGACAGACTCCGAAATATGAATACAGAAGACACTTGTACCTTTTTCAGAACACTGTCCGATTCTGTCCTCCGCAAATCCTGTCCATCTTCTCCCTCTTCCTTCTCTCCACCTTCAAGTGTAAGATAGGATCAATTATTGATTTGGCATCAACATTGTGACTTTTCCATAGTATTCACTAGCAAATGCCTTGCTTTTAAAGGGGTCCTCTAGGAATTATTTAAAATGGCAGTACAGTAGATTGTGAGCAGGACTAGTCGCATCCACTTGCAGAGCTGTCTAGGGGGTTGAGGTGCTCTGGCACTTGCATACTGGTGAGATTTCTGCCCGTTTCCCATCCTCCTGATGAAGTGTCGAGGTTCAGGGAGCAGTCTCTCCATGCAGGTCCTTGTTACTTAATCACATCCAGGATATGAGAACCCACATTTTGGATCAGTGGGTCACTAGGCTTGTTTTTCCCACATTCTCTCCCAGCATTCATTGTTGTGATTGGGGTGATTTACTTGCATTCACCACGTTCTCTGGTCACCTTCCAGAGTTCCTTCGGTTAAGATACACACAGTGTATTTAATACATAGCCCTTGGACTCCCAGACTGTTGTTGTGTCATTGTCATATTTCTTATCCCAGACAAAGTGAACCTGCTCCCTGTATTTTTGCATCCTGCTCCCATTTAACTGTGTGGAAAAAGCTGTTGGCGATTTTAAATGGTATATTTAATAAACTATATTTTATGGGATCTTTCTGTTCTGCTCTTTTTTATCTTTTTTTTTGCAACAATATGAACATTAATCTATGTGTTAGTACTGTGCGTTATACTTACTTTTAGAGGCATTAAGTTGATGGCTGTCAAACCCTCCAAAGGTTTCTGCTCTTCGAGGTAGAGAAACGGACCCCACTCCAGCTTCCAGGTCTGCAGGACTGGGAGCCTGCTGAACTATACTGCTCCACAGATTCTGGTTTAACAGGACCTGAAGTGTCTCAACTGTAAGATATAAACCAGTAATAAATGTGAAGAGTTGATCAACTCCTATGTAAAAGCCTCATTAGGGACCCCTCTGGTATCCAAATCAGGGAGCTGCTACTAAGACACTGCAAGGGAAATGGGATCCAGAAGTTGCTTCCCCCCATAGTATTTGACTGGGGCGGTCCCAGCTGCCTAACCCCCCAATGCTCAGCTCATCGTCGTAGGAATAGTAAGAGAGTCTAACTCTAATGTATACTTATGTACAGACGTCCTTGACATTGAATGGTTCTACTGCATCACGTTATTCCATGTAGTTTACACTTGAGACGTAAGAATCAATCCTTACCCTCTTTTATTGCACTTTTTATCAAAGACTCTCCTCGTGGAGCCTCTTCTGTGTTCGCTCGGAAAAGGATTCTTCCAGACGAACACAAATTCTTTTCATGACTACTACTGTCCACCAAGGTTTGAAATATCTTCTCTTTTTCTTCAAGTAAACCAATAATCTGATCATCTTTTTGCTGAAGTTGCTCTGTTATTGAGGAAAAAGGAGACAGGAATCAATCTAGTGCATGTCACTCTTTATTACTGCCAGGCGGTGATTAACAGTGGTCTACACTTTATAGACGTATGCGGCTGCAGCATTGGTTTGTCTTTTACGTATCTAAAGATGGAACAAGTTTTAACTGTTCCTAGGAAGTGCCGGATCTCTTTAATTTTAGGATTTGAACAGCAGGCTCAGACTGTATACCGTGCACCCAGTGGGGGATCATGGCCTATAAGTGTGGTGAGCTGATCTGAACTTTTATTACACGCGGTCTTGTGGTTTTATATCTGTATTCACAGATGCTGCACTTACAGTAGGTAAGCTATTAGTTATTCATGTACTGCTGCCACCCTGTGGTCACATAGGGTTTTCTCCAGAACAGCTGGTCACACATTTAACTAAAATGCCCCTGTTCACCAAGTTTAACAAATGTGTCCCCCCCAATCACTTAGGATTTCTTCATTCACCAAAAAAGTGGTGGATAATCTGCCATGAAATCGGCAGTAACTTAACTGAAGCAATTGTACAACATCTCAGACTTCTGCTGCAAAGTGCCTAAACAGAGGCCTCCTACATTGTACAAACACCTAGCATCAGCACCAATCAATCCGCCTGCTGCGTCCCCCACTGTCACATTTAACTTCTGTGTACAGAACACGTATCTAAGAACTACACGTGCAATTTTGCTTGCCGTTTGTATCCACTATAATCAAATCAGAAGGGTGGAAATGAAATCCACAGGCATTCATATTTCCCATCAGGCTCTCCTGCACTATACAAATGGAAATTCAAAAAATTCTGCACTATTCTCTCACAGTTAAAGGGGTAAACTCGCCCAAAAAAACATTTATCTGCGACAAGGAGTACTTTTAATGGGGTGGCAGTGGAGCATGCAAAGTGCCATATAGAATGCATGTGTGTGTTGTAAGGACAGTGTAAAGTTCCACTACTTCCTGTGAACATAATCATACAATGTAACCTGGAGGTTTGTACCTTTTAGCTCTTTGGCTTTGGTGTCCCAGTTTCTTTTTTCTTCCTCAGATTCACTCTGAACACCTTCATCCTCATCTTTCTCCCTATATGTACAAGGCAAGGCAGTGAGTGATTGTTAAAGGAGTTGTGCCGTGAATTACTACTGACAACCTATGCTCAGGACAGGTCATCAATACCAGATTCTTGGCAGGGGTCCCAGCGCTCGTGCGAATGCAGAGGTGCAGTGTAATTACAATTGCTCATCCTATTCACTTGGATGAAACAGGGCACGTGTAACTATACTGGGCTGCCACTGTAAAGGAAAAGGTGTGAAGGTAAACTCGATTGAGTTCTGAGACCCCTTCAAACGCTGATTGGCGGGAGAGCCAGGCATCAGACCCTCAACAATCTGATATTACTTAGCTACCCTGAAAATACGTCACCAATATTAAGCCTCTGCACAAACTCTTTAATACACAGGTCATGGCCTACTTCAGTGGTAAAGTAATGCAACACAAACTAACTCAACATACATTGTCCTCATTGTTTCTTTGATTGTTTCAATCCAGCTGTTCCTCTCTTCCTTGGTACTGGCAAGTACTTCTACTAATTCAGGGTCTTTTCCAATCATGCTGATCAGGAACAGTCCCTTCTCATCGTGAGCTACCTCCCGCACAATGAGATTCTTCAAAGATATCACTGTTGATTTGTGCTCCTTTTTAAAAAAATAAATAAATAAAAGAAAGGAAAATAGATAAATGTACAAAAAACTATGGAAAACAGACAAAGTCAACCAAAGAGATCTTCTGAATGTCTAACACCATTGAAACCTGAGAGGCCTTAAAGTTAAAGGGTACCTATCTTAGAAAAAAAAAAATTTATATATATATATATACACACACACACACACACACACACTCACTTTTTGTTTTTACACGTTATAAGTTTTTGTCGGTAGAGGTCCAGATGCTGAGACCCCAAACAACTGCTAAATGTAGTGGTAGAAATGCCCCGTCAATTGTCATCGGCTCCCCGATCACCAGCAAATGAAGTACAAACTCAGACTTTCTATAAGCCTGTACACCACCATGTTCTCTGATGAAAGCCGTGCTGTTCTGAACAGAGACAAAGGGGTGCAGTGCTCGGTTGAGCGCTTATGTCTATTTTTTAGCAACAGGTGGGGGTCTCATCTCTTGGACCCCCACCAACTAAAATTTCAGACATCTCACTGTCCAAAAAATATATATAAAGGCACCCTTTAAAGTCAGATGAACAATCATTTCTCAACAGTTATCTTATGATTCTGGCCAGTTCTACTTAGGGCCCACCTGCAACATGGTTCTGTACAGCAGACGACTTACAAACATAGGCCTGGACACCAACATGAAATTGGAGAGGATAGCTGGTGAACTGCACCTAATTTATTAAATGATCATTCATTATTATGGCTGCCATGTGCACTAATTTGTGGCTCTGTTAACCCTAGTTAAAGTGCAATTTTAGATGTGACTTTATAATGTCATTTTCACCTAAAGTAGATGTTAAAGAATAAGGCCCCATTCACACGACCGTATGTATTCCGTGATCCGTATAAAAACGGAACGGAAGACATACGGAAAGTCTTCCGTAGTGTTCCGCATTTTTGCGGACCCATTGACTTTAATGGGGCTACGGACGTGATTTGCGGCCAAGTATAGGACACGTTTAATTTTTTTTTGCAGGAGAGCTTCCGTAATATGCGGATGCGGAATGCACACGGTGTGCATTCCGCATTTTTTTTCTCCTATGGAAAAATGAATGGGTCCGTATGGTTCAGCATCTTATCCGCAAAAATGCGGATAAGATACGGAAATGAACATACGGTCGTATGAATGTAGCCTTAATGAAGGCCAATATTTTAAAATACTTAAATCAGGGAGGAGCACACAAGATGGGGCTAATCAGATTCTTTCTGCAACCATTTTCTGTGTCTATATTAAAAATATCCAGCTGAAGATCAGGATGAAAGTGGATAGTACAGTGATGTGAATGATCCTCACCAGTGATGCAAAGACATATTTCTGGTCCTTTTCTTGGAGGAAGACTAAAACATCAGACAGTAGAACCGCCAGGGCCTCTGTGAAACAATAAAAGGCTTACTGTAAATGACAATAAATGCACTGTCTGTAACCTTCCTGCCATTGTGCAGAATTCCCAGCCCTGCAATCATCTGCTGTGTGTAACCCTGTGGACGGCACCATGAATGGTGCTACTGTGTGGTAGTCAGAACCGCCTCACTTCTCTTTCTAACACATTTTGCATTAGATAAATGTTCCAATATACAAAATGTATAAGTGGTGATTCATCTGGAAAGGATGATTGTTTTTAGGCAATATGGTTCATGAGCAGCAAAAATAGCTTTAAATTATGAGGTTCTTCTCCTCCCTTTCCTTTTACTTCCGGTCTATGCTGATGGAGACACTTCATGGCCAAGAAAACCAGGTTACCAAGCCTTGTAAAATTGGTGTTGATGGAACAGGGAAAAACAAAATGCTCCTCCAAGCAGGGTGGAGACTGGGAGAACTGGTTGTTCTTGGCAGAACACTGCTTGTGGGCGAGGATGACTAACACACCACTGAACTGTACTGATGTCACTGTGTAAAAAAGCTGAGCCTCCGAGATGGACAGTCCTCCAGAACAGCCTCAATGGGATTCTAGCATTTCAGCAGTCTCCCAATTATGAGAACCTACGTGTTAGCTCCTGGAAGCTTATGTGCACAGATGGTTCAATGTATCGCTCTCCAACTAGGAGAATTACACTGACTCTTCCTTATTTAAAGGAAATCTGACACAAACACCTCTCAATAAATTTAGCTGTGCCCCCGTCTGCTGAATCTAACAGTGTTGGTCCCATCTCACTCCATGGCTGCAATAGTGTGTCTCAATAATATGCAGATTAGTCCGTGGGTGCAACAAGTACAAGGCCGTTGCACCCAGAGGCTCCGCTGAGTCTCCTACAGGCCCCATTAGTTTGACTGACAGCACCAGGCATCTAAGATGTAACCACACCTGGCCCTGATGTCTCGTGACTGTGCCTTTCCTGGGCGATGAACTGTGTATTGTACCTGCGCCAAAAATTGGCCACGAGATTCCCTTTAATCATCTCCAAGTCACTCCGCTCTGCATCAAATATTTTACCTTTCGATCTGCTGGTTTGGTTGGACCTCAAGAACACGGGACCATCGCGAACAAACTTTCTTCTCTTTAGATCCTCCTTGGCAAACATTTGTCCACTCTTCATCCGTTGTATGGACTTGCTGTCTGTCTTACTATAGATCTCGTGGAGGCGCTTCTTCATCTCGTAATTTTTTACTTTGTTGTTCACTCCATTTAGAACATCCTTTACCAGGCTTAGGGCATATGTTACAGACTGGTGTTCCACCTCATTTTCTGAAATATCAAAATTCTAGTTAGGCCCCAGACCAAAAAAAATAAAATAAAATAAAACCAAACAATAAAATAAGAAAGCGATCATTTAAAGGGTTTTTCCTCAGGATAGGTCATGGATATCTGATTGTGGGTGTCCAACTCCCAGCAGCCCCACCCATCAGCTGTTTAAAGGGGCTGCTGTGCTCTGGTGAGCACCAAGGTGTCTTCCTAGGCCAGTGATGGCAAGTTCATTGGTCACATACTCTATCTGCAGCACATTCCCTTTCAGGTGAATGTCCCGAGCCTCTATACAGACTTATTAAAGAACTGACATATACAGCACTTACATCTAATTTTTTTTTATGAAGTCCAGGAACGGGGTTATCACCAATGAACATTTTTATTGGCCCAAATGAAATGTTGCTCTTGTGGTGCTAGCGTCTCATGCTGGAAGGATAACCCATGTATATGTATGTATCAGGAAATTACCTTCTGTATAATGCAGAATTCGCTCCAAAATGATGGGATACTTGGTAATTCTCTGTGTAACCAGTAATAGGCACTCTGGAATCCCCATACGCCTGACTAAGGGGCTGCTGCTTTTTTTCTGAAATAGATAAAAATATAAAAGTTGACTCACGTGTATTTGGCAGCACTCTGAATATGGGCATTTAATTAGTATCACAACATATACTCTGTACCTTTACAAAGGCCTGAAACCTTTTGTCTTTAGAAAGCAGGTCCTTGAAGTAGTCCAACGCTTCCTTGTGGTGGCCACAGAATTTACCATATGTTTTAATCATACGCTCAGCATTTTCTCCGGAAAACTGGAAGGACAAATCAGCAAATAATCAAGTGAGTGGAACTTTTTATTTTTAAGTAATCTCAATGGAACCTGAAGGGGTTTGCCGGTACTCGGTTGATAAAGCTAAATCACAACATAAATGAAAAGATCTACCATTTCCTATTGTACTTTATGTTGCAATATCTTACAATTCTGAAGATTTATTGCTGGCTGTGAATGAGAACAGTATGGTTTCTATTCACAGGTTAAAAACACGCACAGAGCTAGTCCTGCTGTCAGCTGGATCTAATCTAGGCAATGCTAAATACATCAGCAGCTGCACAAACCTCTCTAATGGTTTGTTACTAGAGATGAGCGAACGTGCTCGGAACAAGCACTGTACCGCTCGGCTCCCCTGCGCTCGCTCATCTCTATTTGTTACAATGGATCAGTCCAGGCATTTTAGCCCTCAGAGCACGGTCTAGACTTAGGAACTTAAACAACACAAAGTATATTATAAAGTCGTGGAAACTTTCAGTTATATAGTAGTTAAAGAAGAACTCCGGCAAAAAAATTTTATTCTCCGACCTGTTAGAAAGCTACATGATGTAATCTGTAGTGAAGGTAATCTTCTTACCAGTGTCTGAGTTATCCTCTCCCTTCTGCTTCTCAGCCATGTCATGTGACCAGCAATCAGATTTTACAAATAACACAGCATCTTATGTGTGGACAGGAAGTTGGCTTCTCTATGTATTCCTATGGGAGTCTCAACGTCAATCTCATAGGAATGAATAGAATGGTAACATGACAGCTGAGAAGCAGAAGGAGGTTATTAATCACAAATACAGTAACTGGTGAGAAGTTTACATTCACCACAGATTACATTCTAACAGGTCAGAGAATAAAACATTTTTGTCGGAGTGCTTCTTTAAGCTTCATTTATATCAGTGTGGAAAAGCTCTTTAAAGCACAAAATGTATCACAGTGGAAAAGACCACTATACAAGTACTGTATACATAATAAAATATGGCTGGCACTGTGTGCTGCCTTCATTTCATGCTAAATGGAAATAAACAGGCAAATATGAATGGCTGAATATTAAGACTTCATTGGTACAGCGGCTACAGCCTACATAAAATCACACAATCATTTTAATAATTTTTAAAGATGCTGGAAAACCTGATTCTGGTGGGACTAGGATTCTCTACTGACAGCTGCTTCCATTGGACGTACTGTACCACAAGATCAATGCTTATTTTCAATTAAAAGGGTTGTCCCATGACAACAACTTAGACCCTATCCACAGGACACAGAATAGGTGTCTGATCAGCAGGAGTCTGTCCTGGGGCCCCCGACAATCACTAGAATGGAGAGGCAGACTCACCTGTTCCAATGCTGCGGGTCTGGTCCTCTTTGGACCAGAAGTGATGTCACATCCATCATTTGAGTGGCCACTTAGTCAAATCACTGGCCTCAGCAGTCACATGTGCATGAACAGCAAGTGACCTCTGAGGGAAGTGATTAGCTGAGCGACCATATTAACGAATGATATAAACTCATCACTTACAGTCGGATGGGAACCAGACCAGCAGCAGTGGAGCGGAGAAACCTTTAGCAGATGACTACACTGATTTCAGTGGACTTCAGAAGTCCTTTAAAATCAAGAGTTCATTATGACAAATGTCTTGGTTTAAGCTCTTAGGAAGTTCCTCACTTTCCAAAGACATGCCCAAACTCTCCCCCCAGCTCTTGCTAAGATATACAATAAGGTTCCATACTGTGGTCAATATAGAAGTGTCAATAAGGCATTCGCACGCACAAAGTACATGCACAGGTGTTACCTGGTGTGTGCAAATGTCGCCGATCCTTCTGATGACAAAATTCTTCTCACTTTTTTCAGCCATAGATTCCCTTTTTCTTTCCAACATTCGCTGGAAGAACTGAGTGTGGAGATTCAGCAGATCTTCCATGCATGGGAAGATCTTCTCGATGACGTGCTGCTCATACTGCAGTTCAGACGACATTCCCTGACAGTAGATGTCACTCATGATCTTCAGTCTGAGGATGTGGTGCATTTCGGTCTGCATAAGCTCTGTGCATAAAGATAACATTATTAACATTTGTAAAACAAAACGGACATTTAACGGGGTCTTCATTCACACCACAGAAAAGTATTTACTCTTCAGAGACCAGCCCTTCCAAAATGCAGTCCACCTGCAGGATCAGTAGATATAGTGCACGATATCCCTCTCCCTCATCTGGCTCTATGGAAAAACAGTGAAAAGCTGGGGATCATTTCACTACAGCAAAGGTGGCAAAACCCCTTTAAAGGGGTTTTCTGATATATTTTAACTGATAACCTATCCTATGGATATAGGTCATAGCTATCTGATCATTGGGGGTCCAATACTCGGGACCCTATCACCTTTTCGAGTAGGCACCTGTGTTTGGAGTAACTCCTCCCCTTCTCACAGCTTAGCCTAGGCCAGTGACGTCACATTCATCATTCACACGGCCTAGGCGCAGTTCAGCCATATTGAAGTGAATGGGTTTGAGCTGCAATACCAAGCACAGCTGCTGTACAATGTATGACACTGTGCTTGGTGAGCTCAGAGAAGCTGATCGGTGGAGGTCCCAGGTGTCGGACCCCCACCGATCAGATACTTATTACCTATCCAGAAGAGACGTCATCAGTTAAAACATCTCTGAAAAACCCTTTAAGAAAGCAGAAGGAGTTCACCAGGAGCGACTCCGGTAAAAGAATAATTATCTTATTTGTCAAACAAAATGTAGGTTTAGAACTTAAAATCTTTTACATTCTTTCCCACTCCACCTTCCTGGAGCCTCAACTGCAGAGAAGATGTGAAAGGAGTTCACTATTCGTTTTTGTCGATTGTACATTAGCCAAAAAATGGAGATCAGTATCAGACATCTGCTCTTTAGTCAGTGTATAAAAAGTTAACAAGAGGTCATGTGTTTTACAGGAAAGTACATGTTTGGCTAGAAGGTAAGTAGTTACTGCGTACATACTGTATATGAATGCACAATAGGCCTATAATTCTGTTCCTCCTCACCATAAATAACATCCTGACGTTTCACAACATCTTTCATTTGTTGCATAAGAAACCCGCTGTCCACTGCTTCACTCCAAGAGGCCTTCTCCAGCTGCCTCGAGTCCATCTCAAACTCTCCCATGAGCTGCCCCTCATACAGATCAGTGCCTAGGAGAAAAAGGACTACTTAGCAATTAAAAGTCCAAAACGACTGGCAGGAGGAGACTGACTATTAGGTTGTGGGGGTTAAAATACAATATGTAACTTCATAATCCTATGCTTGCTATGAAATAAAGAAACATATCCGAATTATATTTGGTGGTGATACTGGGTCAAGCAGTTACTACTGGCTAAACTAAATAAATGAATAAAAAAATAAGAGTATTATGTGACTATTACCTTCATCACTCAGCGATTCCATGGACTCATTGCCCTTACTGACTTTGTGCAAAGAGTCTGTTGATTGTGACAAAGCTCTCAAGCTGCCCAGAAGATTGTCATCACGGCCAAGCCTGCAGATAGAGCATTCATGAAAACCTTCCTTCAACAGTGAATTGTCCTAGAAGTGGCCACATACGGCCTTATTGATCATGATAAGACATTAGAGTATGAAGAAATGTTTTTTACATTGCTTATATCATAACTGATAAGAGAAACAGCACTCTAAGGCCCCATTCACACGACCGTATGAATGGGGCCGTATCTATCCGCAAAATTGCAGGAATAGATGCGGCCCCATTCACCTCTATGGGGCCGGGAGCCGCGGCACGGAGCTAGCTCCGTGCTGCGGCTCTTTTGAAGCACAGACAAGTATAGGCATTTTCAATGGGGCGCCTGGCCGTGTGTTCCGAGCGCTGCGGAAGACACCCCGGGCGGCCCCCATATATTTGCGGGTCTGCAATAATGCGGACCCGCAAATATACGTTCGTGTGAATGGACCCTAATAGTTTTTTTTTTTTTGCCTTTCCTTTATTGGGTTTGAGCAGAAAACTGAAAGCTTCCTACCCTGAGATATTTTGTGTAGAGATACTTTTGGAGATGGATAGAGCAGTCTGCGGTCTTCTGGCGTTGAAGCCAAGCGTCATCAAAGACTTTTCATCTACTGCCACGATTGCTGAGCGAGGCCGCTCCTTTGGTTGGGAACCTAAAAAATATTTGAAAAAATAAAATCCAAGTCTATTATACAATTGCTCACACGTTAACCCGTTCACTGCAGTATTTAGCATAAATTGCACAGATTATACAGAAAATAGACTGAGCAAATTATTTAGCAACTTCTTCTACGTAATCAAATTGAAAAAGTGCCAAGCGGGAGTGGTCGTTCAGAAGAACAGGCTTTCTTCATAGCTGGGAAGGTTTCACACAGCTTTTCCCGTGCAGTTTTTGATGCAGTTTTTTGAGCTAAAGCCAAAAGACGATGCGAAAAGGAGAATTCTAAAGCATTTTTCACACAAGCGATACGGATTGTGTCAGGATCGGTTCAGGAAGAAACTGATGGTTTTGCATGCAAGTTCAATCAGTTTTTTCTGTGACTGCGATCAATGTGTGTGTTTTTTCTGTCCTAACTGAATGCTTGTTTCATGCGTGTGGGAAAAAAAAAATAAAAAATCTACATCTCCTGGCAAAACGATAAGTAAAAAACGCATTACATCCAGATTGCATCCCGATGCTTTCCATATTTCATGCAAGTCCCATTCGCTTCTATGAATGCAGCGATTTTTCCTGAACGCAAAGATGATGTTTGGAAAACAACGCTCATGTGCACAGACCCGTTGAAATGAATGGTGTCAGGATTCAGTCCGGATCCTATGTGTTCTCTACACACATCACATCTGGACAAAAAAAACTCACTCATGTGAAACAGCTCCAAGTTCTTCCTGTATTTCTCATTCCTTTTGAATCCATTTCTGGCTCAAAAAGATGCATGAAAAACTGCCACAAAAACGCACACAAAAAAACTGCCACTTAGAAAGTAGAGAAAGGGCAAAATTTAGGTGCAAAAATAAGGCAGCTCATACTGGTGTATGTCTAGCTCAGACAGGCAGACACGTGCACATGAACCACATTTACTAAAAGGTTTCTGCATTTTAATAAATTAGGTGCAGCATTTGCCCTCTTCATACAGTGGCACAAAAAAAAAAATCTTTGGGAGTTTGGAAACACGTACTACTGCAGGGGTTTTCTAAGATTAGAAATAGGATCTGATTCTCCCGTTCAAAAAAAAAAACAAAAAAACAAAAGACACTATTCTTGCCCAGGGGTACTGTGTACAGTAAGGGCCCATTCACCTGACCGTAAATTTTTGTGCGGAACGGATGCAGGCCCATTCATTTCAATGGGGCCGTAAAACACTCTGTGCTGTGCTGTCCACATCTGTACTTTCTTTCCACAGTCCCACAAAAAAGATAAGGCATGTCCTATTCTTGTCTGTAATTGCGGACAAGAATAGGCATTTCTACACAGGTGAAAGACCAATCCTCAAAATGTGAATGAGCCCTAAAATGCATCCTTTCCATATGAAAGGGGTTTCTACAACCTCATTTACATGCACATTCTCCAAGCGAATTTCTGCCATTTTTCCCTCAGTGAAGAGAAATGGCAGGTCACTTCTTTCCTGCAGAAACGTGAAGATTAGCCCCACTGGATGAAAACTGGGGTAATCCTCATGCAGCTACTTGGCAGTGCAAGCTGCTCGGATTTCTGTTGTGAAAAAATACAATTTGGATTTGAATTCATCGTGTGAACATACACTTAAAAGTCAGAAACAAAATCTGCAAGCATTTAAGTTTCAGAATTTTAAAAAAAATGACAGAATAGTAACTTATAGTAATAATATTCTTCATATGTCTCAGTCTTTGCTCACCTTTATTTCTCATGACTACGGTTTGAGTGACAGCCCCCTGCTGTGCTTGTAAAACCTTTTCTTCCTGTAAGGAAAGACATTTGTAGTTAATAATGTAGTTATTCCATCAATTTACATCATGGCCGTAGCATTAAAGGAGTTAATAAGGCGGAATAGGACCGGGTGGTTTCAGTAGTTCCCATTGCAGTGCATGAAAGCTACAGAAATAGAGTAGCACAGCAAGACATGTTCTTTCTGAGTTAGGATTTGGGGGGAGGGGGGGTACGATCTCTCCTTGGGGAAAGAGTGCCTTAATAGGCATCAGGAGACTTATAGGCATACATGCTGTCTGCAGATGAGATGCTGGCTTATTTAATATCCCATTCACGTCTCAAGGCCTCTTAAAAGGTAAAACACTGACTTCTAGGATAGCTGTCTTACATCTGGTGACATTAGAGGCGGAGCTTGTTAAGAGCTCATTCGCATCTCTTTCTCCTCAGAAATCCAGAGGCGCCTGTATGGTTTATGTCTCCTCACGCCGATTAAGGTGCTCTCTCCCCAAGGAGCAATAGTACCCCTAAATCCTGACAGGCCTCTCACCCATTTCAGCCAGTTCTCTCTGCTCTGCACTGATGAGGGGCAATCATCCCGAAACAGCTGTCTGCAGATGAGGTGCTGGCTTATTTAATATCCGAGTCATGTCTCAAGGTCTACTTAAAGGGTGGAACATTGACTTATAGCATAGCTTCCTTACATCTGGTGGCATTTGAGGTAGAGCTTGTTAAGAGCTCATTTGCATCCCTTTCTTCCAAGTTAGGGAAACGGCATAGCAATGGGAGTTACTGAAAAAGTGAGGTTCTGCCCCGCACCGCACCTCTGTTTCCCGATCACCTGGCAGTTGTCTATTAATCCGATCTCACCTTAGTAATGGTGAGATGGGACAACCACTTTAAAGAAGTTGGTAATGGGCTTATGCCAACATGTACTGGAGAGTGCCATGTACTGTATTTTCTATCAAGTAAGTTAAACGCATAAGCAATTCTAGCTCCCTGGACACCATGCCGGAATATACGTGCAACTGAAGAAATAAAGTGGACGTTTTATGGGACCTCCCTACTGTGCTGGATACATTTTTTGATTAGTTCCTGCAGCATTGCATTGTAATACCGCCAGCAGGGTCTTGTTACTCCAATAACTTCATTCAATTACACATTTACTGGTATTTAAAAAGCTCAGACAGGACACAGGCACACAGACCACAATACCAACCTTGATCTTTGCACAGGAATCTACGACGTCTCTGCAGCTTCTATGCACAGCCAAGCCACATTCTGAGGAGAGTAAACAGGCAATATAATAAAATGTCTACAAGTAAAGCTGCAGACAATACACAGAAATCCAATTACAATGTAACCACTACAGCTCATACTCAGACTACTTTACTGGTAAAGACCTTTTACAGGGGCAGATTTACAGGCCTACCGTCAGGAGCAAACGCTCGTTTCCAATAACTGCCCTGGGTGGAGGGACTGATAATGGAAAGGGGAGAAGGCAGCTGTCAGACACAGTGGTGGATTAAATATGGATGACCTTTCCTCATGATAGGAATATCTGATCATTGGCAGTTCAACTCCCAGCAAAGAGACCCTAGTGCTTGGGGATGATGGGCCCTAGGCCTGTGACATCACGTCCATCGGGTACATGAAATCGTGATGCAATACCAGACACAGCTGCTATAAACTGTGTGGCATGAAGAGGGCACAGATATTGAAGATTAAGGGCTCATGCACACAAACTTTTTTTTCCATGTCAATTTAATTTTTTGTGGCCCGTATACGGAACCATTAACTTCAATGGGGCAGCAAAAAAAAAAAAAAAAACACCCAGTCCGTATCGCTGTTCCACCAAAAAAAACAGAACATTTCCTATTGTCCATATTACGGACAAGGAATGCGGAATGCACACGCCCGGTATCTGTGTTTTGCAGACCGCAAAAATGGCAACGGTCATGGGCATGAGCTCTTATCCTGAGGATAAGCGAGGCATGTTGAACTCTAAGGCCCCTTGCAGACGAACGTGTGTCACGATGCGAGTCCGCAGCGCAGCTCCTGGCCTGAACTCCCTGCACTAATGGGGGTTACATAGCATTATACTGATTTATGATGCTATGTAACCCTTACAGTTCTGGAATGTGTTGGATAACACTGACATAATGCGGTTAGTGTTACCCAATACATTCCAGAACCGTAAGGGTTACGTAGCATCATAAATCAGTATAATGCTATGAGACCGTGGTCAGTTCTGTTAGGTCAAGCCGGGAGTTGCACTGCGGACTCCCAGCGTGACACACACTCTTCTGGAAGGGGCCTAAGAGCCCAATCCTTCTGTTGGAGAACAGCTGAAAGACCCCTCATACATATTAGATGGTTGGGACTGTTGAGTTCAACTTCCATTAGTTCAGCATAAGTGGAAGAATTCATTGTAAGACAGGATCATATCTAATGAGACCTCCCATGTGCATGCATACTATTGATGAACACAAGAAACAGTTTCCTAAAGCTTGTTAATTGCATGGCTTGGAACAATTTAAAATTATAAATGCTGATTGTGGGGGCCCAAGTATCAGGATGCTGATTGTGGGGGCCCAACTGCCAATACCACCAACTGTCCTTAGAATGAAGGGACTGTAGTGCTAAACGGCAAAGCTCCTTCACGAGGTTTCCATGCACAGCCTCATTCACTTAGTGGAGCCGGGTTGCAATGCCCTGCACAGTAGGTGGCTAGGAATGAGCTGTGGAGAAGAAAAGCTGAAGAGACTTAAATGTGGGGCCCACAGGTAAGAATCCCACCCACCATTCAAAAATCAGAATTATATGGCATGTCCTACTAGGAATATCCCTTTCATGGTAAAAGAAAAAAAAAAAAGAGACGTTATCTTTCTGTGCCATATGTACTGATAAGTCTGTGATTTTAGCTGCTAATGGTCATTAAAGATTTAGAGATTGCAAGGGTAAACTCGTATCCTCATTGACACAATCACATCTTTAGATTTTATTTCTGTAATATTAAATACTAGAACATAACTTTTAGAACAACCTGGAACCGGCTCCAATAATATAAAGCTGGTGCAGGAAGGAAATGTTTGTGTAAAGCAGGTTTCGTGTATGATAGGAACCTGAAGGAAATTGCCATCAAAACAAATGTTAGGTTTTTTATATTCAATGATCTCGCGGGACCCAGCATCCTGCAATATCATCTAAATATATCGTGGAGTAATGGAAATGGTGGGGAGTTATTTCTGGACAAACAGTGAGCACTTCTTCCCAGCTGGCACTTAGAATAACTGTGGACAGTCTGTAAGCTTGTCTTCCCTCACAAAGACTCATTCTCCTCTCCAGGAGAATCTTCTAGCCTCTTAAGACTTTATATTAGGAAACTACATCATCAAATTCCTAAAGAAATATACCCTACCCCAAGTCAATGACTGGTGGTGACTATGGCAACAGAGACAGCAAAATACAGGCACAATATGAATGAGCAAGTAGCCAAATCGCACAGGACAGGTTTAATGGCGCTACTGTGCTGACGCACTTTGGAGGGTAGTGGTGGAGCTTCATACATGGGGGAGCCACACCACTGTCATACAAAGAAATCCTCATGAAAGTCCAATGTCAGGGAAGCTTTATTGTAATTTAGCGCTTCTAGAAAAATGTGCTAGGCCTCTGTTCATACCGACATCAAGATTTCCATTTTTATAGGAGCCAAGACATGACGGATCAATCGGTTATGATCGGCTATGATTTTGTTTGATGGGTCCACTTTCCTTCATTGATTTGTAACGGTCAGATGGGCTTCAGGCATTGGAGGATCAGAAAAGAGACTTCATCCATGCATGCAGAACTTCCTTGTCTGGCAAAGCAATGGACGCTGTGGCGGAACACAACGCACCTCATTACAGATGAATGGGGTCTGTTTTGTCTTGTGTCCTGGGCGTGATGGGTCCGGCACGGCGTTATGGTTTCTATCAATGGAAACCATGATGCAGATGTGAACACAGCCTATTCTAAACCTAAAATCTATAGTTTTTCTTACATGCAGTGGCATTAACAGTCCAAATAAACTGGTATCACCCAGGTAATTGGAGAATTACACAATAACTGCTGGGACTGAAAGTGACATTCCGGGCAGCATTGGCAGCTCTTAAGACAATAAAATATGCCCTGTTAGCCATATATTAATGTACAGCAATACAGTGTACCTAAGGAGAGGTCAACATGATTATATTCTATGATGTTCAGCGTGTACTTTAATAGATGGCCATGCCAGTTACACCAGTGCCTGTCCATGCAGGCTAACAGAGGGGGTCCCATGAGGCCCATTTGCCATAAAAGGCCAAGTGCAAAGACTGGAGTTTACAGCAATTTTTCTAAATCCCTTGCACTGTGGAAATATTAGAAAGGATAGTAGTTACATTAGGTGCACAAGTCAGGAGATGCGCTAAATGTAGATTAAACGTATAAAATGAAACGGTCAGATTTGTTATCTAGGTCAGGTTATGCCCAAATCAGAGAGGGGCCAGAGAACATACTACCAGTCTGACAGCTTTATCAGAGAATGGCTTTCTACAGCTGGCTATGTAGTGTAAAACACAGAAGCTTCAGAAGGCACACTGTGTTTTCGAATAAAAAACCTATCCCAAAAACGTATTCTTAGCACAAATAACACGTAAATCAATAATAAAATAAATGCCTCCAAATTCATCCATAGTCTATCTACATCTAAAATGTGCATGTGTGGTCAGAGATCGAGCTCCTGGTGGTCGCCATCCTGGACAGTTCTGGGCCAAACACGCCACTGCAAGACTTTGGGGCCAGGTGTGTGTACGTCTTTACTGTCCAGCCCTGTCGCTCAAAGTTGTGGATGTGTGGCAGAGAATGGAAAGGGCCAAAGCCTCGGGTGTAACGATAATGCTTTCATTGCACCCAGGGGTTAACTGGTAAAAAAATAAAAATGCAGATTTCTACACAGTAGGGCCAAGACAATTACCAAGTACTGACAAGTGCACATCTTGGATGTAAGTTGGATTCAAATTGATGTATCTGGTGACAGTTCCTCTTTAATGTCCTGGCTCTTTAACTGCCTATTTCTTTGGACTATTAGCAAGACAACCAGTGTCACTTCATCTTCTCAGACCATCACTGTGACCAGAGAACAAAAGAGCTGGCATACTATTATCCCAGTTCTACACATACCATTATCATGAGCATTACTCTTCAGATAACATCTTCCCTTCACAGTGGCAGTAAACTGACAATAGGCTATCTATACAGGAGGTCTTACCAATTTTGTTGACTGCTACAGGATAGGGGATAACTATTAGATTGGTGGTCACGAGAGTGGGGCCCAGTACCACCTGCACCCTCCCTGCGTGGCCAGTCGCACATATGTGGCCGCTCCATTAATTTCTATGGGAGTCTTTGAGCCATAGCCAGAAGTTGGTTGTAAAGCGATGAATAATATGAAGGAAGGAGGAACTTCTACTTCTCCTTCCTGCTGGATCCACTTCTGACTCAAAAAACTGCCCCAAAAACCTACTGTACGTCTGAACCCATCCTTAAGGACAGTTGTGAAAGAAAGTATCCAGTGTAACTAAGAACATACATAAAGACTGAATCATGAATTATTTAAAGCGAGTCTCATCAGGGCAGTGACAAACAGGCTTAGCTAACCTATAGCACACACTGTCTGTGCTTTGTAAATCGCTGCCTCCATTGTACCAAAATAACACAATGGTAATATGCACCGAGGGCATGAAAGCTCCCGTCCTTCTGCCGCCGATTGACAGGATAGGGCTTACATACTTCATCTTGTCTGGCTCGGTCTTACACATCGGAGCATGCGCAGTAGAGCCTGGAGTCTGTGCCGGGATGAAAACAAAGCTACTGCACATGCGCCAATGTGCAATCATACTGTGTCCAGGCAAGATGACATATCTAACATTTGGAAGAAGTAGCTGCTGCCTTCTGAGGATGGAACCTCTAATTTTTGGATCTTTTAAAAGCGTTATTTTGGCAAAATGGAATCAATTTAGGTTAGCTAAGACTATTCGTCACAGCTCTGATGAGACTCCCTGCTACAACCTCTCGGCTGCCTACATCTGAAAGGCCTATTTACAGAGGACCTGTCACCTCTCGTGACTGGTATCTGTGAATACTAGGATTCCCCATGACCTCCATCTTTCCGTAATGTGCCGTTCCTCTGTTATTCTTCCTACAAATCTAGGAATAAATTGAGAACCGGGCTCCCTGAATTGTAAAGCGCTGTGGAATATGTTGGCGTTATAGAAATAAAGATTATTATTATTACCATTCTCATTGTCAAAGGGGTGTCTCCCCGGCTCTGATTAGACTGATTCTGATTGGATAGCCCCCAAATGCTAATACCCATTAGATAATTTAGTCAAACTTCTAGTAGGAATAACAGAGGAAGATCTCTAGAATTGTGATTTCACGTGAACATATGTATTAAAACAGGTCCTCTTTTAGAGCACGAAAACAACCGGTATTACAATACCATGTGCCATACATGTACACAACATACTACACGCTCTTAACACTATGGTGCTGGATTAAAACACAGAAAGGGTGGTACATATGCACAATGCACAAAGTGCCGGAGATACAGGACTCATGTACACAAATGTTCACACATCACTAAGCGAGTGTAGAAAGCCCACCATGACAGTCCAAGCTGTTATCCCCCAACTACCTCATTCTAAAAAAACAATGACATTAGACCCATAAAAAAGTGCTCCACCGTACTGTACTTTGTAGTCGTGGATACACGTAAAGTATTTGCCTCTCACTGCAGCTCTACATGATGTAGCAGAGCTGAACTTTTTCTTTACCTCCATACTGTCTGATAACACATAATATCCCAGTTGTTTAAACAGATTAAAGAGATAATATATGGTGATCACATGATGTGACCTGTTGGCTCCACTACATCTGTAGATAAGTGTCTGTGAAGCACGAGGCGTTTGTTACTAAGAATTTCTAGAGAAATAAAAGTCATAGGAAATGAGAAATTGTGCTTTCAAGTGAGTCCAGTATAAAGGACTATAGAGAAGCTTCTTAGGTGCAGTGAATGGAAGACATGGCACTTACTTGCCTCAGAGACCTCCTCCAGCCGCATTTCTCTGTAGGGTCTGGTACCTGTGAGCGGCGGCAGTGACTACTGCAGGCTACATGTACTGACATTCCTCCCAGCGCAGTCAGGGGAGGAGGAGCGGACGCTGACATGTATATACACAGGAATGCACGTGATTCCACAGAAAGAAACACTGGGATTTCCACTTACTGAAGTACACATCTGTCAGGAACACAGCCACCTACTCCTATCAGATCCGGAAAGAAGACATCAATTTCACCACGTTCTCTGACTAATGTAATGGGAGAGATAAACCGTTCCTTACAGGACTCTGCTACCTTCCACCTACATAACCCTGTGACTACCTCTGATGGTAGCCTGCTGTACACATTACTCGCCTACAGGATCCACATGGGCGGAAACTCATGCCAGAGGTTAACATACTGTACACTGTCTAAGACTGATACACACATTTCTACAGCCTGTGTTAAAGGGGTATTCCCATCTCTGCCACTAGGACAGTGATGGCTAAACTCTGGTACTCCAGCTGTGGTGAAACTACAACTCCTAGCATGCTCCATTCGAATCTATGGAGTCCTGAGAACAGCCAAGCAAGTGTGCACCTTAGGAGTTGTAGTTATACCACAGCTGGAGTGCCAGAGGTTAGCTATCTCTGCCACTAGGATATGCCATCACGTTATCATTGATGGTGTCTGACCTCAGCGGTCTCCATGACCCCGAGAATGAAGGGTTTGTAGTTCCAGTTTAGCACTACATCTCCATCTAGCATTTCCCAGGACAGCAGCGCTCCCAGCCACCTACCTGTAGAGGGCACTGAAGCCAGCCCCTTAATGCGGTCATGCTGCAGTGCCCTGCACACTGTAACGGAAAGAGAACTCCAGCAGTGCTGTAGCCCCTGCATTATGACCCAGGCCATAGCTGTCACTTCTTAAGGCCGGAACACCCCTTTAATGAGGTTGTCCAATTTAGAAAATCCATTTCAATGCCCCTATCATGGTATTATGAGTTAAGAGAACGGGTCCCATGTTCAGGATCCTCTTCTCTACACAGAGTCTCTGACTGTGTAAGATCTGTGCCGTAATAAACTGCACAGACTTCCTATTGATTAGAATAGTTTAAAGGGGTTGCCCCATTAAGACACTGGATAGGGGATAAGTGTCTAACCTCTTGGCCAGGACTTGTGCCCCCGATGATTTACAAGAATGGAGGCTCAAGCTCCCTGGTCTCAATAGATTGACAGTCATGCACGAGTGCTGCTCCATGGGGTTGCTGGAGAAAGTCCAGCACGTGTACTCAGCCATCTCCTGCAGTCCCATAGAGTGGAAGGGTGGACACACATACGTGTCACTGATCAGGGCACTGATCTCAGGGATGGCTGTAGAGTGATACCCACCTAGTTTCTATTGGTGGTGCTTTCTATGTGGTTAAAGCCCCTTTACATGGGCTAATTCTCGGCCAGATGATCGATAATAAACATTCATAGGGACGCTTGTTAGCGATAACCTGGCAGTGTAAAAGTGATGCCAATTACCAGATGAATGAGCAAAACGCTTGGGAAACCGCATCATTGATGAGGTCACAAAAATCGTGTAAACAGCATCAGCTGCCGGCAAACAAGTCTTTATTGGGATGAGCGATGACAATAGCTTCTGCCCATATTGTGGAGTAGATCGCTGCATGTAATAGCAGTGGTCTCAGCCACGGATGAACAGGCTTCCTGCTACTGCTACAATGTATTTGTGTAGATAAAATGTATCAGTCTGCAATTTAGGCGGGTTATCTCACAGAGGATTGCCGGGACTGGATACAACTACGTCTCAGATATACTAGGGCAGGGATGGCCAACCTGAGGATCTCCTGCTGTTGCAAAACTACAACTCCCAGCATTCCCAGACTGCTTACAGCTATCAGCCAACAGCAGGGCATGGTGGGAATTGTAGTTTTACAACAGCTGGAGAGCGGCAGGTTGGCCGTCCCTGTACGGTACTCTAAGTATGCTAGAAAGATGTAGCATTTTCATTTTAAAACTATTTCACTGTATGTACTTAAAAATTAAAGACATGGGCTAGGGGTATACACCTAAATATAGAGGCACTGGAATAGGATAGATTGGCGCTTTATGCACACATTGCATTGGGGGGTCCTTCATATAATCTTACACTGCATCAACCACATTGTACATCCTCTCAAATATGAAGTGACAATTACTTCTAAGCACCACTGCAATTCAAAAAGTAATGCAGCGCTCTAACCACAGCCATTCCCAAAACAGCAATCAATTTTTAGGTCTAATTGTCCGTTTTCTCTACGTGAAGCATAAAACGTTAGAAAATCCTGCTGACCCATTGCTACATAAATCATTTTAATTACTGGTTTCAACCATCCTGGCTGTAGGACACGGAGTCATTTGGACAAGATTTGGGCGAATAGTCATTATTATTGTTTCTATTTCCATCTTTTTAATAGCCCTGTGACAATGTGGCTTCCACACCAGTTACATAATTCTAACCAAACCTGTCCTTCTGCAGGTAAGTGTTTGTACGGACTGTTACTGAACATCGGAGAGTATGAATCACTGGCCACACCGATGACTGCTATGAGCAAATATCCAAACCTACATAAATATACAGACAGTACATGTCTTCTATATGAGCAGCCGCAGGTACAGCCGTACCAAATCTAGTCAGCTCTCCTGATACATTTTACCTACACCGATACATTGATGCTCCTACACGTAGTATAAAGGTATCAGTTTTACAGATTTCAAAAGTACTAGACATGAAAACCAGTTCAGACGTTCTTTTATCCAGGGACAGCTATCAGAGGTCTTGAAAAAGAGTTGGAATTTAAGCACAAAGAGGAGATGTATTAGACAGGTAAAAAGTGTCATCTAGAAGGTCATCTAGGTCTATGTATTACTGCAGATTATGGTCCAAAACTGGGGTGATAGATTCCTTTTGGATACCTCAAGGAGCTCCAATGTCGTCACTGGATGAACTCCCCATGAAGGATAGCAGAGGGAGCATTGTCATCTTCCATAAAATGGTCACCCTGACCACACAGTCCTCATCATCAGTGATCTTCATTGAAGCTTCCACATTGTTTGTGTGGGACTACACAGCAATAAGATGACTGAGGACTCTTCTCTGCCTTCCTATTCTGTGTAAGACCTCCCGGAGATCTTGAATTGAGCCCACAGGAGAAGCACACGAATGGTAGACATATTCCACCATGGGCCTATACCAGTAAGTTACATTACAGCCCCCACCTGAGGTCCAGGTTGTGAATCCTAATGGCATAAACGTCTGGGAGAAGACTCAAAATGTGCTGTGAACAGAGCCTGTGTGATAGTATTTTTAAGAAATACGTCCTTTTGTAGTGTTTTCTGATGTTTCTTCAGCAAAGAACACTGTGGTTAGATGTTTACTGGGAGCCATCAGAAAATCACACACAAAAAAAAAAAAAAACAACAACCAAAAATTCTGGCAAAAAAAATTCATGATTTTTTTTTTTTACAGTTCAGAAGCTCCAAAAACGCCACAAAACCTGTGAGAAAGAAGCCTAAAAACTACAGTTTTCTCAGTGCGTTGAGATTGAACAGCGTTGATAAATCTGCCCCTGCTGCCTCCATCTTAAGACTGAATTCACATCTTCCTCCCCACACAGCATTCTGATAAAGGCCACCTACATATTCTCATGGCATGCACTGTCCAAATGTCACAATGAAAGGGAAATGACAGCTCATGAGCGCCTTGAGAAACCATTTCCTTTAGAGCAAACACTAAAAGACAAATGCAAGAGGCATAAACAACCCGCTACTTACCTTGACACACATAACCAGGCTTTTTGGTGAAAGGCTTGTCGCAGCTTTTGCATGTTAGGGTATCCGTCATCGTTGCAGTGACAAATGTGTGCCCATTGCTTTTGTGCTTCTCTTTGCTTTTTTCATTGGGCTCCTTTTCCTTGTCTTTTGTCTTATCCTTGTCCTTTTCCTGCGGAAGAGTAAGAACTAATCAACAAAAAAAAGTGCTAGCAAATAGAAAAACACTGCAAAAGTGCAGAGTATACGACATGCAGCAATTTTTCATTGAAATCTCCGCCATTAAGAGGCATGCAGGGCATAAAAGGATCCATGTTCAGTTCTTTAGGGTCACAGGCGTGAGCTTGTTCTGCTACTACAAGTCTACAACTTTAAATGGGTTGTACAACTTTTAGGGGGATGGGGTGTTTTGGTTACCCCCTTTCTGGGCACACCTGTGACGGGAGGCATGCTCACCTACTTTTCAGTGCCGACTCCAGGCTCCTTTGCCCCCGGCCTCAGCTGCTCTGCTGGGATCCCTGGGTGTAAACATTCCGATTCCACCACAACCAATTGCTGGCTGCAGTGTTGATCTGCTCTCCTTGCATCACATGACCATTTGGCACTAAACAGGAAGTTTACGTCCAGGGAGCCCAGCGGAGCAGACATGACCACGGAGCGAAGATGCCAGGAGCCATCACTGGGAAGAAGGTAAGTATGTACAACACCTTAAAAAGAACATGTCATCAAAAAATGACCCATGGTTTAAAATCACATATATTTTAACTCTTTGAAGAATTTTTGATGGTTATTTGTTAATTTTAAATGTCAATATATACATTTAAACAAAAAAAACAGCAGTTTTCACACTGCCCACTAAGCCTAATAATAAGCACCACTTCTCAGTCTGTACACATCACTTTACTGCAGTTATCTGCTTATCTGTCATTTTAATACTGCCTGTAATGATATCACCTGTGTGAACAGATAACACAGGATCCACCGTTCACAACAGGTGATGGTCAGAGCTTATCTCTTCTTTCCCTGTACAATGTCCTCTGCACAGGTCACAGAGCATGTCTAGAAAACTCTCCCATAGAAGTCACGGAGGTCTCCTCCTGACCATTGTGTCTGTGGACCATGGGGCTGCCATAAAGCAATTCTTTAATGCTTTGTAAATGCTGTTAAGAACATCTCATGCAAGATGGCCGCCCCCATAATAATCTGGAAATAGAATTTAAAAAACCTGAAATCAGAAAATAAAAACAGATTAGAAGAAAAGGATGTGTGTCACTATCTGGTTTTAAGTGGCAGATAACATTTTTGGTGACACATTTCCTTTAAAGTCACAACATTTTAAAGGGGTTGTCCACCTTTTAGATACTGATGAGCTATCCTCAGGATATGTCATCAATAACATATTAGTGGGGTCGTCAAAGGCTTAGGGAAACAAAAAGGTATAGGGAGCAATTCATATGTTCACCGACCTAAGACATAAGGACCAGACCATCAGATTTAATCAGAACTAAGACACTGCCATCTTGGACCCCTGAAGACCTCACACTGAGCACAGACTTGACACAAGTGCAGCATTAGGAATCCTGGGGAGGGCACAACTGCTCTGCTGGGAGCAAAACTCATGTTTTTAAGTCTTCACATCTACAGCACAATGTGTACTTCCTTCTTAAGATTTCTTAAGAGGCACCCAAGGACAGTATGTAACAAGTACAGAAAAGCTAATCTAATTGCCAAATATTACCATATATACCTTAAGACAAGTGAGCATTAGTGTCATACAAATCTGGAGCCGGAAGCAATAGACAAGAGCAGACAAGTCTTACCTCGCCATGCCAGGATCCTGCATATTTTATCCTAATTTGTGGCACTTCAATAAATTTACTCCACGGCATCCCGCACCAGGACTAGACCTCGCAATTATAGAAGGGTGCTAATAAAAACGCGCAGCCATAACATCGGACTGAGGGTTAGTCACAGTAAGGAAGGAAGTGGAGAAAAAAACCTGACTTCTGCTTTTTAATAACCCACAACTATGGCAACAATTTCTGTTTTGCTAATGAGAATTTTACAGAAACTGATACTTTTATCAAATGGATGTACATACTTTTTCAGTGAAAACTGCACATGGGCAGAGGGGATGGGGCTTAGCCTTCTTGGCCTCAGAATGGGATGCAGCAGAAACCTTCTCGTTGGTCTGCCTACAAGAAGGATCAAGACCGAAAGGCAAATCTGTGAACACTGCCTTTCAGTTCTATGAGATTTATAGTTTCCCTTGTGCCAGGAAAGTGGCTTCAAAAGGTCGGATTTGTGACTTTTTACAAGTGCCTCTTTTTTTGCCATTTTTCCAAAAGGGGGCAAGGGACGTAGCCAGCCACAGACAAATTTATCTTCATCTACGCCATTTTTCTGGTGCATGTGAAGCCAGACACATAAGGCTACTTTCACACTAGTGTTATTGTTTTCCGGTATAGAGTTCCGTCATAGGGTCTCAATACCGGAAAAAAACGCTTCAGTTTTGTCCCCATTCATTGTCAATATGGACAAAACTGAACTGAAAGGATTGCTCCAAAATGCATTCCGTTCTGTTTAGTTGCGTTCACAGATCAGAGAGCAAACCACATCATGTTGTAGTTTGCTTTCCGTCCCGGATCTGTCATGACCCACAATGCAAGTCAATGGGGATGGAACAGTTTTCTCTGACACACTAGAAAACGGATCTGTCCTCCATTGACTTTCAATGGCGTTAATGACGGATCCGTCTTAGCAAGGTTAAAGATAATACAACCGGATCTGTTCATAACGGATGCAGACAGTTGTATTATCAGTAACGGAAGCGTTTTTGCTGAACTCTGCCGGATCCAGCATTAACGCTAGTGTAAAAGTAGCCTAAGGAAGCTCTGATCTATCGTACATTTCTGTTTAGGCGCACAGACTGAAGCAGGATGCATAAATTTGGTGCCTCGTCTGCCAGCCCAGGGGTATCAAGACCAGGGTGAAAAGTGGCAGTCTTGATAAATCTCCCCCTATGTTCTCATTTGCTTCTAGATTAAGTTTCCCTTAAAAGGTGAGAGCAAAAACAAATATTAAATATGGCGCAAAAAAGAAAAATAATTGCCCATAGCAACCAATCACATTGCTTCTTTTACTATCAAAGGGACCTAAGGAAGGAGATCTTAAAGGGGTTTTACCATCTTGGACAATGGGGGCATATCGCTAGGATATGCCCCCATTGTCCTATAGGTGTGGGTCCCCACAGTGAACGGGGCCCCGAAAGTGAAGGAGGGCACACCACGCATGCGTGGCCGCCCTCCATTCATTTATATGGAGCCAACAGAAATAGCCGAGCCAGTGCTCCGCTATTTTCGGCGGCCCCATACAAGTAAATGGAGGGCGGCCACGCATGGTGGGCACTGTGACATGAAGATATCCGTCTGGTGCTCAGTGGTAAGGAGATCTCCCACGTACAAAGGTTACAATCATCACGGCCAGAACGGTCTGGACGTAGAAAGTAGAGAGTGGCAGGAATAGGAACTTTCTACTTCCAGACTGTTCTGGCCATGAACAAGGTCCTAAGAGAGGACCAAAACATCAGCTATTGTTTAATGTATTTCTGATGGAGCAATAAAAGAATAATAGCATACTAACAAAATACCAGAGTGCCTTAAAGGAAACCTGTCCCCAAACATTTCATCTGCCGGTTAACACATCTCCTTTCTTTCTAATCTGTTTTTATTTTCTGATTGCAGATTTATTCTATTTCAAAAAGATATCAAATATTCTTTAAAAATATGTTAAACGTAAAAATGTGATTTAAACCTGATGTGTGCTACTCACAAGTAATACCACCATTCTTCTCACAGTCTGCAAGTTTTGGTAAAAACCAAATGTAGAGATGGGCAAATCAATTATGCAACAAAAGAGTGTAATTTTTGTTATTCGCCCTGCATGAATCACTCAAAATAGTGGCCTCCAATTTACCGGTCAGAAGACAGAAAGGGATAATTTTTCGACTGACTTTTAGTTTAAAAAAAAAAAAAAAAAAAAAAAAATCAGACACTGCAGTCGGTTTGATATCACCAACTACCATCCATTTACCAAAAGCCATATACGGTAACATCCCTAGTGCTGTCTTGGCATTAAGGATCTTGAAAGGGGTTGGATACAGCTCTTGGAGCCCTTGAGTGTCTTACACAACTTTTGAGGACAATTGGGGCACTTTCAATCGAGATCGATTTGAATCTGACAGCTGATTTGACCAGCTTCATTCATTTTTTTGGATGAGGAATAGGAATACCTGAGTAACTTCAGGTCTACAGAGCCGAGCAGACTATCTTACATGGCTCGGCATGTTGAGACAAAGACCTCCAACGCTCATCTGTCACTTCCCGTCATTGTGGATTAATAAAGCTACAGGAAAAAATAAACCTTGAGGCATTTTCTTGTTTCAGTCGTTCTGTGAAAGGATAAACATTGCTGATCTATATTTAATGCTGCGTGCTGCTCTGAATCTATCAGACGTCCAGCAGAACGCCGTCTTCCCCTGCTAAGATTATTTGTTTCCAGACTCCACAGTGAAGAGACGGCTACTTGTTGTGTCAGAGAAAAAGAGAACTGGCTTCTATTGCATAACTACCATCTGCGGCGAGATGAAACAAAACATGTCCATACTCAACATCCCTCCATGTCTGTAGATGCGTGGGAGGAGTGCAATGGAATACTACTCATGAAGTAATAGTAGTGCCAGCAAAAGCATAAAGCAGATAAACAGAGTATAATGCTTCTGCCATGGCCAGCACATGTCCAGTGGCACAATATGTACCAAAGAAACATACATCGAAGAATATGCAGACTGGATTTATTAGCACCAGCCTAAGGCTCATGTACATGGCAGAGTGGTGTGCTGGAGGTTGTACAGTGGTACAGTGTGCCTCCAGCTTTTTTTTTTTTTAATTACAAAGCAGTAGGCAGTCCATCTACCACCTTATGATGCTCTCTGCAGCAGCGTACTGCAGGATAATTTTACCCTAGGAGCAATGCTTCCTACCATCAGCTTTCTAAAACACTACAGATGCAGTATTATGGTTCTTAGTTGTAGAGCAAGCTGTGATTTTTCTTCAAACCATAGCACGCTCTTAAGATCTCCATTCACATTAGCTGAAAGTCAGCAGAACCTGTTGACCGCGACAAGAACAACAGGTCCCAACTCTTTCTGACAGATGATATCCAATCCTTGTGTCCTCGGGGAGATAAGCGGTAAGAGGTACACAGTGAACGGCGCATTCTGCTTTCAGCTCCATTCAGATTAAGGAGGGGGAGGTGCTGGGGGTTAGACCACCACCGATCTGATATTGATCTGGAGGATCAGTCATCAGTATCTAATAGGTGGAAAACACCTTTAAGAGTGACATTTTTGTTTACTTAATTTAATTTCCCATTGTGTTCCATTCAGGAAAAAATACAGTTAAAAAACACACAACGAATAAAGTAGTAATCGAAGTGCCTTTTCCAACAGAACCAGACACATATCCTATAACTTAGGCCTCTTTCACACTAGCGGCAGTCCGGATCCGGCAGGTGAAGGGTGCCGTCGGATCCGGACTGCCGCAGGGACATGTGTGGGGCCGGAACCGCGCTCCGCCCCCACATATGTCACACAGTACATATACACAGACACACACACATATACACAGACAAATACACATACTTACATGCTCCCGGCAGGTCTCCAGAGCGCCGGAGGAGCAGGACGGCGCGCACAGGTGACGATTCCCCACATCGCCCTCTGCTGGGCGCCTGGTGGCATCGTCACCTGTGCGCGCCGTCCTGTTCCTCCTGCGCTCTGGAGACCTGCCGGGGAGCATGTAAGTGTGTATGTGTATTTGTATGTGTATATGTCTGTGTATGTTTATGTTTATGTGTATGTCTATATCTGTATGTGTGTATGTCTGTATGTGTGTATGTGACGGATCCGTCATGAACTCCATTGAAAGTCAATGGAGGACGGATCCGTTCACCATTGTGTCACACCAAACGGATCCGTCCCCACTGACTTTCATTGGGGGTCATGACGGATCCGTCTTGGTGCTGAAGATGGAACGGAATGCTTTCAGGAGCATTCCGTTGTCTTCAGTTCAGTTTTGTCCCCATTGACAATGAATGGGGACAAAACTGAAGGGTTTTATTCCGGTATTGAGCCCCTATGACGGAACTCAATACCGGAATTTTAAACCGCTAGTGTGAAAGTAGCCTTACCAAAGGAGTCCCCATTTTGCACATTCATTGCATGCCCACCACAGTTTTCTCAGTTGTTTCCGTAATTCTCATATATTTAAATGAAGCCATTTCCGCCTCTCCCTATAAGCACCTCCTACATCTGGAGACCTAATCTAGCATTATAGCATTTCCTGACAGATGGTAGTCCCAGAGGTAGTCCCATTTATGACCTAGCTATATGAGGTACTAGTACAACAGCCAAGAAATCTCTGAATGCAATATGACAATTACTTATATGCTCAGGTTACTCACCTTTGTTTTCTTACCGCTGGACATTTTATTCCTGATGTAGCTAAACGTCCGGCTTACTTTAGTAACACTTTTGCCCTCTAGGTCCTTCTGGGAGGGACTTGGTGGCAACTGGTTGCTGCATTCCTCAGATATGCTAGAATAGGTGTTAAGAAACGGCATTTACAGATTACTGGAGTTCATAGGGATTGTATTAATATTAAAGGAAAAATCTAAATATCAGAAAATTCCAATACGCTATTGCATAAGGACTACTAAATTTCTCCAAGCTGCAAGGGTACTAAAAGGAGTACAGTAATTCAAAAATTAACAATATACATTGAGGAAGATTTATCAAGACAGATGTATGCAGATACCTTTTCATAAATTAGGCGCATTCTTGCTGTGCACATAATGAATTTTACGCCAGTGAGAGGCTAGTGCAAAGTTTTTAGATTATAAATGGTGCATACAGGATGAAAGCAGAGGTGTGGACCAGAAATTCCACCCCCCTTAAAGGAGGGTAGCGGGATGCTAACTACATAATAAAAAAATTAATTCAGAGGGTACAGTATCACAAACAGTTGTAAAAAATTACAAGGACTCATGAGTAAAGTCAACTGATGTCCAAAGCATGTATAAGGGTATCAACAGAAAGTGAATGTACAAATGAATATTTGAACATCATATGGATATAGAGGAAGAATTATAATAAGGTTTATGTCAAAAAACGGTCATAAAAAGTGACAAATTTAGACCCATGCCCCAGTTGTGCAAGAATTTCTAACTTCTGGCAGCTTTTCACAGGTCATGGTAATTTTCTGGAAAAGTTGGAGGTGTGGTTTATAATTCCCGCCAGAAACTGGATCAAATTACGAAACGAACATACAAGATACAGAAACCAAAAATATTATTACCTGTGTGCCAAAGAATTGCTTCCAATATTTAATGACCGTGAGCCTGAAAGGAGAGTAAAATCGTAAAGAAAAGGATGTGAGAAGCAGATCAAATGCTCTCTTCATAAACATCTATAATCTTATTTATAGTTATCAGAGTACCAGTGAGGACCGGTGCACCGTGAATAGTTGTATTGTCCAGTTATATCCAGTGTATGGGGATAGCTATATACAAGCTAGTGCATATGAAAAAAGCAAACAAAAAGGCAACAAAATCTAAGGCTACTTTCACACTTGCGTTTGCAGGATCCGTTTGTGAGATCCGTCACAGCCTCTCACAAACGGTCCTGAACTGATCAGTTTTGTCCTAATGCATTCTGAATGGAAAAGGATCCGCTGCTTGCTGCGTTTTGGTGTCCGCATGAAGAAACTGATGCAAACGGATCTGTCATGACTCACAATGTAAGTCAATGGGGACGGATCTGTTTTGTTTGACACAACAGAAAACGGATCCGTCCTCCATTGACTTTCAGTGGAGTTCAAGACGGATCCGTCATGATTATGTAAAAGATAATACAGCCGGATCCGTTCAGAACGGATGCAGACAGTTGTATTATCATGACGGATCCGTTTGTGAGAGCCTTGATGGATCTCACAAACGGATCCTGCAAGTGTGAAAGTAGCCTAACCCGACCTCAAAAATAACCACAAATACCTTCCTTCCAGTCTGAGCAATGCAGACTCCAAAAACCACACTGAAAATAACCAAGCAATGCAAACTAAAAGTAAGTGAAATATAAAGTGTCCCCTGAACACCAGCATTCCACCTTCCATGTCACACTCACTCACAAATGGTAAGAAGATAAAATACAACGATCAGGGGGATTTGCTCCCCACACAGGAGACTTGGTGGTCATTGAGTTTTTGTTTTTGTTTTTTACTTCCATAGATGTAAAAGAGAAGAAAGGCGCTTAGGAAAAATGTATGTCCACACTGTGAAATGCGCATTCTACAAAGTGAACATCCACTTTCCCTAAGCGCCATTCTTCTCTTTCACATCTTCAGCAGCAATAGTTTGATGAAGGTCCCTCCAGACTAAAACGTCACGTGTGTAGCTGCATGAAAATAAATCTTAATTTGCATCTCAACCCTTGATAGTGCTTGAATTTCCTTACTTACACTTGGGGTGGGAAACCTGTTCCAAGCACCAAAAAACTACAATGTGCTACAAGATATTTTATGGAACAAAAGGACAGTCTTTTTGACCACAAGCTCCACAGTGTGAGGAGACTACCCAAACAAAATGGACATGAGAAGGTAGAAGGAGAAGGCCATAACAGAAAATATTAACAAATACATTGAGGACCCTACACAAGTGTCGGATAAAAACCAGACGTGAGCTGAACATCAAGCTTGAATAAAGCACAACTGATCATAAAGGAGCGAGCAAAGCACACCGATATTGTGCGGCAGCGGTGGCCGAGAGCTAAGGAGGACACAGAGCAGCAGAAGCAGTTACTTACTATCTGACTCGTCCTCACTGGACGAGGTGCCAATAGAAAAGACATGTTTAGACTTAGGAATAAGCGGAGAGATGCTGAAGGAGAAGGATATTCGCCTCTTTGGTTGTATCCGACCCTGGACTGAGAAGTGGGTTAACAGCAGATGTTAGAGCATGCACATTCAGAGTCAGGAAGAAAAACAAAGAATGGGCGGCAGAAGCAGAGGTGCGGCCTGAAGAGTATGAAATGTGACGGTACATTACTAGCACCAACCTACGTTCACTGGATGCAGACAGCCCGTCAAAGAGCTGCCAAGTAAAATGTGAACGGGTCCTATTTCAGAAACTAAATGGGTTGTCTAGTTTACAACCCCACCCTCTCTTTAAAGAGATAGTTTTGTTTGGGACCCTAATCTATTAGTCGCTGGATACAGAGAAGGTCTGTGCATTATATGAATAGGCCATTGGTTTCAATGAGCATACATGGAAAATTAAAGGGGTTCTCACAGGTTAGGTATGGTATAAGTGCTTAGCCCCAATCAATTCAATAGGCCTATTTCATGAATAAGGCAGCCATGTTTTTCTAATCCTGGACCACCCCTTCAACACTTGCAGCCACATTCCTCCCCGAAAAAACCCCTAAATTCTGTGTATCCCAGAAGCAGGAAATTGTGTGATTTACATGTCAAAGGGGGAACCCACTGACAAAATGTGACTGTCCAATGCATAAACCGCAATATATATATATATGTATATGTGTGTATATATAATTTTTTTGTTTTAATTATTTTTTTTTTAGTTTAGATGGAAATCCTGTTAGATCTTACCCTCTGTGACGCTGTTCCTGGACAATTTGTTGCAGAAGCAAGGCATCAATACAAATCACACAAATTTGTGGTGCTAAAATTCTTGCTCATTTATATATTACACTTCAAAATTTGCATTGGGAAAAAAAACTAATTTTTTTCTGTTCAGTCATCAAGATTTTTGGGGCTTTATACTGTTTTGTGCTCATGTTTAATATACTGAACAGTTCCTTGGCCTTTTCTTAATACTTTCTAAGAATTCCTGGACAATACACTGTTAGTGATGAGAACAGAATGCAGGATAAACAAATGGTAGAAATGAGAAAGTAAGCATGGTTGGAACAGAAAAGTGCGTTGTAGGTTTAAGAATGGACGCCCTCATTTCATTACGAAGCGTTGGTGCATTACAAGGCAGAACCTTTACTGTTAGTTAATTATTAGAGGCCTGTCTAGTAATGTTCAGAAAGCAGCTCAGAATTTGTCTAATCTAGTCAAAGTATGGAGAATGTGCTTTAAAGGGGCTTTTCCGTTATTTTGCATTAAAGAGCACTTGTCAGCAGGATAAGCCATATTAAATCAGGCATGCTGCCTGGTGGGGTTGATCCTGCTGATTACAATGAGACAACTTTACAGTGTTGGCCAAGCCCCTTGGTGCAATGATACCTTTGTTTGCATACAGAATAAGGGCCCATTCACATGACTGTATTTTTAAGTCCACTTCTGTTCTGTTTTGAGGATTGGAAGCGGACCCATTGATTTGGATAGGGGCGCAAAAGATGCAGACAGCCCATAGTGTGCTATCTGCATCTGTAAGTCCATTCCATGGCCCCGCAAAAAAGATAGAACATGTCCTATTCTTGCGAACAAGTATAGGCATTTTTATTATGGAGAAGGATGCTCCGTTCCGCAAAATGTGGAAGGGACTCGGCCGGTATTCACAAAAATAAATACAGGAAAGCTGCAACCAGTTTCCACAAGACAAATGCCCCTATACCTGGTTTAATAAGGTTGATCCAGCTGACAGGTACAAGTATGCCTAGCTTAATAGGGTTGACCTTGCTGACAGGTGTTCTTTAAGCTGGTAATACATATAGGAGATTTGTATCTCTTTTCCCCACAGATAAGTAACATTAGTTGTGTTTGGCAGCCACTTATCTCTTTTCTATTAACTGTGCCCGAATTGAGGGCTAACTAAAGTGTATGTAAAAGCCCAGCGCTCGTGATATTATGGACATCATCTCTGAGCAAAATCCAATATTTGACACTGGAGGACATGCTTACCCTCCACAAGTGGGTTGGCAATTGCGGTTAGCGACATTGACTTTGACAGACGAGGAGCCCCCAGTGAACCAGAGTAAACCAAATCATGAACTTCATCACAGGCCTGCAGACACAAGAGAGTCACTTCAACTTTCCAGTAGAATTACCAAATACATACAGAATAAATAAAAACGGAAACTTTTTTTATTTTATTTTTTAATAAAGGATCCCCCCCAGCAGACTCTACTTTCTGGTCCCTCCCACTGACCGTGGTGACCAGCCTCAGCAAGTGATTGGCTATGGATATACAAAGTTACTCCTCTTTTTATATTTTTATGGGAACTGTCAAATTCATAATAAGGGCAGCCTGTGTCAGACTCTGCAGAGATACAGCTGGTAACACCCAGTGGTCAATTCATTCATAAACTTCCAGTAGGAATAATAACACCACAACACAGAATGCCATTTAATGTGGAATTCAATTAGTTAACAGACAAATCCAAAATGGTGACAAGTTCCCTTTTAGCTGGGTGGATAGTCAGGGACTCTAGTCCTCATAATTACTTATTTGCGAAGTGTAGTAAAAACTACATATAAACACCAACACTAACTGTAACCTAAACCTATAAGTCCTAAATTATATCGATCTATCTCGCTCGCTGCATAAACCCGGCCTCTGGTGGTAAACTGAATGGAAACATCTAGTTGCATACAACCACGCAGAACTGGACCACTAACTGGTGAAAGGTTTTGTGTATCTGAGAGCCGAGGTTCTGAACTGCTTCTGGAAACCATGCCAGAATAGGAATTGTTGGCTTAAAGTTTTGTGGACTGTGAGTTCATGGCTGGGTGGTCACAAGCAAGTCTGATCAATGCCAAACATCCACTATAAAGAATAACGCTAATGGACTATGGAGCACTGCAAATAGAGTCTCTAAAATGATGACTCTCTTCACAACAGAGAAGACTAAGCATCTAATCTGGGCTTGATTGGTGCAAGGGGAAAATGTCCCGTCTAAACAAGTAGTACTAAAGATTATACTGGAAGACTTATTCACATTCTTCAGCGTTTTTCTCATGGTTTGGGTTGAGGCTCTGAAGAGAAACCTTAAAGGAACACTAAGCCTAGCAGTGAAAGCTTAAACAAGACATACAGTTCGCCTGTTTGTCAGTCTGTACGTTTCCGGACATAAACGGTCTTCTAGAAAGCCTACAGAGAAGTTAATCTCCTGCTGATCTCTTCCACCCCTGGCTGGTGACTGCGGCCCATGGATGTAAAGGGGGTGTGGAGTAACAATATATCTGTCCTACTGAAGACACGGCAGAGGGTGGAGGCTCCTGCTCCACTACTTGTTAGGTACATCACAGAGAGAACGAGGAAGGACATGGCTGAGCTTCTTGGAGCCACAGAGAGGATTTCTTTATAAATTCCCCAGCTTTATGGCTCATTCACAATTCAGTCTTCAGTCAGTGATTTCAGTCAGTGATTTTGAGCCAAAACCAGGTGCGGCTCTAAACGCAGAACAGGTGCAGATCTTTCCTTATACCTCATGTCTGAGGCTTCATTCCTGGTTTTGGCTCATAATCACTGATGGAAATCACTGACCAAAACACTGACGTGTGAATTATACTTTATTTGTAATATTAGACAAAATAGGACCAAGGGAAGGTAGAAGATTAAAGTATGAAGTGTGGGAATTTTCTTTATTGTGAATTTTCTCTGTTGTGTGTCCCTTTAAAGCTTTGGCATAGAAAGTCATTCTTGAAGAAGACATTATAGCATCTGTTTGGAGAAGGCCCTTTCTTCTTTCAACACAGCAAGGGACCTGTGTACTTTATAAGCTTTACTGTCTAAGGTAAGTGCTCGACCAGACTAACGCTTGTGAGGCCAAATGGAAACAAATTCCTGCAGCCAAATCTTCAAAAATGCATTTCCAAAGCAGTAGATACCATTACCCCAACAGAAGTCTTCAGTGTACAAGTCAATAGTTAAGGAATGGGTTATTTAACAAGCCCCTACATCCGTCACATTCGGCCGTCCATATATTTTGGGTCATACTGAGGAAGTACACAAATACACAGATTACATACGGCATGATGGGATGATCTGCCAGTCCTCTGATCTGACTCTTGTTCTTCTTCTGTTAAGGAAGTCAAGGAGCCATGGTCCTCTCCTTTGCACAGTGCTCCAGCCAGCTTTCTTGTGACAAAAGAGGACTCATGAGTGGTCGGTGGGTTCTTTTCAGCAAGGCCTTCCAAGCTGTAACTAAGCAAACAGAGAACAGATCTTTTCACTGGACAGTCAATAGGACAGGGGATAACATGTAAAGCTGAAACGGGTATTAAGGAGACACATACAAAATATACATTAATGTAAAGGCCTTCTGCAGCCCCTCAACAGAACCTGCATGTTATAGCATTCAACTATATGTGCCGCCTGCGAGTGGTCATCCAAGAAGCGAGCAAAAGCTAAGCAATGCATTGTTAATATACGCCGCTTGCCATCTCAAGCATACGCTGCACAAAGCCGGCCAAAATAGCAGAATAAGATACATATTTTGTTCTCCACACGCTGAACACCAAAGGGTAATCTGGTAGCTTCATTAAGGCACTCTAATGCATACTGCCTTTTTCTGCACAAAATACAGATGCAATTATATAGCAATAGCATTTGCCCTGAGCAAAGAAAGCGGTTGGCACCCTGGCATGTACTTCGGCTTGAGTATCTGAAATACTATACCTTCTATAATTAAAGTCACCACCTACAGAAGTGCATTGTGCATCTGAGGGACACCAGCTCATACTGAGAAGAGCGACCATAAAGAGAGGGTGAAATGTGATAGTTAATAGAATGTATATGATATAGCAACACAGGAGAAAAGTCTAATGGTGGACAGGAACATAATACGTGGGCTGACTGGATAAATTCACCTCCCCACAAAATAAACAGCCTGGTACTGGATGCATCCATACTAGAGAGCTCACAGGATTCACTGGGTATCAGGACTCGGGCATCTACCAATAGTTGGCGATGCACAGATGAATAAAGAGTTTCTGTAATGTGGGCAGGTCAAATGGCAATACAATAAATGTAAAGAGGGCTGGACAGCTAAGGAAACCATCCAACTCCCAGTGAGTATCCGGCACGGGTCCCATTAATTAGGCTAGGACCCATTCACCATACCCCCTGGTTGTCGGATGATTGCCCAGCGGGCAGCCACAGCACTCTGTGACCATCATCAGCTCAGGAAGGAGAGTATAGTTGGATGCAGGTGATTTGCAGCACCCAGTATCTGCCCCCTGTTAATATAGGGATGCATGTGTATAGGGTTAGTATGTGGATACATAAAGAGATGGATTGTTAGGGTTTGATACCTTCTTCTATGAGTAGCTGGCTTCTTTATAACATCCCCCAGAACTCGCAATGAACTGAAAATGAATCATTAAGATGGATCAGCATTGGTCGGTACAGAGAATGGATGAAATAAAGGGATAGGAGAAGACAGATTGACAGTAACATGAAGAAGACTGGCTGGATGCCCCCATTTTGCACCCCTGTAGAGATACCCACATACACTATGCAGTACTGTCCTGTAGTACTATATTACCTGCTCCAGGACAGCCTCCAAAGTCATACAACAATGCTGTAAACTGTCAACTGAATGTAGAAGTCATTAGGCCCAATCTGTTACACATTAGCTGTAATTGGTTCATTGGTGGACATCATAAGTATAAGAAGTTCACTGTTTAGAAGGCTAAACCCAGCAACCAAAAACCACACAGCAGAAGACTTCTACAGAACATGGAAAACTCTGGATCCACTTAATTGTGCTGAATTACAGATTAACCCATTCATGTGTTGGCGTCCAGACTGTTAGTTACAGCCAGACCTGGCCTCCTCTTGCAGAAGGAACTGGCGATCGTCGGGGGCCATAAGTGTACGGCAGCTTGGCAGACTGGCCCGCTGTATATTTACAGAGAGGAGATAGAGAACAAACCACACTAAGGGCGCTGCTGTCAGGTAGGTAAAACTGTGAACTCCCATCTTCCCCTCTTCATCCGGACAATAAGAATTAATATATTCATGGGGTGTGTGGACCATTTAAAGGGTTTTTCAGGGCGCAGGCCATGGAAAAGTGATGGGCAACATAACAGTTTGGGGAAAACTTTGTCTAGGTTCACATAGTGCTGAATATTTATCCTTTCTGGGCAGGAAAAAACAAAATTCTAAGTCCACCATAATTTTATTTAAATTTTTAATTTTGTGCTACGTGGAATAAATAACGCTTTACTTTTATGCTGTGGGCATTTTAAGCACACTTTACAACTAGGGACTCCCTCACTAGTATAATACACTGCAGTTCATATGTATCACACAGTATTATGCCTGTTCAGAAATACAGACAGGCATTTAATTAGGACCTGCGAGGCTTAATAGGAGTACTGAAATTACAAGCAGAGGAAGCCATTGCCAAGTCCCCCGGCTGCCGTAACAAACAAAGGCAACTTCTGATCATGTCCTATGGGGGAGTTAATGGCCTTGTCAGTTACTCTGTCAAACTCCTTAGGTGGCATCCAACGGGTTAAATCGGGGGAATCACAGTTAATTCTGATCCCACCTGCTCCAGTGAGAGCCCAGCTGTGTATTACTGCGGATGCGGCCCATGCCATCCCATGGATGTAACTGTACATCTCTTTCTGGCAAGAGGCTAATGATTGGCAAACTGCCCTGTTTTTATGGTGTCGTAGAATAAGCCTGGCACGTTTTCACTGTGCCACCCTAAAATGGCCTTTCCCCCCATCTGACTGGGTCCCTTTGATACCTAGTGACACGAACAGGAACTAAGGACCTGTGCACGGTCAGACATGGGGCCCTCAAAATTGCTTGTTCTATATCTGCACCACAAAAAAATGATAAAATGACATGGTAATTTAGATGTAACTCCAGACAGGGCCTACAGCACAATCATTTGTCCCACATTAAACAAGACATCACACAGTCACGGCAAAGAAAAAATAAAGAAGCTATGGCTGAACTGAAAAGCAAAAACAAAAAGAATGTCTACAACATAAAGGGACAAACAGGCTTGGTCATTAAATGAGTTGTCCAGTGTTCAAAACCCATTTACACAAACTAATAGCAAATTCCAAACTAATATAGAGGGTACCAAGTCCAGGATCCTCATCACTTGGTCACAGTGGAGGGCGACTACAAAGAGTCTCTCATTCTGAAGTCCTGTATTATACAGGCTACCCCCAGATTTGAATGGGCAATGTGTAATGCTTAATTTCTATTCCACTGATATTTCTGCTATTCCACTGAATAACAGCCACCTGTGGGGGTCTCGCCAGGGAGACACTTCGTGATCTGATTACTATTATGGGAACCCTCTAACATGTAGAGATTGTCCAAAGCAGAGAACTCAGACAAGTTAATAGACAGAAAATAATTCCCACCTCTTTGCCTTCCATACTGACATAACAGTGCAAAATATTAACGCATCCTTCCAATACACTCTTATAAAGATCCTTTTACAGATATTAATCCTATAAGTCATACATTCAGGAAAATCATTTCCAAAATCAGTGAAATCGGTACATAACGTTTGGTATGGTATATTAGAAAGCACATATAATAGTCGTGGTGGATATCACCGCAGAGTAAACGCCGGCTCTTAAATATTGCATTATTAAAAAATAAATAAATAATAAAATAATCCACACATCGGGTGTGTGACGTGCAGAAACAATACACTTCCATCTTACCTTCTGCGGTTGATTTCAGCATTATTGCTTTTATGCTTTCCGGGTTCCCAGCTATGTCTTCTAAATGGAGACAAGGAGCGGATGGCGCTCCTGGAGCGACTGGCATGTGGAGACACTTCTGTAATCCGATCCATCTCCTCTCCTTCATTTTCTGATGCTCCAGTCTTCTCGTTCTCTCTCTCCCCCATAGACAATGTGTTACTGTCCTTTCTCTCAATTAACGGACGAGAAATAGAAACATCACTTCCATGGGAAGAGTTCATTTCTAGAGAAGACGTGTCCTCCGAGCCAGAAAGACTGCTCCTTGTAAAGCCTAAGGAGTGCTCCTCTGGAGGCTGGAATAAGACAAGGTATCATAAATGATCTTCTTTTTCACCTGTACATATAGTACACAGTGTGAAGCTAGAGCAATCATTATGTAGGAATGACATAAAGGAGACCTATCACCTCTATTGACATGTCTGTCTTAGTAACTACTTGCATTCCCACTGCAATAATAATTCTGGAGCATCTTTCCATAGAAATCTATTTTATTCCTATTTTTGAATACTTTGTCAGCAGCTTTGACTGGGGGTGTGGTCCTGCATAATCTGACACTGGAAGCATTGATTGGATAATGTCAGGCTGTGCAGGGACACACCCTCAAACAGTGACAACGGTTTGGGCACTATTGCAGACTGCTGGCAATTCATTCATAAACCTTTAGTAGGAGTAAAAGAAATGGCACCACAGATTTATATGAAAAGGTGCTGCAGAAATGTTATTATATGGAAGTAATTACCAATGTCAGGAGAGGTGACAGAACCCCTAATCGTCAGCATTTATTTACCCCATGATGGGCAGCTCTGTCAGTCCCCTGATCAACTTGCTCCTCTTCTGTCAGAGAAGTTAATGACCCGCGATCCTCTCCCAGGAAGAGTGATGCCGACAGCCTGTTCAGGCCAGAAGAGGGCTCCTGAGTGGTCGCTGGGTTATTTTCCAAGGCAGCGAGGCCTTCCAAACTGTAACTTAAGAAAAAGAATCAACATGAACGTTAAAAATAATTTTAAAAAGTAAAAGACGACAACCAGCTTATTTGCCAAAACTAAGGAAACAGGATCGTATTGACCAATCTGCTTTTGTTTGCACAAACGGCAAACCAGAACAGCACCACCTAGAGGCCAAATTAAAATCCAAAAACAGGCTGATGGTTTGGAAAAAGTTGGTTAAACCAGAACTATGAGTAAAACGCAATCACGGCATTGACCTAATCGCAAGGAGATGCAACATGTATAATCCTCGTCATAGATATGGTGTGATTTACCACTTGGTGCTAAGGTTTCATAATGCTTAGTTATATAGTAAAAGCTGAATAGTAATCTTACCTCCTGTGACCAATATCAGCATTATTGCCTTTGTGCTTCCCAGGCCCCCAGCTATGCCTTCTGGAAGGAGATAGAGAGCGAATTGTGCTCTTGGGTTGAACAGTGTGTGGAGACACCTCTGTAACATTGTCCACCTTCTCTTCTTCAACCTCTGACGTTCTTGTCTTCTCAGAGTGCCTCCTCTTTCCAGCCACGGCACTACCATCCAAGTCTCTGTGCTTTCGCTCTGATAAGGCACGGGAAAGGGAAATATCACTTCCATGGGAAGAGTTCTTGTCTAGTGATGAAGTTTCCTCTGAACCAGAGCTGGTGGCGTTGATCATAGACTGTTCATCTTCAAGCTGGAAGTAGACAAGGAACAATCTACAATGTTTTCTTCCTACATCCTGATATAGCCTGCATGGAAATCATACTGTAATGCAAAAATCTCTGCTATGTGGAAATAATTTCAAGTCTACCCAAAGTCTAATTCAAAGATTCCCTAAAATAAAATATCCAATACTGTATAAACTTCAGATGGAACTATATTAAGTTCCACCAAACATCTAACTTAAAGTGATCACTCCAACAAACCTTAGCCATCTCTGTCTCATCATGCACATGACCAGATCTGCAAAACACAGATCCATGTGCAATCCACATTTTTATCACTCCCATTTCTAGAAACTACTATTCTTGTCCAGAATACGGAAAAGAATAGGACACATTCTATAATTTGCAGAGTGGACAGCATTCAGATAACTTTTTTTTTTTTTGCAGACCCATAGAAATCAATGGGTCTGTGTGTATTCCTCAAGAAATGTGGATCGGACACTGATACAAAATACAGTTGTGTGCATGAGGCATTCAGGTCCATTCACATGACCGTATGCATTTTGTGGTCCGCAAATTACAGTGCTGCAAAGCATGGATACCGGCTGTGTGGTCCCAACCTATGTTAGAAATCAGTTTTCTTCCTCAAAACAGACAAGAAAAAGACATAGTCTATCTTTTTTGTGGGGCAGCAGAACGGACATTCGGATGTGGACAGCACACTGCATGCTGCAATAAGTACGGTTGTGTACACAAGGCCTTATACTGTACTCATTTCACTCTCGTCCTGTGACTTTCCTAGAACATAACCCCTTCTACAAGCATGGAGACATGATCTTAATCACTAGTGGTAGCTTTCAAACAACAGCACAGACCCAATCCTCTCAGGAAGGCCCCCTCACACCGGAGCTTATAACAGAACAGAGGATGATGGCGTGGGAGCAAAACGTTACTTTCTCTCATGTTTATTGCACTTTGCTAACCTTTTCAAAAGTCATTAATGTCTAAATGGTGGAACAAAATGCTTTCATTAATATTCCTGGAATTGGGTCTGGACGCTTCAAAACATGTTCGCTGTAAACCTGTCTCTCACTTTTAACTGGTATCTGTATACAGTGCGCCGTGTAGGAACCTTTACTGTAGCAATATACTGTAGGTCTACCAGCAGTGGGTGGGCCATTTATATGGATACACCTAAATAAAATGGGAATGGTTGGCGATATTAACTTCCTGTTTGTGGCACCTTAGTATATGGGAGGGGGAAAACTTTTCAAGATGGGTGGTGACGATGTCGGCCATTTTGGAGCCAACTTTAGTTTTTCATTGGGAAGTCGGTCAAGTGACACATCAAACTTATTGAGGATTTCACAAGAAAAACAATGGTGTGCTTGGTTTTAACATAACTTTAGCACAGGCTTCCAGTATCCGTAGTTTCAGGTGCTGCACATCTTGTATCTTCACAGCATAGACAATTGCCTTCAGATGACCCCAAAGATAAAAGTCAGATCGGGAGACCTTGGGAGCCATTCAACTGGCCCATGACGACCAATCCAACTTTCCAGGAAACTGTTCATCTAGGAATGCTCGGACCTAACACCCATAATATGGTGGTGCACCATCTTGCTGGAAAAATTCAGGGAACCGGCCAGCTTCAGTGCATAAAGAGGGAAACACATCATCATGTAGCAGTTGAATGGCCCCCAAGGTCTCCTGATCTGACCTCCTTAGACTTTTATCTTTGGGCTCATCTGAAGGCAATTGTCTATGCTGTGAAGATACAAGATGTGCAGCACCTGAAACTACAGATACTGGAAGCCTGTGCTAGCATTTCTTCTGCGGTGTTGCTATCAGTGTGTGAAGAGTGGGAGAAGGGGGTTGCATTGACAATCCAACACAATGGGCAGCACTTTGAACACATTTTATAAGTGGTCAGAAACTTGTAAATAACTCATGAAAGAATAAAGTTATGTTAAAACCAAGCACACCATTGTTTTTCTTGTGAAATCCTCAATAAGTTTGATGTGTCACCCTCTTCCCATTGAAAAAACTAAAGTTGGATCCAAAATGGCCGACTTCAAAATGGCTTCCATGGTCCCCACCAATCTTGAAAAGTTTCCCCCCTCCGATATACTAATGTGCCACAAACAGGAAGTTAATATCACCAACCATTCCCATTTTATTTAGGTGTATCCATATAAATGGCCCACCCTGTACATACCTCTGTCATTCAGGATGGCAATTATATAATTCCCTGTCACATTAGTCAGTAATGAATTTACATTGTGGGCACATGTTAAAGCTACCTGAGACAGAAGGGGGTCACAAATTTTTGTACAAGCAACATTTACAGAAAAATGTTGCAAGTTTAGGGGGTTATATTCGACCCTTATCTCTATTCTATAAAGTGGATGGGCATGGGTGAGCATGGGTTACTACAATGTATGGTATGGCTCTTATGATCTTTTCATGGTGCATCTCTGGACTTCACATCTAAAGGCCGGCATAGAATGGATTTTCTGGAGCACGGACGTCTAGAGAGGCACCCCGGAAATTCAGAGGTCGGCTCTTCAATAAATTAGGCACATCTCACTCCATCACAGAGGAGATCAAGACAGGCATATAAAACGCCAATACAAAGACAGACGTGCATTTCAGGACATCCTACATTTTGTATGTTGAAACTGGAGGATCTGTACATTAGAAGCACTATTAAACCATACCAATTAAAACTATCTAATGACTGTGTTTACCAAAATGTACATTTTTGACAAATTAAGCTGTATTTTAGAAGATAATCCTCTGCTCACTTCTTTTTTTGAATTTTTTGTATTCTCATTGGTATTTTATATCACTTTATGTAAACTATGCTCACATCCACAAAATCTTTTTTTTATTCTTCTTTTGCATGATTATATTTGCATGTATGCATTTCCTTGTAGTGAACTGAATGTTTATAGGGCACTCATCACCAGATTTGTAGCTATGAAACTAGCTGACGTGTTACCTGTGCACTTGGCGGCTGAAGACATCTGCGTTTGTCACCTTGTTTGTATGTGCCCACATTGGTGAGAAAAATGTAGTTTTAATATATGTAAATGAGCCTCTAGGAGCAATAGGGGTGTTGCCGTTACACTTAAAGGCTCTGCTTTCTCTGCTGTACCCTCTGCACTTTGACAGGACCAGAAGTGATGATGTTTTCACTGCCTGGTCCTGTCAATGAAAGTGGAGAGGACTCCGCAGTTGCAGAGAGAGCAGTCTCTAGGTGTAATGGTAATGCTCCCGTTGCACCTCGAGGCTCATTTGCATATAATAAAACAGCATTTTTGTCAGCAGCGAGGCCACATATGATCATGAGAACAACACAGATCCCTTCAGCTGCCAAGCGCACATGCAATTGGTCAGCCAGGTTCATAGGTACAAAACTGCTGACAGATGCCCTTTAAATACTTGACGATGCCAGGCAGTGGAAGGGGCAACACCAGGGCTGTTTTCCTGAGACAACCCCATGGACGGGTACAGCCTCAAATATGTCGCCGTTTAAACTCTGATTTTTCCTTCCAAGGCGTGTTTACATCATCACATAAAAGAGAAACCATTGTCCCAGTATGTCTTGGCATACACATATACTGCACTGACACGCTCCAGATGCTAGCTCCATGTGCACATACAAGTCTAGTAGAAGTAAACGGCGTTTAGATTTACGGTGGGGGGTTTGTACAATGCTCCACTTCTGACTGCACACTTACTAATGTGGACTGCTGGGTCATTCTCTGTCATGAATAGAACAATAATAGTTTCCATACTGCAGAAGAAAAGCAGCGACACCGGACGGGAAGTGATCTCACCCTGCGCTCATCCTTCTCTGAGCACTGCTGATGCAATCTCTGCCTACGTCCTGTAGACTCTTCTGAGGACATAGGCTGTATACTTATACGTACAGAGCAAGCTGAGAGTATTTCACAATATCTTACAAAACAGCCATTCTGTGTCACAGGCTAAAATACAGCTAAAGAATAGCGACTTTCATGTCAGGAAAGTGATGGCGATTAGGAGAGACTGGGCCTCACAACCAGGACATCAGGGAGGGCGAGGATCTGCACATGTACAGATGATATCATGTTGTCTCCGCTCTTACTACAAAGATTTTCCGCTCACAGTAGAACAATTTTCTTACGCCTCTACACAACTTACAATTCATAGGTCTCTTCAACTAATTGTATTTCTCATTAACATGATTTATCACCTATTTACAGGGGAGGTGATAAATGTATGATGGTTGGGGCCCCACAAATCATGAGACTAAGGGTCCTCGAGACCCCTCTGTGAATGGAGTGGTGGTTCTGAGATGATTGCTTGTGTCAGTACACAATGAAGCAGTGGTCAGTCGTGCACCAATGCTCCATTCACATGGTGACCGGCATGGGTACCAGCGATCACACGTTTTTCACATTATCCTGCACTGTTCAAAGCCAACCCCTTTATTCATCCTCCATGTTATTATTAAAACCTGACCTGGTTATCATTCCTGTGTCAGTCTCTTCCCTTCCTCATTTTAACCTGCAAGTATGAATCCCTGGCAATCAAAGTGCAGAGGATGCAGCAGTTGCAGAGAAAGCAGATCCTCTAGGTGTAATGGTAACGCCCTCGTTGCTCCTAAAGGATCATTTGCATTTATTAAAACATCATTATTATTTTTCTCAGCAATGTGGTCACATATGAAGATGGGACCAACACAGATGTCTTCAGCTGCTAAGTGCACATGTAACAGGTCAGCCAGTGTCATAGGTACAAATCTGTTGACTGATAACCTTTAAAGGGAACCTGTCATCAACTTTATGCTGACTGTACTGAGGGCAGCATAAAATAGTGACAGAAATGCTGATTTCAGTAGTGTGTCTCTCTTGAGCTAAAAGTGAGTGGTTGCTGAGAACCAACATCACAAACATTGCATCCCAGGCCTTGAAAAGAGTCAAATCTACCTGAGAAGAGTCATGGTTATTCCTAATCTCCTGCTCTCCCCGTCCTCTGCTGATGACTGGCAGTTCTCTCCTAGAGAGAAAGGGAGAAAACTAGGTAGTAGCCTGTCAGTCATCATCAGGTGGGCAGGGAAAGCAGGAATTCATGAATAACCAGGACTCTTCTCATGAAGATTTGACTCTTTTCCAGGCCTAATCTGCAATGTTTGTGATGTTGGTTCTCAGCAACCACTTACTTTTAACTTATAAATGACAGACTGTTGAAATCAACTCACCTGTCTCTACTTTAATCTGCTGTTAGTATGGGCAACATAAAGGTGATGACAGGTTCCTTTTAATCCCAAATTACAAGATCTGTATGACATGTGGTGCCCCCTACAAGGGGATGACAGACGCTGACGATATCTTATGTAGACTCTAAACAGCCACAATAGATAGAGGCTATCGTCAGTGCTGATAAACATAGCATAACAAAATAATTTATGTAAATTCAATAAAAATGAATGTCTACTTAAAATGAGTTTCTAAAGATAATTAACATAATTAATAATAATTAATTTGGTAACACAGGGAGGGACATTTCCGATGTACTTTACACCACTTGTGGTGTCACACAATGTGGTGCACGCAAGGCCCTAATTTGTGACTTTTTAGGCTTCAGAAAAGTAGCAAGAAAAGGGTATGGGGCTTAGCGGAAGGGGCGGGGCACCACATGGCCAGCCAGATTTACTATAACGCCAGAAACAGGTGTATGGTATAGCTGAACTTTGTGCCAGCCCCTGGCTGGTGTAGACTTTAGATTCTGGCGCACGGCAAGGCAGGGATGTGCCTGATTTATTAAGAGGAATCTGTCTTCCCTGGAGTTCCAATACTGTTTTGTGGGCTCATTGCATAGTCACAAGGAGGGTGTTCAGGCAAAGACTAAGTCTTACTACTGTTCACTTTGTTTAGAATGTCAGTGGAGCCGTGTAAGCTGTGTATTTTTATGTGCTGGGTATATAGTTTGCACCCTTTTGTACAGTTTTTTATTATTTCATCTTTCTATTTGTTTTGTACATTATTTTGCTGTCACTGGTTCTTAAAAACCTATTGAACACTAAGAGGGATTTGTCTCTTAATAAAGTAGGAGTATCTTACGCCAGTGCAGGGAGATAAAGACTGACGTATGGATGCGCCAGTCCTGATAAATCTCCTACATACCCCAAACATTAAGGGTATGTAGAAAATAAATGTAATAAAAAATAAATGCACTGAAGATTAGCAAAAGTTAAATGCAGATTTTGCTGCAGATTTGTTGCGCATTTCACTATGGATTGCAAAAGGTGACATCCCCAGAGAAAATTGGCAACATATATTGACACACTGATTTTTGGATGAGATTTGGCAAAACTTGCAGCTATTGTAATATGTTGTGGATAATCCGCCCACAATATCCAACCAAAATTCTGTAGTGTATTCACCCTGTGTGAACATACCCTAACTTTTATATTTATCCTTCCACCCTTCTGACAGGACTTACCTTTGTAAAGATCATTTCATCCAGTACCTCAGGGGTCATGTAGTTCAAGTCAGAGTCACTTGCAGGATCCCTTTTCAGTGTGTCCGGAGATGAATGATCTGCCTTGAGCGTGTCCTCCAGAAGCTGGCTGCACTCTAAATGATCACAAGGAGGAGAAAAAAACACTATGGATCACTGCGTCTACTGGTCAATCTTCTGTGTCTAGGATCTAGGAAAATGCCGCCCTTTTTCATAGGTTATAAAATCTCTTTACTTACACGGAATCCTCAAATGCAGCCAGACACCAGTAACATAAAACAGGCCAATGATAAAGCACTATATGCCAATGGAGCACCCCAGGGGCACATAGATATACCCACTGCATAGAACCTACTAAAAAGCCAGGTCCACAGGGCCGTGGGTCAAGCAAAAAGCTAAATTAGCATAAAAGGCATGCTTAAAGGGGGTTATCCCATGACTAATGTAAAAATTTAAATCAGATATCATATAGTACATGACAATCTCTTTCTAACAAAGCTAGAACCAGCCCTGTACCTCACATGGATCCAGAGATCTCCACATTCATTGCTCTGCTAGATTTATATCAAGCTGACAGCTCAAGGGGAGTGTCTTTTCTGCTGCAGCTCAGGGGGCGTGTCTATGCTCTCCCTATCACAGCTCAGGGGGCGTATCACAGCTCTCCCTATCACAGCTCAGGTGGCAGTTGAACGATGAAACTGAGCATGCATTTTATTTAATAACTCAGTGGCTATGCTAAATTTTTAATTACATGCAATTACAAAAGTATTCAGATCCAGGTGATGGGTTGAAAACTGTAGAATATTTTTTGCAGGAGAACCCCTTTAAAAGAGTTCTCCCATTTAGTAAAACCTACTGTTATACAGCCAATTAGGGACGTCATAGTTAAAAGAGGGGGCTCCGATCTACAGGATCTCAACCAGAGTGGAGAGTGGATGTCACTCTCTGGAGGACCTGCCCTGTATTACACAGACACCCCAATGATTTGAATAGAAATAGTGTGTAATGTTTAATTCTAGTGGTGGCCATGCAGGGAAATGAAACACTATCATGTTTCGGCACAGATGTTCTCTGAGGGGTCTGAACAGGGGATCAGCTTACGGTCGCTTAAAGAGAACCTGTCACCTAAAAAACACACCCCAGGCCGCCAGCATGTGCTAAAATCTTGAAAAACAAAGATTAATCCTCTGCACGCACTATGTAACAGCAGAGTTTGAAGTCAAGGGGGCAGGGCCTCACTTCTAGTCAGGATCATCATACCTTCTTTTCCTGCCCTTTCGCGTCTGACAGTCGGCTGTTCAGTAAAGTCTCGTGCATCTCTATTCCCGCTCTGCTGTACGCCGCTGTTAGGTAGTTTTCAGCAGCAAAACGCACAGGCTCCCGGGTGTGAGCAGGAATAGAGATGCGGCAATAGAGGCATCAGGCGCAAGAGCAAGGCTTTGCTGAACAGCCAAAAACGGTTGTCAATCAGAGGCGAAGGGGCAGGGGCAGGGACAGGGGGAGTGATTATCCTGACTTGAAGCGAGGAGGCCGCTGCCCCCTTGACTTTTAAAGTTTGTTCTTTAAGATTTTGGCACATCTGAACGGAGGAGAAAAAAAAGAACAATCTTTAGAACAATACTGCTTCAATAAGGCTTCTTTATGGCAATGCTGTTGGCTTGGAAGGCGTTTTTTAGATTACATGTTCCCTTTAAGCCGGAAATATCAAAATCAGAAAACTCTTAATAGTCACACCTCGCAGTAGTTCAGGTGGCTACCGTGTCAGTATAGAAGCATGTACTGGTCTAAATTTTCTAGGGGAACCTAACAAAATTTAATGCATTTGGGCCAAATACCTAAAACTATACATTAGACTACAACTGTAGTTATTACTTTGGGTTTGGATATTCTTTAACTGCCCCAAATTAAACTCTCAGTCCTGTACATCTGTACAGACCCACCCACGGTCTATAGACATTAGGGGGTTTTAGTGAACTCTGTAAATCACGCCACAGGATGCACATTCACACGCTGACACAGGACACATTATCTTGGTCAGAGCCAGATTGGCCCCCACTAAACAGTTGACACTCCTGTGGAAAATTCACAAGAAAGATCCAGAGCCGTCATGATAATAATGAGCCAAACAGTAAATGGAAGCAGACACGGGGGGAACGAGAAGAGGAGGAATTACCACAGCGACTGAGAAATTCAAATACATGAGACAACCGAGAACACAGCACTGAGTATAGTACACAAGAAAGTATATGATATACAAAAGCAAAACTGGACGTGAACAATGAAGATTTACAATTTATAAGCCGTTAAAAGGGTTGTCCAGGTTACAGATACTGATGACCTATCCATCTGAAGGGTCATTAATATCACACAGGTGAGGGTCCAAGACCCAGCATCCCCACCGACCAGCCGATGTTCCAGAAAATAGAGTGTACGCTGTGTAGTGGCCTCGGTACTGCAGCTCAGCAACCATTCACTTGAAATACCGTAAAAAACAAGGGTTCTGCATCGCATAGAACCAGGATTGGAGTCTCCACAGACATAAGGTATAAGGAAAATATCTGCTTCTGTTCTGTGTTTCGAGCCCCATCAGGTTTCGGCTCACAATACTGATGGAAATCACTGACGTGTGAATGAGGCATTACAAGTGGATCACCTTGTACTGAACCTCCTAAAACAGAGTTCCTCAACTCCACTCCTCAGGGACCTCCTGCCGTTCATGATGTGAGAATATACCACAGAATGAATACCTATGTAAAGTCCTCATGAATGGACACTAATTATATAACCTGCACAATACTAAGGAAATCCTGAAAACATGACCAGCGGTGGTCTCTGAGGACTGGAGTTGAGGAACACTGACCTAAAAGGTCCATAGAGCTTTCTGAATTACTTTATTATGCTGTCTAGGAGCCCCCTTTGCCCACTTCTCCTGGCGGATGATACTTATTGGAAGCAAGTTTCAAATAGTTTATCTTATTTCCCAGGACTCTTCATCTGTCCCTTAATTTTAGTAAGATGCCAAGTCCTGTCTGAAGACAACTAAACCTACATTAGGATGCTGCCATCCACGTTTTACATTGCTGGGACAGTGTTTGCACAAAGATAATTTTTGTCAGAAAGCTAGACTCATCTCTGACTATATGTCTGTCTTTATCCAGCTCTTTAGCTAGGTCACACTTCTTGGCAAACCTCAGAAATGCCTTTTTCTATTCACCCTTCCATACAGGTCAATTGAAACTCTGTAGCTCCTTAAACATGACTGATGGCCTCTATGGTGTTTCCCTCATAAGTCTCCTTCATGATCAGACGCTGGTGATTTGTCACACCTTTAATTTCTTCAAATCACCTTATGCGTGTCTATAAGTCTATCTATAAAGAGGTATTCCGATAGGTGCAGGTACCACCCCTGGAAGCCTCTTCTATGTTAAGAAAGGAGCTTCATCTCACATCCCTGTGAATGGAGTTGTGAGAGGCTCTACCAATTCTCTTCCATGGGAGTTCAGAAAACAGGACTTTGCTATGTTTGTTACTTCCACAGAAGTAAATGGAAAGAGGAGCTCCACTTATGGCACTATTAGACTGAGGCTCAGTGTTCACATGTCACCGCTGAGGTCAATGACTGACTGGCAGTGATCATGGGAGTGTATATGGGACACCATCAAGTGGATCCGAAGTGGGGGGGATGGAAGCTGTGGTGCTAAAATGGCAGGACTGTCAGAAGGCAAGTACTTTTCTTGTTGTTTTAAACACTGTCCAGGTGCTCTCTTACTTTTTGTTGTTGTTGAACAACCCCTTTAAGTATGTTAAATTTTGCTCATCTGGTATAGGCTCTGTACATGGCATTGTTCTTTTACATGGCATTCTTTTTGATTTTTGGGGAAAGGGGAATTATGATTATGGTTTATTATTTAAATGTCTGTTAATGAACAATTGAGGCAGACTTAAGGTGGATTTACACGTCCGTGTAAAGGTGCAACCGATCACTGGATCAACGAGTGAAATGCTCGTCCATCAAATTAAATTATCATTAGGGCAGGCACATAAATTTCTGGGCGGCAGCTCGTGCAGTAAACAGTGATCTGCTGCCCAGAAACAATGCAGCTGTATGAGGACAAGATGATCGCTGCATGTAACTACGGTGGTCTCCTTCACTGAAGAAGCCGACTGTGAGGAAGCAATGCTTCCCGACAATCTGCTTTATCTCTGCGAGTGTAAATGCACCTTTACTAATACTGTTTGAGATTTAGAGAGTGGAAACCTGTGGCAGGTTTAGCACAGTGAGTGATGCACAATGATGCCTCATAAGCCATGATCCCTTTGTAGCAAACTATGCCCCATACTGAGGATTGACATTAACCTCTATGCACAGGATAGGGGATAACTATAACACTGGTGGGGATCTTCCCACTGGTACCCACATGATCATGAGAACGGAGACCAGCACCATGCAGGGATCCTTGAAATGAATGGAGTGACAGGTTGAGCACATACACTGCCTCTCCATTCATCTTTATGAGCCTGCCAGACAAGGCCAAGTAAAGCACACAGCTATTTCCCGCTAGTCCCATAGAAATTAATGGAGTGCCAGGGCTCAACTTGCCACATTGATCATTTCGGAGAGGCCTGCAGGGTTCCTTCAGATCTGTGAAGGTCCCAGTGGTAGGATCTACCTATCTACCAATCATCCCTTATCTTGTTGGTAGGGGATAACTTCAAATTACTGGAATACACCTTGTGTGGTGCAACACGTGTAGGTTAGTACTTTTCGGCAAATTCTGACAAATTTATATTAGTAAATCTCCTGCACTGAATTTACCAACAACACATTGTTCTCTTTTTCAGAATTTCTAATGTTCTGTGACAATTAACCTACCTTTGGTGTCATTTGTCTGCTTTGGTTCAAGAAGGACTGGATGTGGACATGGGGTTAGGGAGCAGCAGTTTTCTCTATTAATCTGAGAGGAGAAGAAAAAAAAAAGGTCTAAACATTAGCAAAGTGGCTTAAACAGGAAACTATTACATACATTATGTACACATTGCAAGCATACAAAAGACGAAAACTTCTTTTAATCCAGACGTCAATATTCATAAAATCTGATCATCCAGCACCTATGTATTATATGGAATTTCACAAACTCAGAAGAGTGAGCTGAGATAACCAATGAGGGAGTCATCTGATAAAAACAAAATAGCAGTATGGGCTGTATGTATAAAATAATAAGGGAAATTATATGTGTATAGTTGAGGAATATTTCATTGTCCATCCATACCAAACGTTTGACAAGTCACTAACATTTCATTGTTACTAAGCTTGGGGTCCTGGATTCAAATCCAACCACTGAGAACATCTGCATGTTGTATGTTCCTTGTGTCATTTGTCTGTTCCAATAGCTATAATGGGGTCTGGAGACGGGACTTTATCAGACGATTGAAAATGGAGACAGAGATGTGAATGTAGCATTAGTGCAAGTTTCCTCTGGGTACGTATGGTGGTTGCAAAACCTGCACTCTAAAAATACATAAAACAGTCCAATCTGTTCTAAAGGGAATCTACAGCCTCATCTGAGAGCAACATAAACTGGTGACAGAGGCCCTGATAAAAGCTCTGGGTCACTTACCTGTACTGACACAGTCATTTTCTTAAAATCACTATTGAGCAGCTGAAGCGCGAGTTGAGCGCTGGAGTCCGCTCAGTACAGTGTCTTGATGACCTAGGCAGTCCTTGGCTTTGGCTTTAAAAACTACATAAAAAAACCTGAGTGGGGACAACTGTCCTAAAGAAAACATGCACTTTTATATAGGCTGCCCTAGGACTGTGATGGCTAACCTCAACAATCCAGCTCTGGTGAAACTACGACTCCCAGCATGCTCCATTCATTTCTATGGAGTTCTGAGAACAGCCAATCAAGTGTACATCTAGGGAGTAGTAGTTTTACCACAGCTGGAGTGCCGCAGGTTAGCCATCATAGTCCTAGGATTAAGTGTTATGACAGGGCCTTCAGGTGGACATCCAACAACCCAGTCTCCTACCCTGCTGCCTCCACAGTATATCATTTTATACAGCACATGCACAAGTGTCAAAGAGCACATCAAAGGCTTCTGATCTCCTGAAACTCCTACGGCAATGGGGGCAGCACACAACATAGCAAGCAAAGCTCAACTGTGTGTTGCCCATTGTGTCTAACGGCCACACCTTATATATTTTGTCTCTAGAACATACAAATATACAAAAAGATTGATATCATTACAAAACTTACAAAGAGAAGGCTTCTTATTGGCGGACTGTGTCCAGCGAGAGGCATGTCCTCGACACGAGCACACCTAAGGGTTAAGGCTCATGGAGGACACAAGTATAATCAACCCAGCATCGATAGGCTTAATAGCTACTTATCCCGAAATGCCACAGATATGACAGCAAGTTTCCTATACTTCCAGCATATGGTTTATATGACGGGCAGCCAGCACAGCCCTATATGTACAGTGCCAGAAACACTGCCAGGCTCCCAAAAACCGTTATGAGTGGAACATTCCCAGACTGCACTGATTGCCTTCTGACCGGCTAAATTTAGACGAGCAATGAATCATTGTATTAATAAGAAAACTTAATACCAGGAGTCTTCAGGAAACGGACGCTTCACTGCTCAACTGTGTTACTAGAAAAAGCAACTCTCACAAGCTGCTGTTTGGATAGTATAAAAAACAATGTAAACTGTATAGTACACAGCTCCATGGCCTCACATGTAAACACTAGGCACAGGATTGACTTGTTACGCCGGCCATAGACACAGCGAATTTCATCAGCTATCCAGCGTACTGTGTCATGGGATCACAAGACCTTGAATTTCATGGGATAATTTCATTCACTGCAATTTTAACATTTTGAGTCAACAAAAAAACTAAACAAAAAAAAAACATGAAAATTGGATGATTGGCTATTGCTAAACCCATTTAACTCAAAACATATGTCTGCAGTCAGATTTCTGCTTCCAGGCATTGACAGGTTGCCAATACAACAGAGCAAAACAAAAAAAAATAAAAATAAATCAGAACCATAAAACAAAAACATACCTGAAATAGCAAAGAGCAAAAAAGACTTATGCACATCATTACCTTTAAAAGCACCACATCGGAGCGGTCAACACGGTCAACTTTGGCAATGTTGCACAGGCTATACCGTCTTTTATGCCTCTCGTACATTTTCCCCGTTGTGAAGAAAGAGTAGAAAGAAATAAAGCCACACTGTCCCGGTCAGACCGCGGCCCCGGCTCTCCCCCCTCCTGCACCAAGAATCACAACATCACCGGTTTCCTTGACAGGAAAAACACTTCCACGACAGATATAGAACTGACATTTTCTCGACAGAGATAAAATGCAATAATCGCACAGCACCACCGACAGTGTAAACGAGCTACAGATGCCCAGCAGAAAGCCGCCTCTGAGGTCCAAGTGTGCAAACAAACTCTGTACGTCCAGTAAAGCCTCCAGTCAGAGCAAAATGCAAGTTATTGTCTAGACGTGACTTCAGCATCTCATTCACAGGCACACAAAAATGAAGAAGAAAATCCCGTAAAGTCTCTCTCACATCCAGGGCGAGATCTGTTTTGGAAGTGAAATCTGAGACGCTGCTGTAGAAGCCTTCAAAAAATCTTCACCATATTCCTCTTGAAGGGACCCCCTTTTTTTTTTTTTTGAAAATGCGCATTATTCCCAATCACATTTCTCCACAGGAAAAGAGAAGCCACTCCTTTGAGGACGTCATCTTCTGCCTTTTCCACTCTGCCCTGGCATTCGTCAGTGTTTGACTCATATTCCCACAACATAAAGACGTTCAATCCAACCTCTTGTGGGCACTGTGAAAAAGGGAGCCTCGGAATACAGCTGCAGGGCACAGCTGGCATTACCCCCAGTGCCTCTCAGCACACAGGAGACAACCATATAGTAAGAAAATTAGTATTTTTCAAATAGTGCGGGTGCTCCAGCCTCGGAGGAGAAGACGTATGCCAAGCCTCCTTATGTGGAGACTATGATTCATGCAGACGAAAGAGGAAATCAACTGATATTCTTGGAAGATGAAAGAAGAAGTGCATAAAGCCTAGTTCTGGATAAAGTCTGTGAAGAAGAAACGGGGCCCGAATGCATTTCTCACAGTCATTTTCGTGACAGGACTCTGCAAACCTTACTAATTTGCTTCTGTCAATGCACTCATTCACATCAGCTGGGGCCCATGAAGTGACCCTGCCACATGGTTTCCTGTATTCCGACTGTTCCACCCTTTCCTCCCCTCCCTGCCGCATCTCACTCCTTGTATCCCTCTCATGGGACAAGTAGCTTTCCATAGAGCTTTTAGCCACACTGTTCTTGCTTATAAACGGAGACCTTGGAATGGAAAGAGAGGGGGGGGGGGGGCACTCACTAGCGCACATAGGTTTCTCAAGTTAATCAGCAAGGGAAGGAAATTTAAGGGCAGTCACTGAACACTTTCTTCCTTCAGCAGCTAATGAGCTCGGAAGAATGGCCATCACAGCCACAGACCGTGCATTTTGTCTGACCGTGCCACCACTTCACGCACATCAAACCATTCCCAGATGTCTTAAATTATTTAAATACTATGACCTATTACTCTTTTCGGAACGTACAGGTGAAGACCAGCAATTAGTGGTAATCAGCTTGCAGTTACCCTGGTTCGACCGATCTTAATAGTGCTCCTTCCCAATAACAGGCCCATGGACAGGCACTGCCAAACAGCTGATGAATGAACAAAAATGCTTGTTTGTTGGTGATCACACCCAAAATGGCTCTGTCAGCTGCCCATCTCTTAGGTCAGCTAACGGGGAACATACAATTGTAATAATGGTAGTCTATGCATCAGCCCATGTGAAAGGACCTATCGGCACTCATTTATTTCAAAAACTGCACCAAAACGACTCGTGAAAACCTCCTTGGTAAGAAAATAGAGTGACAACCATTACAACTGCCATTACAGCTACTGTAGCCACAAAGAAACAGGAGAGGATTAACATCAGAAAGTCCATAAATAGGTCACAAAAAATAACCAAACATTATTTTGTAACTACATGACAGAAAAAATGATTTTTCATATTTTTTAAAAAGGGAAGTAATCGTTAGAGTTGACGGCACTTAGGGTACAAACATAGCTTTAGAAGATCTTTTCTCATCAGGAGTAGTGTGAATATCAACTTTTAGTTTTCAGGCACATGACTGAGGTTTTGGTCTGCATCCAATCCACATTTTTTTTTGCGGATGTGGACCCATTCCTTTATATGGGGCCGCAAAAGATGCGAAAAACACACTGTGTGCTGTCCATCTCCGTTTACACAAAATGTATACGGTCGTGTGCAGGAGGCCATACTCTGCCAGATTCTGCCATTGCAAGTGAGCAGAGGGTGGAGCTTAATTGTGAAGTGCCCTCCCCTCTGATTTGAGTGACGGTTGCTGAACCAACCAGGAGACCATTACAGCAGCAACTCAGAGCAGAGGGGCGGGACTGTGAAGCAGCTTAATGGAGAGAGCAAATCACAGTGAAGCCTTGCCCTGGGCACTGAGCAAAATATGGCAGAATTAAATGTCACATTCACACTACTCCTGATGACAATAACTCTAAAAAAGATTTTTGTACTGCTCTACCCACCGTCTACCTAGAGCTGTGAAGAGTTTAGTATTGCCAGAACTGGTAGACTCTTAAAAACACAACCAGCCATATGGTTTACACGTGGGTTTTGTTTTTAACCTTTTACCTACATTAACAGCGTCAATGGCATGAGATGAAGATAATATATGTGATAGTTTCAAGAAAGATAGGCCACGCTAGAAACCAAAATCATACAGATGATCTGAGTAGGGAGTTCCCCCATAGTAACTCCCCTATGATTAAAAAACCTCTGCATCAGAGCTTGCAGACATCTGACCTTCTCCTGCTATGACGCAGGACACTTTTCCTCTTAGTAAAAGATGTAAATTGCAAGATAATCTGGCAATGAAAGACAGACGTACGTTATTTACTCTTGGTAATTGAGCCATGATTTCAGGCAAGTCAAATGAAATGTTTGAGAGTGAAGCAGGCAGGTAATGATGGAGTGTTGTCAATTACATGAACCTCCAACGTAACTGGTCATTAGTGGAGCAATATAAAGTGATTCATTCAGAGGTGACTAACCACTGTTCATATAGCATGAATCCCATTAGGGATCATTAGTTCTGTACATGTACATACAGAAAAATCAGACGGAAAAATACTGCAAAAAGCTCCAGGTGTAAACATACCCTAAAAAGAGTAGACGAAAAGCTGAATTAACAAGCAATTTTGATTTCTTTTAAGAAACAATACTAGGAAATGTACCTTTAAAGGGATACACATACCAAGCACAGTGCCGTACACTGTATAGCGGCTGTGCTTGGTACTGGAGCCCAGCCCCAGTCACTTAAATGGGGCTGAGCGGCGCCTAGACCACGTGAAATCTGAAACTGATGACCTATACTAAGGAGAGGTCATAAATACTGTACTACCGGATAACCCCTTTAACAGTAACCTGGGTAAGATTTTTTCCAGATAAGTTTTGCCCACTGAACTAAAAAGCAACAAAAGTTAATGGATGGAGCATAATGAGGTTTCAAAAAGGAACGCAAGGCCTGGAACCTAATCACGTACATGTAACATCTGGCTGCCATAGTTTTTCTGCACTGCAAATAAACACAGCATGACGTGTGAATGAGGACTCAGGCCAGGTCCACACTTTGCAGTTTTCATAAATTGTTTCTGTTGCCTCTTTAATGCCAAAAACAAGAGCGGTGCCTGCAGGGAGTACAGGTATAACTGAAAGAGAAAATCAGTGGATGTCTCATAGCTCCAAGAAAGAAAAATTGAATCCAAATAATTCTAATAGAAAATAAATGAAAAAAAGCAAAAAGAGGTCAATTTAATTTATTCATAAATGACTATAAAGACACACAGGACTAGTCACACAGCCGTGTAAGACGCTTGTAGAATACAGAGGACAAATGTGACACTTGGATACCAGGATCACGTCGCGGTGGTGTCTGCAGTCATTGAGCGGAATCATGACCCAGTGTGAGGAGTGACTGAAGTGGGAGTCAATGATTCACAGCAGTCTGCAGTTACTGGCACTGATCAGACACCATTTCATTACTGTACAAGCTCGACAATATAGATAGAGTCAATCACATGATACGGAAATGCATTCTGTGGATATTGAAGAAGGGTCACATTTGCAAATAAAATTAGTAATTCTGGTAAGAAATGTCCCCATTACCTGCGGTCGAGATACAATAACATCACATTGAGGCTCAGGCTACACAGAGACTTTTCTAGAGCTACTGATTTAGTGTCGGCTGCAGTCCACAAGACTACACAAGACTACATGTACTCCTGTGGACTGCAGCTGACACTAAATAGGTTAAGGGAGTCTGTACCTGAGGAAGACCCTATTCAGTAACACATGCAGAACAGTAAATTGTATGTGGATCCTCAACCCGATCCCTGCCATGAAATGCACCGTCAGGACTCCAGAGTGCAGGCACATATTGGATAGGACTCCAAAAGGAGTCTTCTCTATGTATTCCACTGCTGGTTGGTGGGCGGACAGCAGGGGAATGGGGACGAATATACAGATACAAGTTACTGATCTGGAGTCAGCGGCATGAGTTCTGTGACCACAAAAAAAAATTATAATTACAAAAAATCCAATACAGGGAAACAATGAAGTCTCCCACAAGTCACTGTAACATCACAATTTTACCATAGACATTTTTCAGAATTTGGATGCATTAAACAATATGATGGAAATTGGTGCCTTTTCAAGCCCAGGCTTTAGAAATAATGTCTAAAGGTTCTGCTCTGAGAAATCAGTGAAGCATTTGAAAAAGATGGGATCCCCTCCTGTTAATGGCTCGAAATATACTGCTTATGCCCAGAACAGCGATCAACTGTGAATATGAGCCTTGAAGTACAAAGATATAGTCCAGTCCTGTATCACTGGCAAGACTACCATTCCTGAATCTGGCACAGCTAGGGGACAAACCCCGCAAGGTCAGTAATGGCAGCCACATGGTTGTATGGATCTGTCATATTGTGCCCATAGAGTGCTACAGGTGAACATGCCCGTGTGCCTCCACCTGTGTATGGATGACACAGTTTTCCTTTTCTCACAGATTCTTTATGAATCTGTGTAATATGAGGCACTAGGGTCTCGGTGAGAAGCTGCACAGGGTCCATGAACACAACTTTGCAGTGCATCTGAACAGAACTGCCAACAAAGCAGAAGAGGACAATTTACATGGAATGTCGTAAAGCAATTTTCTTAAAGGGGTTGTCTCACTTCAGCAAATATCATTTATCATGTAGAGAAATTTAATACAAGGCTCATACTAATGTACGGCGATTGTCCATATTACCTCCTTTGCTGGCTGGATTCATTTTTCTATCACATTATATGCTTGTTTCCATGGTTACGACCACCCTGCAATCCAGCATCAGTGGCCGTATTTGCACACCAGCTGACGTGCGTTCCCATGGTCCCGGCAATCAGAGAGGGCGGCAATTTTTCCTATAGTGTAAGCACGGCCACCACTGATGGATTGCAGGGTGGTCGTAACCATGGAAACGATCAGCATATAATTTGATGGAAAAATGAATTAAAGTACGTGATAAATGCCACGTAAGTGACACAACCCTCTTAACGCTGAGTAAATGTGGTTAAGAACAGTTCAGGCAAGATGGACGTCCCCACAGAAATGGAAAAATCTGCAATCAGAAAATAAAAACAGATTGGCAAAAATGATATGTGTCAATATCTGATTTTAACTGGCGGATACAAATTTTGGGGACACATTTCCTTTAAGGACCGCCATACACATGTGAGTCATAGTGGGTCATTTATCAAACTGGTGTAAAGTAGAACTGGCTTAGTTGCCCATAGCAACCAGACCCCTTTCATTTTCCAAAGGAGCTGTCAAAAATGAAATGTGGAATCTGACTGGTTGCTATGGGCAACTAAGCCAGTTCTACTTTACACCAGTTTGATAAATGATCCCCATAGATTTTAGGGGGGGGGGGGGGGGATTTGCTTGAAATATACAGTACACTGGTATCAAAGTCTGGCAGCATAAAATCTGGGTCTGCTGATGCTTTCAGTGACCCGCTGACTGTTCAAAGGATAGATTGTAATTCTTTCCAAATTCAGCTACTTTTTTCTCTCCATTGTGACTGTAATTTGCTTGCTCTCATACCCGCCCATCTTTTTCATACTGAAGGCGATTACACAGACAGCCCTTAGCAACGGTTGTCTTTTTCTTTGCTGCTTAAATGCTGTGACCAGATGTTCATTGGGAGTCTAAAATCTGAAAAGGTCTACGTACACAGCGTTTCAGTGCCATTATTGGGGTCAAGGAACGGTGCTAATTCAGGCAGTTTTCTACATGGGCTTTTCATAAGGACCTGGACAAAAGGAGGCACTATTTAAAGACACCAAAAAAAGTGCGGGTCATCTAGGGATCAAAAAGTTGAAAATAAACATAGGGAGGAAAAAAAAAAACTACATAGAATAGAACATAGAATTTGGCTGCAGTAAACAATATCATGGAAAGAATAGTCCATGAGTAGGTGCAGTGGCGGCTAAATTTATTGAAAGGGGCACGCCACCTAAAAATTTGGTGCATTTTGGTCCTAAAGTGAAACCTATGCCCACTATGAGCAAGAATCGATTTAACCCAAAATTGGTGCCTTTTCAAGTCCAGGCTTTAGTAGTAGTTTAGTAGTTTTAGGCTATCCCCCACTTGTTAAACCATGCAGTTTGTGACTTTTTGCACACATTTCAACTGTAAGGCTACTTTCACACTAGCGTTTACATTTTCCGTTATTGAGTTTCGTCATAGGGTCTCAATACCAGAAAAAACGCTGCCGTTTTGTCCACATTCATTGTCAAAGGGGACAAAACGTAACTGAACAGAATGGAGTGCTCCAAAATGCATTCCGTTCCGTTTTCTTTCCGCCATGGGATGCGGAGCAAGATGAATCCGTCATGACCCTCAATGCAAGTCAACCGGGACGGATCATTTTTCTCTGACACAATAGAAAACGGATCCGTCCCCCCTTGACTTTCAATGGAGTTCATGACGGATCCGTCTTGGCTATGTTACAGATAACACAACCGGATCCGTTCATTGTATTATCATGACAGATCCGTCTTGGCTATGTTACAGATAACACAACCGGATCCGTTCATTGTATTATCATGACGGAAGTGTTTTTGCTGAGCCCTGTCAGATCCTGCAAAAACACTAGTGTGAAAGTAGCCTTAGGAAAAAAAAAATCATGGCAGCAAAGCTGTATTTGCAGACAATCTAGAAACAAAGAGTAACAAAACGCTTAGGATGTAGTTCCGCCCTCATCTACGGATGGATTTGTAGACACCACTTCTTCGGTTCCTCAGTAACAGCACATGCAATAATATCGGCAGATCAGAAAAGGGAAGAACTGAAGTAGCGAGGCTGGAAGCCGGCTATTCACCAGAGGACACTGACAATATATGACTTCATTCTCTAAATAAAAACTACACAAAAGCAGGAAGTCTGTGAATCAGCATTCATGGAATCGGGCACAGTTAGAGGGACTACATCATTTTGGGTTTTTCTGATGGGGAACGATGAAATGAGAAGTAATGATGTGATCACGCAGTATCATAGGATATGAGGCAGCAAGACTGACCAGACCTGTCATACTGGAGTATTGGGCATTCCAGCTGGGATGTACAGAATATGTATACTTCCACCTCAATATGAACATGTATACATCAAAAAATGTTCATTATTAGGCCTGCAAAAACTGCATTCAACCGCGTGTTAATACAAAAATTTCCGCAAGTAAAAAAAAAAAAAACGACATGGTATGCAAAAAAATAAATAAAAAGTGGTTTAAGTGTTTTAGGGCAGTTTTTTTTTCTGCAGTATAAAATGGCAGAGCAAATTTGTGCATGAAGGAAGCCTAATGTATATCAGTTTTCCTTCCAGATTTTGTAAATAAGGCAATTTCTTTCTATTTTTTGCCCCCCCTACTTATCACAACGTGTCCGCTCACATTTATGGTATTCGCATATTTAATAAACTTGCTTTCTTCCATTTTAATCCTTTTCATGCGCAGTAAATGTTAAAACGTAGGAATCGTTAACTGCTGCAGATAAATGTGAAATACACCCTGAGTGTGTGATGCCAAGTGCAGGGCTGAGGGGTGGTGCATGCCTGGGATTCCGGTTCCTGAACATCCTCTAAGGCCCCGCACTAGGCATAACACAGTACCCGTTTTAGGGTTTATGGACATGACCGTATGTTTGATCCACATTTTTTGGGGATTGGATGTGGATCTATTCATTTCAAAGGAGCAGTAAAAATATGTGGACCGTCAAAAAAGATAGAACTTCCTTATCAAAATCAGAGTTATTCACTTTAGAAAAAAGACGACTGAGGGGAGATCTAATAACTATTTATAAATATATCAGAGGTCAGTACAGAGATCTCTCCCATCATCTATTTATCCCCAGGACTGTGACTGTGATGAGGGGACATCCTCTGCGTCTGGAGGAAAGAAGGTTTGTACACAAACATAGAAGAGGATTCTTCACGGTACGGATAACCCCTTTAAGCTATTAAATACCATAATTTGTAATGACTTCTGTGACATTATGCAGGTACTGTAATATTAAGAACACACTTCATGTGGTACCTGGATGGTGACCCTGATATATGATTACTGTACGTGTTTTCGCATGTACTTATAACTATTACAGTGTTATACGTGTTGTAAGCCGTCACATACCTTCCCCACAGCCCTGTCAACAAATTATCCTTGCAAATAAAATTCACGCTATAGAAAACATTCAATTTACTGCTAGTAAGTGCATTAACAGGCCAAATACTACATAACATACACCCTGCTTCTACATCATCATTTTCCATGATTTTCTGTCAGGTATCCAATCTCACTAAACTCAGCCTCTCATAGTAAACTCTAATACCTGGGCCACAGACTCACTGGAATATATGTGCTATGTTTTCCACATTTCTGTTCACACCTGGGAGACCTCGGACAAAGTTACAGTGAACTCCTTATGACTGCCATATATATGTCCAGCCAACAGCCATCACCCCAGCTGGCAGAACTGTAATAGAGAAGGCCAGATTTACCTACAGCAACACTCCAGACACCACTTACTTGAAGGCCAGTTTCAGACGAGTGTGGGAGTGGGAATTCCCGTAGTGGACTCTGCTTCTTTTACCACAAAGCACAGCATCATAATAATATATAATGCCGTGTGTCTCTGCCCGACCCCAACTACAATAATCTGTGCTCACATAATGCCGTCAATACAAATCATTACCGCGGAGGTCAGGCAGAGACACACAGTATTATAAATCATTATAATGCCAAGTGGTCCAGTCAAAGGAGCAGAGTTCACTACGGGAATTCATGCCTCAACACTCATCTGTAAATGGCCCAAGGCTTATTTTCCTTAGCACATGTTTAGCAATGGCCTGACAACTCTCTCTGGTAGTTTACCAATCTGTAATTATAATTATCTTAATTAGCAACCCCGGGAAACAAACAGTCTATAATGTGATGGAAAAATGAATGAAAATGGACAATCACAGGAGTTGCTTGCACACTACAGGAAAAACGCTGGCCTCTCTGGTGCACATGCGCACCCCTGGAAAGGAGTAGACACAACCCCACAGTCTGGGCCACCAAACAGGCCGGAGCTTTTTTTTATAGTGTACAGGCACGACCACCACTGGTTGTTTGCACGGTGGTCGTAACCATAGAAACAAGCAGTGTATAATGTGATTGATGGAAAAATGGATCCAGCCAGGAAATGAAGCAATATGGACAAATCACAATACATTAGTGCCTTGCATTAAATTCCTCTACATAATAAATACTATTTGCCAAAGTGAGACAACCCTTTAAGGGTATATTGATGATCTTTCTTTTAAACTGGCCACCAATAGCAACTCTCGGCACCTCACTGTTCAGCTGGTGAAAGGGGGCAGTAGCTTCACGTGAGTAGTACATCCTCTTCATTGGTCACACTAAATGCCCTACTTCATAGCGACCACGCTTCGTATCGAAGTTCTCTACCATTCCACCAATCGAATATTGATGGACTGTCCTCAGGATGGACCTAGAAAGGACCACATTTACTTATGGCAAGCAGATAAAAATCATAACTGTGAGGACTTGAAGAAAGTATATAGGAACATGTAGAGTAAATGGCACCCTAACTTTCCTTATGCAATCAGTGTATGGTATTTTATTTGCAGGAAACGTCCACCATACTTGTCCTGGCAGCTCCTGCATATAAGAAGGACAGGTACATTGTTGTCTATGTATGCGGAGGAAGTGAACGCACCATGCATTGCTCAGCTAGTATCATACTGCTATGACGGACTGGGAATATCGCACAGTAGACTTTTCAGAGCTGTCATATAAAAGGGCACAATGCCTCATTATAGAGCATTATTTACCGTACACCCAGACATATAAATGCCAGACAATACACTGATACACAAGCAAGCAGAAAAAAGAGCCTACACAGTGAGGCCGGGAATGACCATCTAGTATGAAAGAAAGGTCCTACCCCCTCTTCTGCTGCGTGATGCCGTTATACGGAAACAGTACACAATGGGGTCCTTTCAGAAGTTACCATATACACGAGGCCCCTGAAGAATAGCATGTCCCAATGACATATTTTATAGAAATTTGTTCTGCCCCCTCACACGGGGCTTACTTCCTGAACATATTACTTTAGAAATGGTAAGATAAGTGCAGATCAGAAATAACACATCCGCAGTAAACTGCACACTTCTCCCAAAATGCTCTAAACCAGAATAACCATTGTCTACAGTGATCTGCATTCTCATTTACTGTAAAGGTTATGCTGATTTTACTTTTTTATTTGTTCACAAAATCTTAGCAACTTCATTCAAACTTCTACAGGAAAGTATTCCCCTGGCCGAGCCCCGAGAAAGAATAAATGTACTTAGAGCATGGAAAACCGGGAGAGAGTTATACTTGATCCCCTGCTCCACAGGATGCACTTTGTGGGACAGACATCTGAAAATGGTGGTTTTACGTATATAAGTACAGTTTGTGCTGGTGTTTTTCTTAAGAAGTGTTTTTCTCCGTTGCCAGAGAACGGAGAACACAAGTTAACACCCTGGTGTTAGTCACCAAGATTACCTCCAGCAGGAGGAACCCATCACTTTCTAGAAGTACGAAGTGCAGGGATGAGAAGACCAATGTGTGTGTGATATTAAAGCGGTCTCTACAGAACTGTTTTTAACTATATAAAGCCAATAAGTTCTAAAAGTAAGGCACAAAAGATAGCAAAACTAGTGATGAAGATGAGAAAGGAGAGCCAGCCTAGTGGTCCCAATACAGCACATGTTATAACTAGGGATGAGCGAACCTGAACCTCACCGGGTTTGGGTAGTGAAGGAACTCCTTCATGGATTCTGTTAGAATAGAACGGACTTCGATGACTGAATGCAAATCCGTCATAAGAGAAGTCTATGGCCAAGCATAACGGATCCGTCTGGTTTCCGATCTGCATAATGGAAACCAGACGGATGCTTTAGCCTAGACTTCTATTGTAACGGATCAAAACTGAATGCCTCTTAAAGGCTTTGGTTTTGCATTCAGTCATCGAATTCCATTATATTCTGTAATTCAGGGACGGACTGGCCATAGACCCTACAGGGAAATTTCCCGGTGGGCCGATACCCAGAGGGCCACTTAAGCCCTCCTCTTGGCCAAAAGCCAGGTACATAAAGATCTGATGCTCTCAGCATTAATTAATTAATTTAGGCAGTATTTTGTGCTGCACTGTGGTATCTGGGGCCACTTTAAGTTCCCAGTCCGTCCCTGATGGAATTCCTTTACTACCCGAACATGGCGAGATTGAGGTTCACTCATCCCTAGTTATAACCACTCAGATAAGGGGGCACTCACTGCGTTTAGAACGTTTCAAGTACGAGAGAAGTTCCCAATGTATATCTTCAAAGGTTGCCGCTTTATAGGCACATTGATGTATTTCTAGAGTGTAAAATATTATAAGGGTCGTATGACAAGGGTTGTTGATCCTAAGAGTTATTCCTATTGCTAGATTGGAGTTAGAAATATTTATTTCCTCTAACACAAGGAAAATTAGATTCTACCTTATGGGGTTTTCTGGAACTTCTTTGAAGGATAGTAGACTGAACTGCGTGGACGTCTGTCTTTTTTTTTTTGTCTTACAAACCATGTTACTATACTGGCCTGGCACTCTTTTGGCCCCATGACTTATATATGGGCCTTTGGATACACTAAGGGCCCATTCACACGACCGTGCGAATGGGGCTACATCTATTCCGCAATTTTGCGGAATAGATGCGGCCCCATTCATTTCTATGGGCGGCATTACATCGTGGAGAGCCGCAGTTCCGTGCCGCGGCTCCACAAAAAATATAGAATAACGGACAAGAATAGGCATTTTGTATGGGGTGCAGGCCATGGGTGTTCCGCAAATTGCAGAACACATACTGGTCGGCATCTGTGTTTTTGTGGATCTGCAACAACATGGCTGTCTGCATGGCCCCTTAACCTACATTGCAAATTATGTGGGAACAACCCCTTAAATATAGCTAAGATTGCCCATGTTGTTAAAGCTTGTTTTGCATAGATCAGTACTGTATGTGAGAAGAGAGAAGTTAGTGTCTCTTTTCATGACGCTCATGCTGTGAGAGGGGAAGGAGAGCACAGGTGAGAGCACAAACAACACATCTCCAGCTCCCCAAAAAGAAATATATGGTTAAAGAGAAAAAAAGGTATTTTGAGAAGTATGGAAACAAAGACAAAACCTGCAGGTTGGACACACGTGGCTGTGACCCTTTACATTTACATAAGGAAAAGGCGGAACTAAATATGTTTTAAAGGGAACCTGTCAACAACTTCATGCTGATCGTAATGAGGGCAGCATAAATTAGTGACAGAAATGCTGATTTAATCGCTGTGTCTCTCATGAGCTAAAAGTAAGTGGTTGCCGAGAACCAACATCATAATCATTGCAGCACAGGCCTTGAAAAGAGTCAAATCTACCTGAGAAGAGTCATGGTTATTCATAATCTCCTGCTTCTGTTGATGATTGGCAGTTCTCTCCTAGAGAGAAAGGGAGAAAACTAGGTAGAAGACTGTCAGTCATCAGCAGGTGGGCAGGAATTCATGAATAACCTGGACTCTTCTCAGGTGGCCATGACTCTTTTCAAGGCCCAGTCTGCAATGATTGTGATGTTGGTTCTCAGCAAACAATTATTTTTAACTTATAAATGACAGACCAAATAAATCAACCCACCTGTCTCTACTTTATGCTTCCGTTATTATGGGCGCATAAAGTTGATGACAGGTTCCCTTTAAAAGGGGTTGGCCATGTTGCTGCTAAATTATAGTACGTGATGGCATAAGCGCCTGATCACGGAAGTTACTTTTACCTGGCACGGGGTTGCCTGCCCTCGATGTCCAGGGTAGCAGTGTGAACAGTCACCACTGGCCATATCCTTTTCCAAGATAACGCTTTCCAGCAGAACATTGGGCCAGTGCTGGACGTCCTGCATCTGTACCTGCTCTGATCGGTGGGTGCTAGTAAAACGTGCAGCTTGAGCTAGAACTGTGGCTACCGCTATTTGCAGGGCTGCATCCGTGCCTCAGCTGCCCACATGTAATGTCTAGAGGTTCATCTTCAACTAAGGAGGGGGTCAATCACAGCCAAAGTGGCACAGAGCTTGGCTGAGCAATGTTCTCCTCCAGCTGTGATCACCACTCCAGACGTCCACAAAGCAAAACATCTAAAATGTGCCTCAAACCAGTGCAGTTACTATTCTACATATGTATTCATTACTGGAAGGATGAAGTGTCCCCATCACACACAAAAATGTTTGAGAATTAGATCAATAAACCACTTACCACTTTTGTTCTGGGGCTTAGATGTAGTTTGGCAAAATCCACTTCATCATCTGCTTTAGGATCGAGATATTCTCCTGAAACACAATAAAAATGAATCAATAAACTACAACAATAAGAAATATGTCCACAAAGATGAAGGCCTTGTAGTGAGGGCTCCAGTGCTAGAGTAGACTTCTACTTGGAGAGTCATGGGTTGTAAATACATATACACATTCACACCACTGAGAACATACTGGATTCACTAGAATATTAGCTAGTTGATCACCCCGCTTCAGAGTTGTCAGAGGCAGTTTCACTTGACAAAAATCTGTATACTCTTCGTTTTCCCAGCTTGACAGATATTAAACTTGAAGGAACTAATATGGATAAATTGTGGTATCTATGGTTGATCTTACAAGAAAAAGCCGGCACAGATACTGCACAGAAAAATTCACAAGCATTCTTGTGGCGTCTACTGCTGAGATCGGTGATTGGCTGCTGCAGTGGAGTATACAGGTACATCACCACTGCAGCCATGTATACAAAGCCAGAAGGGGAAGACTGCAGCGGAGGGTCTGTCCCAATGAGCACAAGACCTTTTGTTACTCCAACACATTCCCTGCCTTTGGCCCATTTTACCATCTCGGACGACCCCAATCCTTAGTATAGGTTATCTATATCTGATCAGTGGGGGTTCCAGCATCTGCCCAATCATCTGCTGGAAGAGGCCCCGGCACTCCGACCTGCACACAGCATAGCAAGTATAGTGACATACATTATACAGTGGCTGTGCTTAGTATTGCAGCCCAGTCCCATTCACTTGAATAAGTGGGCCTAGGGCACGTGGCCGATGAACGCAACGTCACTGGAAAAGGCCACATCACTCAACGAACCACTGCAGCCTCTTCAAAAAGGAAAACTCCTTTAATGTTAGGAATTTCCTAATTAAAATCAGAGGAGGGCAACTAAAGTAATAACTGGAATGGGTGGACTACAGTACCCAGAAAGATTATCAAAATTAGGGTTATTTACTTTAGAAAAAAGACGACTGAGGGGAGATCTAAAAACTATGTATAAATATATCAGGGGTCAGCACAGAGATCTCTCCCATCATCTATTTATCCCGAGGACTGTGACTGTGACGAGGGGACATCCTCTGCGTCTGGAGGAAAGAAGGTTTGTACATAAACATAGAAGAGGATTCTTTACGGTAAGAGCAGTGAGACTATGGAACTCTCTGCCTGAGGAGGTGGTGATGGTAAGTTCACTAAAAGAGTTCAAGAAGGGCCTGGATGTATTTCTGGAGTGTAATAATATTACAGGTTATAGTTACTAGAGAGGGGTCTTTGATCCAGGGAGTAATTCTGATTGCCTGATTGGAGTCTGGAAGGAATTTTTTCCCCTAAAGTGGGGAAAATTGGCTTCTACCTCACAGGGGTTTTTTTTTGCCTTACTCTGGATCAAACTGTAGGAAAACAGGCCGAACTGGATGGACAGATGTCTTTTTTCGGCCTTATAAACTATGTTAGGCCCCATTCAGACGGCCATATTCTTGCGGACCCGCAATAATATGGGGGCCGCCCGGCATGTGGTCCGCATGCTCGGAACACACACCAGGCGGCCCCATTCAAAATGCCTATACTTGTCTGTGCGTGCAGACAAGTATAGGACATGCTTCACCGGAGCCGCGGGACAAAGCTGGCTCCATGCAGTGGCTCCCCGCTCCATAGAGGTGAATGGGGCCGCAACTATTCCGCAATATTGCGGAATAGATACGGCCTCATTCACACGGTCGTGTGAATGGGGCCTTACTATGTAAAATTTCAGTAATATCGGTCCTTCCAAGCAGGAGCCCAATAGTATGACTACAGGCAACTCAGTTTCCCTATGACATGTCAAAGGTATCCTATCTTTTAAAGAAAGTGTATTATCAGAAAAGAACTGACTATTAAAATGTGCTTTCATCCATAAAAAAAATTGCTCACATTCTTTATTTCAGGAACTACAGATTCACCTGTCCCACCTTTTCTTGTCCATAATCCCCCAAACTTATTTGGGCAGAGAAAAATGGAAGAATGGCTGTATTCTTACTGAAATGCCCCAAATCTGAAGGAAGTCTCAGTTCACCAGATCTTAGATCACATTACAACACCGCTCATCTGTTACTGTTACTCATTCACATTTAATGGGAAAGTCCCGTTGGCCACTCACTGGAGCAAAGTCCGACTCGGTACCTGCAAATTCACGGACTATCGACTGCCTCAATAGCACGGATTCTCTTTCATCTCTGATATTCCAGTCTCATCATTCAAGAAGTCGGTGATCAGACACCTAACCAATGTGGTAAGAGCATGTATACCAGCTGTATGCTGCCAGACTAAGGGCTGAAGCACACGGCCGTGTTTTTCAGTCAGCAAATTGTGGATCTGCAAAACACAGATCCTGGCACGGTGCATGCCAGCATTTATTTTTGAACTTCTTTAGAAATGTCGTGTCCTTGTCCACAAAACGGACAAGACTAGGACGTTCCGTCTTTTTTGTGGGGTCACGGACCAAGTGTGCAGACGCGGACAGCACTCGCATCTATTCCGGCCCCACTGAAATGAATGCGGACCAAACATATGGTCGTGTGAATGAGCCCTGAAACAGACTACTGGCTCCATAGAATAAAGGAGGTGAAGCAAGTGGAGGATCTTACAGATACTGTGCAGGATTAGTTGAACAGGATCTGGTATCGTTGGATTACCTTCCAGGACCATGCAGAATACAGAGCTGATCTGAGGAATAACTGAGCTCCACTGATTAAAGGGTTTGTCCTCATTTAGAAAAATATTCCAAAAACATCCCTACACCTCTCCAGGGGTTGTGTGGGGTACGGCAGCTCAGCTCCGGTGAAGTGAAGGGTGCTGAGCTCCACTACCACACACAATCTGAGGACAGGTGTGGGGCTGGTTTTGGAAGAAAGAAGCCACAATTGTTATTATTAGAGATGAGCGAATATATTCGTAAAGATTCATTATCCGCACGGATATTTGTGTGCTCGTAAGTATTCGTTACTCGGCCGAGTAGCGTGAAATTCGTGTTTTTTTTTTTTAAACTCCTCCTGCATGTTTAGCGCCTATTTCTTAGCCAATAAACATGCAGGGAAGACTGGGGGACCTCCTGCCATGACCTACTACCTTTTCTACGTGTCTAGGAGTGATTGGCTGCCTGCATCAGGTGACGTGCTATTATATATATGCATACGCCTGGGGCTCGGATCACACACCTTGTGGTTTAAGGAGAGGGAAAGAGTGTGCGTGTGATAGCGAAAGCGTACGAAATAGGAGAATACGAAAGCGTACGAAATATCCGATATATAAGCGTACGAAATATCTAAATCTGAGTTGATCTAAACATAAGTGATGACTTAACTTCTGTTAGATTGTAATCACCCAGCTTTCTTAGAGTCCTGATCAACAAGTTGTCATTCAAAAATCTCAGAAAGTTGAGTGACAGCTTCTCTATGCTTGCAGCTGGTAATGGTTTCACTGTCTTGAAGTCATACGCAACAGCATATAGAGTAAATTATACGTAGCAACATTGTACGCTTTATCGGACAAGGTCCTGTCTCTGCCTGCTCCATGCTTGCTGCTCCTGGTGTTCCCTATCCATTTCCGTGGTGTTTCAATCACTTTCCGAGGTTTTCAGGTGTTTAGACAACCTTGCGTGCGAATAACTTTGGTCCACTGCAAAAATGCTCGTATCTCCCATTGACTTCAATAGGGTTTGTTATTCGGTACGAATATACGAACTTTTGGAAAAAGTTAATATTCGCTCATCTCTAACTATTATTTTTTTTAACCTAAAGTGAATGGTGTTCTCTCTCATGTCATCACCCATTCCGCTCTCTAGTCTCTTGAGTTTCTCTTCTGCTGCCTAAGGGGATGTCTAAGGGTTTTAAAGGGAATCTGCTGTGCGGATCAACAGTATCAAACAAAGCACGATGCCTGGTAGAACGGCTCAAACTGAATAAATCAATACTTCCTTCACCCAATCCGTTACTGAATTCCCGAGATGTGGTGCTTCTTCAATAGCAAATTAGGCCAAAATGCACCGACTGTAGGCTCTAGCCTAGCACCTTCACTCCTCAGTCGTGCTTCCCCAGTCTTTCCTCCCTCTCACTGATTGACAGAGAAAGGAGAGATGACGATTAGGTTGTCTGGCCCTGTCAACCAAGTGGAAGGGGGAGTGGCTGAGGAAGCAGAGCTGAGGAGACCAGGTGCACCAAGCGGCTCAGGTCTGCCATCAGTGCACTATAGGCCTAATTTGCATATTATACAAAAAGAACTATATCTCTGGGATGCAGTAACAGATAAGGGTGAAGCAAAAACAGAAGTAGTTAAACTTCAAGAAATGTTCTGAAATAGAAAAACTACACCCTTGTCTACCAAGGCACCCTTATTCACCAAAGCTATAGTGGTCCACACCAATCCTTGTTTACTTTCCTAGAATGAGGACGTGCAGCAGCCAATCACTGGCCTCAGTACCCTCATTCCGTATATGATAGTATCCCCACTGAGGCCAGTGCTTGGCTGCAGCGGACACGTGTGTGTACAGTAAAGACCAGCAGGGACCACTGGAGAATTCACCACTGGAGTTGCAGGGGAATTAAAACTGTGTTAAAAGACTTCCTGCAACTAACCCCTTTAATGAAACTAAAAAATTAATAATACATTCCCTTTATGGACTCCTGTTTAATGGCACATTGAGTCTCCTACATAATATGGTGCCATATAATGTTCCACTGGGTGCCATAGATACTTCTCGGCAGGGCTGTGGAGTCGGTAAGCCAAAGCCCCGACTCCAACTCCTCAATTTCCCCTGACTCCGACTCCCTCATACATGGCGCAGGTTTAAGTGATAACTTTAAACAAACTTTGCATAAATCAATAGCACACATACACTCACCGGCCACTTTATTAGGTACACCATGCTAGTAACGGGTTGGACCCCCTTTTGCCTTCAGAACTGCCTCAATTCTTCGTGGCATAGATTCAACAAGGTGCTGGAAGCATTCCTCAGAGATTTTGGTCCATATTGACATGATGGCATCACACAGTTGCCGCAGATTTGTCGGCTGCACATCCATGATGCGAATCTCCCGTTCCACCACATCCCAAAGATGCTCTATTGGATTGAGATCTGGTGACTGTGGAGGCCATTTGAGTACAGTGAACTCATTGTCATGTTCAAGAAACCAGTCTGAGATGATTCCAGCTTTATGACATGGCGCATTATCCTGCTGAAAGTAGCCATCAGATGTTGGGTACATTGTGGTCATAAAGGGATGGACATGGTCAGCAACAATACTCAGGTAGGCTGTGGCGTTGCAACGATGCTCAATTGGTACCAAGGGGCCCAAAGAGTGCCAAGAAAATATTCCCCACACCATGACACCACCACCACCAGCTTGAACCGTTGATACAAGGCAGGATGGATCCATGCTTTCATGTTGTTGACGCCAAATTCTGACCCTACCATCCTAATGTCGCAGCAGAAATCGAGACTCATCAGACCAGGCAACGTTTTTTCCAATCTTCTACTGTCCAATTTCGATGAGCTTGTGCAAATTGTAGCCTCAGTTTCCTGTTCTTAGCTGAAAGGAGTGGCACCCGGTGTGGTCTTCTGCTGCTGTAGCCCATCTGCCTCAAAGTTCGACGTACTGTGCGTTCAGAGATGCTCTTCTGCCTACCTTGGTTGTAACGGGTGGCAATTTGAGTCACTGTTGCCTTTCTATCAGCTCGAACCAGTCTGCCCATTCTCCTCTGACCTCTGGCATCAACAAGGCATTTCCGCCCACAGAACTGCCGCTCACTGGATGTTTTTTCTTTTTCGGACCATTCTCTGTAAACCCTAGAGATGGTTGTGCGTGAAAATCCCAGTAGATCAGCAGTTTCTGAAATACTCAGACCAGCCCTTCTGGCACCAACAACCATGCCACGTTCAAAGGCACTCAAATCACCTTTCTTCCCCATACTGATGCTCGGTTTGAACTGCAGGAGATTGTCTTGACCATGTCTACATGCCTAAATGCACTGAGTTGCCGCCATGTGATTGGCTGATTAGAAATTAAGTGTTAACGAGCAGTTGGACAGGTGTACCTAATAAAGTGGCCGGTGAGTGTATGTCACGACAAAAAAGTTTGTAATATATGTTTTACTAGATATCTTTCCTCTGAACTTTCAGTATCAGGCTTCTCTGGCTGACAGGCAGTTTGCACTGACTCTGTCTCCTCAGGCTGTGGGGGGGGGGGTCTCCATTAATTATTAGCATATATTAAATTACTCTTAAATTCTTATAAAAATATATTCAGCACATACTGCATTGAACTAAATCTACCAATTTATTATATACTTTTGGAGTCGGAGTCAGTCCATTTTATACCGACTCCACCAAAATGGACACAGACTTCGACTCCACAGCTCTGCTTCTCGGGGAACAATACTTCATACATATAGCAGACAACTCATGAAACCTGAGGCATACGAATGTGAGAAAAGGGCATACAACCTTCACGTAATTATAGGGGTACTGTATTGTGGCTTCCCTCAATTCCAAGGTTGTAGGGAGTCAAAATAATACTGGCCACAAGCAGGAGACCTACTGAAGAGATATTATTTGCAGACATTAGGTCTCCAATGTGGCCAAAACGTCATCAACGTCAGGAAACACATCACTCCAGGATCCAACAGGACTTCTTGGTTCCAAGACATTAAGAGAAAACAACTCTGCCTCTGGGAAGGTTTCCATACACTGTCCTGATGGCATTCTTGTTCTTGCCAGTAAGTAGCAACTAGGAGTGGAACCTATGCCAAATCCCTGACACTGCATTTATCCCAAAGTGGAGATGAAAGAGTTAAAGGGGTTGTCATCACTTCAGCAAGTGGCATTTATCATGTAAAGTTAATACAAGGAACTTACAAATGTATTGTGCTTATCCATATTGTCTCCTTTGCTGGCTGGATTCATTTTTCCATTACATTATACACTGCTTGTTTCCATGGTTATGACCACCCTGCAATCCATCAGTGGTGGCCGTGCTTGTACACTATAGCAAAAAGTGCTGGCCTATGTGCACTCCCACAATCCCAGCCAGCAGAGAGGCTGATGCCTTTTCCTATAGAGCGCAATCACGTCCACCACTGATGGATTACAGAGTGGTCATAACCCCCTGGATAGCAGCAGTGTATAATGCAATGGAAAAATTAATCAAACCAACAATTTGCCATCAGGCAAGAGATGGGGCAATCACATAAGCATGAGATCTGGCACTCCAGCTGTGGTGGAAGTACAACTCCCAGCATGCACACTTACTCGGTCGTTCTTAGAACACCCATATAAGTGAATGCAACATGCTGGGATTTCTAATTTCGGAATAGCTGCAGGGTCAGGGGTTGCTGCTCCGTGTATTAGATGGTCTGCCAGATGCAGTCAGGTTTGGTTGACATTCACCTTACGTGTATGACCACCATTAGACTGATTTCACAGCAACATTGTGCATCTGCCTGAAGGTACTCTCTTCCCCACCCCTAATATTAGATAAAGGTATCTATGGGGTGGAAAACCTGGTGTGAACCCAGCTACACGACTACAGACTCTAATTGTGCACAGATACGCACAGATGCTTTCATGTGTTGAAAGCAGAGGCGTCTTACTAATAATTATAATAATAATTCCCGGAAGGAGAAGCCTTGTTGTCAGTTACATAAACTGTCTGCGGCACCTCGCCCCGACCTGTGGGGAGTAACGAGCCCTGTTCACAAGCGGGCCGGTAACCTCCTACTCAATTATCACATAGTTGTGCTCTGACTTGTGTTTGCCCATTGAATGCTGGCATAAAATCACCACATACCAGGAGGCAGGAATAGTGGAACTCCTCAATACAATTACTAAGAAAACGTGCTAATGATAAAGAATCCATTGTGCAGGCTTATACCGGCAATGTACATAAAAACTGCCAAACGTAGCGGGTACGGGATGCTTGTATATTACGTAGACTGTATTACAGCCATGTCTTGTAGGGAGCAGTAAAGTGGCACCAAGGAGCCTTACCGAGGCTCGGTCAAAGGCCCCATGCACGCGACCGTATCCACAAAACACACATGCGCTCCGTGTTGCATCTTCATTTTTGTGGACTCTAACCTCAATGGGTCTGCAGTATAGGATGTTTTCTATATTTTTGCGAAGCGGAGATACGGATGCGGAAAACACATGGATCACCCATGTCCTTTCCGCATCCATATGACGGTTCCGCAAAAAGAATATGTCTGCAAAATGTGGACCACGGACCCACTGAAGACAAATTTGCAAATAAAATGCTGATAGCACATGGACCGCATATGTATAACGGATACGGTCGTGGGCATGGGGCCTTACACAGAGAAAATATCCGTGACAACCAGCATCCAATGGAGCACCCATTTGTGTGGGCCAAAAACCACCGACTCCATGCAGACATCTCAGATCAATTAGGAACTAAGGGCAAGCTTCTGGTGCCATGTCTGAAGCATAATGCAATACTTCCAAAAGTATAAAAACATCCACAGTACACAAGTAGTAGACACAAAATAATCATAATATTTCTGCTTGATGCCACCCATTACTTTTCCCATGCAGATGAAAGCACACAATTAACGACTGCCTACAGAAATCAGTCAGGCTGGAGGAAAACTAGGAGCTGGCGGCAATTATCTCTGCTGGGTGTCAGCTTTCAGCCACTCCTATACAGAGCTAAAAATGTCAGCTTTTCCACTGCTCAACAGAACAGCACTGTACCGGGAAGGAAACAGAAAAGTGTACAGTCAATGGACCATTTTTAGGACAGAACTCCCAAGAGTCCTGCAGAGAAGCACGCTGGGTGCACGTCTACGGCAAGGAAGTTTAAAGCTCTTTGGTCAAAAGCACAATTATAAAGTGTAAAAGATGTGTGTAGGAGTCCGGGCACACCTTCAGTCATCCTTCCTAGAAACAAAAAAAAGATTGGCACCAGCTCACCCCTGCTTGTGTAGACCTTCTGCTCACAGATAGAGAAAGTGTAGAGGAAAGGGAGAGACAGATGGAGCAGATGCCTATAGAAAGTGAACAGGTCATCCTTTAGAAGGTGACTGAGCGCTACAGGGGTAACTCATTTTACTGAACAGTATCCGAAAAGGAAAAAAAAGCAAATTACCAGAGACTATTTCCGTATCCGACATGCTAGGGCACAGAGTATCCTCCAAGTTGACGGATAAATCCAAACCAGAGTCGTCTTCTTTTAGGATGTGAGGAGCCTCCACATAATCCTCTTTACCCTGGACTGGTGGGACATTAGAAGACTGAGCAATTTCATTGCCTGGGACTTCTCTGACCTCCACCATGCACGTAACTCCATTAGAACTTATAAATGAAGTCTTGAGGGCAACAGCTTCTTCATCATCAGATAAGCAATCCACCGCCTGGGAGAACGGGTCCACAGTTTCCTCTTCGTCTGGACCTACAGACTTTTCTGAATCGCTGATGTCTGATGACGAGGCATCATTACTAGAGGCTGTATCTGAAGTGGAGTCACCATTAAGTAAAGTCTCCTCTGCTATCGGATGAAGTGATGCTCTTGGGACGTTCACCAGCTCAGAGTCCTCCTCACTTTTATCATACCCTACATCGAAGTCCTTCACAACATCTTTGGGCTCTTCCTTTTCACTTGCATTTCCATTCTCTGAAGGTGGCTTGTAATCCACAGGATCAGTGCCTTCCTCTACACATTCGGTGTCCTGTTTGCCATCTGTCTTGTCATTTGCACAGGTGAGCTGTCTGTCATCAGCGCTCCGCTCACTGGTGGCTGTCACAGCAGCCTTCTGCATTTCAGTAAGAACTGATTCCACTCTTAATACTTCCTGGTTTTTGAGACATTCATAATTATTAAACAGGGAGGGAGTGTCAGAGTCTTTGTGAAGCTCGCTGTTAGTACACGGCAATGCCTCATCATCTGTCTGCAGTGAGGAGGTTGGTCCAGCAGGTGGCAGTGTTTCTAGGTTTTCACTCCTATTCTGCTGCTGCTTGTACGGCTCTGCATTAGTCAGTCCTGTAACATGTAGACCTGAGCTGGACTCAGACATGACAGCCTGCTCCTCAACACTTAGATTTCCCACAGCAATTGCCTTATTTTCTGCACTCTCCTTTTCACTCTCATTAGACAAAGCAAGATCTTGAGATGGTGGAGGTTCAGAACTAGAATTCATTAGTATTTCAGGAGTTGTATTTTCTGCAGTCATACTAGCAAGAGGAACATCTGCATCTCCATGTGTTTGGTCACAGTCACGTGATGTGAAGTCTTTCACCATAGGTTCTGAGGAGACTTCCTCTTGAGGTTTATTGTCCATAACTTCTGAAGCCTCAGTTGCTTTCTCATTAGAGGCAACATCCAACTCCACAAAGCTTGCGCTTATTATTGATGCAGTCAGATTATCCGCAATGGTTTCAAGGTCTTTTCCATTTCTCAGCTCTAACGCACCATCCTTTAGATGATCTGATCCCATGGCTAGGACTCTGTCTACAACAGACAGGACTAAACAATCAGCAAAGTGCTCCAAAGTTCTGTTTTGTGATTGTGAACTGTGTTTTTTAGAGTCACTGGTCTCGTTGTGATCTACAACATTTAATCCTTGGGCAATAAGTGAGTGCCTTGCTTCAGAAGCTAAACATGTACTTGGCTCTCCTTGGCTCAGGCAGTCACCAGAAAGGTTACTAGATTGATCGTCTTTACAGAAGGGCCCCGGAAGTGCTGCTTCCTGTTCACTACTCCCGGTGTGACAGACCGTGTCGGTGGTGCGTGATGCACTAGTACAATAGCCAGACACTGACTGTCCCATGTTCACATTGATGTCTTCAGAAACATCAGAGACTTTTTGTGCAGCTTCTGCAAATGCAATTGGTGTGACTCGCTCGGTTTCAGCGATCATTTCCTCATCTGCATTATCACTTTTGCCCAGGGCTGTGAGGTCCAAAACAATTCCAGTTGAAGTCATTCCAGTTTCCTCATTTGTGTTTCCATCAGAGAGAAGATTTCCAGCAGCTTGTACCTCAGTGGGACAGCATGGTATGTGCTGGTTTGTAGCTGATGTATTCTCTGACTTTACAATACATTCGCTCCCCTCCTCTTCCTCTTTGGGTTCAACATCTTGACTAAAACTTGCAACGTCTCCACCCACAGTTTCCACCTCATTGTCAGCTTTACCACAGGGCTTGGCACCTTCACCCTCTTCCTGCAATACTCCAGTACTTGCTTGTGAGTTCACAGTGTCACCAGCACAAGGTACCCTGGAGTCCTGGTGGAATACATCAGATGTCTCTTCAAACTCTGGTTCCTGCGGTGTTCTCACATTTGTACCCTGAAAAAAAAGGAGAAAACAATTAATCCTTCCATTCACTAGACGCAAAACAGTTATGTACAGTACTCCTAAAACCAAACACAAATGAAAAAGGTGGAGCCACTCAGTGTATCGGTTAGCGGGCTTATCATGAACTACACCTGTATTTGTGGTAAATAAACCACTTCCTGGCATTGAAACTACAAGCCTTCATAAAGTCTCAGATTGGCTCAGAATCCTGTGCTTTTCTACGTTCATTCCTTCTTCATATTCTAGTCTGTTCTTCCAATCCTCAGACAGTATGAAACTATGATCAGACTTGGATGTTCAGGTTTTGAGTTGGGTTGGACTGCAGTTAGGGTATGGTCACACTGAATGGTCACAAAACACGCCAAGATGCCGTTTCACCAGAACTCGGCATGGTTTTCAAATAGATCATTGATGGTAAACATCATTTGGCAACGTGGTTTACCTGCAAAATAGTGCAACAATTGACAATTTGAGGTAAAACCACATGATGCAGTTTTCAGCCTGGTCTTGGCCACCCAGCAGCCATTATGTCTGGCCGTTGCCTTATAGTGAACAATCCTGCAACCAAATACCAGTTCCAAAGACAACTGAGCTTAAATAGTTGTCCAAATAATAACAGGTTTTATTTTACTGAGATCACATAACGTATTGTTTCCAACTTGTACAGGTCTTTTGGTGTATATATATATATGCGTCAAAACACCCTCTACACGTTCTGTCACCACCACTGAGTGTATCTCACTGCTGTAGGTCTTCTAGAGGGCTTTCTAACCATACCTGTATATGCAATATAAATGTATTTGTGCCCCTCAAAAATGATTTTAAAAATATGGTGATGAGCTTGGAAGAGAGCCCAAGGGGCGATACATATCTTTCGTGGAGCCCAGCAGCGCCCACTAAGATCTGCTCCTCCCCTCATCTTGATGTGCGGATGGTGGCTCTCCCTCTTTACTTTCAAGTGTTATGCCTCTGTACACAGCTATATAGATATATACATGTGACAAGGTCTGTGGGAAATGAACATACCCGCTTTCTATTACACATATGCTGTGAATAACTGGTAGAGAAAAAAAAAAAAAAAGTATAGGATTGGGGAAGATATGAGACATTTTTATGAATATTACTCCTCGGCGTTGGATTACATCAGCACTAACTGCCTATTATCTTTTAGGATGGTGCCTCTCCATTTTGACATATATATCATATGTGGCATGGAATGTAGAAAATGAGGGGATGCAGGAGAGAGTTTTCTATGTATTTTTGATCATGTTTAAAAATGTAAATAAAAACTATATGATTCAAAAAAACACACACATATATATATATATATATATATATATATATATATATATATATATATATATATATACACACACACAGTACAAACCAAAAGTTTGGACACACCTCATTCAAAGCGTTTTCTGTATTTTCATGACTATGAAAATTGTAGATTCACACTGAAGGCAACAAAACTATGAATTAACACATGTGGAATTATATACTTAACATAAAAGTGTGAAACAACTGAAAATATATCTTATATTCTAGGTTCTTCAAAGTAGCCACCTTTTGCTTTGATTACTGCTTTGCACACTCCTGGAATTTTCTTGATGAGCTTCAAGAGGTAGTCACCTGAAATAGTATTCCAACAGTCTTGAAGGAGTTCCCAGAGATGCTTAGCACTTGTTGGCCCTTTTGCCTTCACTCTGCGGTCCAGCTCACCCCAAACCATCTCGATTGGGTTCAGGTCTGGTGACTGTGGAGGCCAGGTCATCTGGCGTAGCACCCCATCACTCTCCTTCTTGGTCAAATAGCCCTTACACAGCCTGGAGGTGTGTTTGGGGTCATTGTCCTGTTGATAAATAAATGATGGTCCAACTAAACGCAAACCGGATGGAATAGCATGCCGCTGCAAGATGCTGTGGTAGCCATCCTTATTCAGTATGCCTTCAATTTTGAATAAATCCCCAATAGTGTCACCAGCAAAGCACCCCCACACCATCACACCTCCTCATCCATGCTTCACTGTGAGAACCAGGCATGTAGAGTCCATCCGTTCACCTTTTCTGCGTCGCACAAAGACACGGTGGTTGGAACCAAATATCTCACAATTTGGACTCATCAGACCAAAGCACAGATTTCCACTGGTCTAATGTCCATTCCTTGTGTTGTTTAGCCCAAACAAGTCTCTTCTGCTTGTTGCCTGCCCTTAGTTGTGGTTTCCTAGCAGCTATTTTACCATGAAGGCCTGCTGCACACAGTCTCCTCTTAACAGTTGTTGTAGAGATGTGTCTGCTGCTAGAACTCTGTGTGGCATTGACCTGGTCTCTAATCTGATCTGCTGTTAACCTGCAATTTCTGAGGCTGGTGACTTGGATGAAATTATCCTCCGCAGCAGAGGTGACTCTTGGTCTTCCTTTCCTGGGGCAGTCCTCATGTGAGCCAGTTTCTTTGTAGCGCTTGATGGTTTTTGCGACTGCACTTGGGGACACTTTCAAAGTTTTCCCAATTTTTCGGACTGACTGACCTTCATTTCTTAAAGTAATGATGGCCACTCGTTTTTCTTTACTTAGCTGTTTTTTTTCTTGCCATAATACAAATTCTAACAGTCTATTCAGTAGGACTATCAGCTGTGTATCCACCTGGCTTCTGCCCAACACAACTCATGGACCCAACCCCATTTATAAGGCAAGAAATCCCACTTATTAAACCTGACAGGGCACACCTGTGAAGTGAAAACCATTTCAAGTGACTACCTCTTGAAACTCATCAAGAGAATTCCAAGAGTGTGCAAAGCAGTAATCAAAGCAAAAGGTGGCTAGAATATAAAAAACATATTTTCAGTTGTTTCACACTTTTGTTAAGTATATAATTCCACATGTGTTAATTCATAGTTTTGATACCTTCAGTGTGAATCTACAATTTTCATAGTCAGGAAAATACAGAAAACTCTTTGAATGAGAAGGTGTGTCCAAACTTTTGGTCTGTACTGTGTATATATATATATATATACACACACACACATATATATATATATATATATACATACACACACTAAAATAAACAAAAAAACACAATATGCAACAAATGAAGCTCCCAATACCCGCATCAGCACTAAGAGCAGTACTACGAGTATCACAATGGGGTGTATATGATAAATGAAATACAATAAACTAGATGTGGTGTATGTGGGTTCAGGAACATTTTATAACATTTAAAGGGGTTGTCCAACTAAAAATATTTTACAGTTTTCAAACCAGCACCAGCACTGGATCTGAGTATTTTTTTTAATTTCATGTAATTAAAAAATTAATATAGCTACTGAGTTATTCAATAAAATATGTCTGTGCCACTTAATTTCTTATTCCTTTGTCCTGCTCACTGAGATGGCCGCACATTCTCAGTTTCATCTTTCATCTGCCTCCTGAGCTGTGATAGGGAGAGCTGAGACACGCCCTCTTAGCTGCAGCAGAAAAGACACTCCCCTTGAGCTGTCTGCCTGATATAAATCTAGCAGATCAATGAATGGGGAGATCTCTGGATCCATGTGAGGCTGGTTCTAGCTGTGTTAGAAAGAGACTGTCATGTACTAGATGATGTCTAATTTTCATTTTTTACATTATTCAGGGGATAACCCCTTTAATATACTGCATCCAGCTTTTCTTCACAATGACTTACCGGACATGAAGAATGACTTTGGATGTAGTCACTCAGCTCCTTGATGGCATTCTCCATGTTGTCCTGTGCTTCCCCTTGGGATTTCTTGGTCAGAATGTAAACATTTAGTCCATAATGGTGCTTCACCCCAAAATCTCCGGAGTGCTCAACATGAGAATGTTCACTATCAAGGTCAATATTCTGGGGGCCCACTCTAAACAAAACAAAAAATGCCAAATGAATATGAAATGGAACACACAAATACATGATACATAGCCTAACATGAAATACAAAAACATCTGACCTCAATATCGAAGGCATGAAAATCACATTCAGTGATATAAAGACAATGACAGACTATCATCTGGAGAGGTCATTAATATTGGATCGGCAGGGATCCAACACCCGGGACAGCTGTTAGAAGAGGCCAGGCGCTCCAGGAGCACCGCAGCCTCTTCCCAGGCCATGTGACATCACCGTACTTCGGTCACATGGCCTAGTTGCAGCTCAGCCCCATTGAAGTGAAAGGGGCTTAGCTGCAATACCAAGCACAGCCACTATACTATGTACGGCACTGTGATGGTAAGCTGTTGGGAGGCCACTGCGCGCACTGGAGCTCCGGTGAGTGTGGCGGCTCCCTGGGACAGCTGATCAGCGTGCAGTGCCAGTACATGGACCCCTGCTAATGTGATAATGGTCACCTATCCTACCCTTCATACAGCTGATCAGCAGGGGTGCCGGGTGTCAGCAAATCTGATATTGATGACCTATCCTGGGCCTGGAGAACCCCTTCAAATCTATGGCAGCATCCTTGCTGGCGTAGATTTTGCCTGCCCTCGCTATACACTTTTTTTTTTTTTTTTTTTAAGAGATGGTCATTTTTAGTGCCTAGTGACCAAAGCAAAACAAACCCCAAAAAAAACCTTGGCAGAATTGCATTTTTTTTCCAATTTCACCCTACAAATAATTTTTTGCTATGGCAAAATAAACAGTGCCATTAAAAATTATTCTGTCCTGCAAAATAATCAAGGTCTTATGCTTCTACACAAACAGAGAATGAAGGAAGGCGAGGAAGGAAAAAGTGAAAAAATAAGATTAGACCATGTCCTGAAAGGGTTAAGGGCCCTGCTCAGCTCTGCTAATACAGTAGCATGCATACCACATTGGGACAGGCTATTGGCAGAGAAGAGCGAAGGGCAGGAGCTCACATAAGACAATGCTCTGATGCTTGTGCCCGCTCTGCTAAAGCCTGACATTGCCCATCTATGCCAGGCTCTAGTGGAACAGCATTGGTACAGGCAGGAGGAGCGATGCTCTTCTCTGTACAGAGCTCAAAGGCCACAGGGAAATCTGTACTGCCATACACAGCACTGTATGGATTCTGAAGTGCAACAGGCACCTGAATATCCCACCTAAATGCAATAATTAAAGTGAACTACAAAAACTATTTTGGAAGATTTAGAATAAGATATAATACAGTTTAGTTAGAAGTTTGTGTACACATTAAGTGGTCAGAAGAATCCCTGTTCTTATTGGCAATCCGAGATAAGCTTCTGTTCTCAGTAATATTAGATGTATAAAATAAATATCCTAATATTAATCTTCATTAAATCTCATGACTCAGAAGTGAAGGAGGTAATCGCATCCTAGTAAAACGTAATACACTTCTCGCCATCAGGTCACTCCCGTAGCAGCTCCTCTGGCCCCTCCTGATGGCTCACTAAGCAGCTATGGAAACAGTCAGGAAAACAAATGCCTAGAAACCAGCAGACCCACTTACTGCTTTTTTTACCGTCAGAAAAGTTGGACCAAGCTCAGGAGTAAATTACTTTGATCAGCAAAAACTAAGGTAATCATGCCTGACTGCAGATATATTTAGAGTTGTTATTAAAGGGAAGGGACAGAATTAGCATCTACAATTACTTGTATGAATAGAAATCAATGTGACGGTGAGGAAAAGCGCACAGAACAATGAGGTAATATCCGCTGTCAGAAAATTCACGTGTACGAGTATAGACTGGCTATACAGATAAACTAATAATAATGTGCACTATACAAAGATTCATGACAGTGGCTACTGCTCATCTGTATGCAATTACACAGGGCACTCTGATAGTCACCGCTGTACTGAGAAGAGCTTTCAGATTTGTTGTGTTGTCACGTCAAAGTCTCACAAAAACCCCTTTTCAGATGAGAGCCTCTTATACCCCCCCCGCAAACAGCAGAATACAGTGATAAACAGCCCCTCGCCCAGCAAGTAGCTTTCTTCCCCGGCTCGTGACCCTGACATTAGGTGTGTTCATACAACCTATGATGTTCATATATCCTATTAAATGGAAGGGGTCATCAGAAAATCACAAATGAGATACTGCTGCGCAAGCGCTGAACGGCGAATGCATAGATACATAGGATTCAGTTTCCTGTAACTGTGCCAGACACATCCACTTGCCATTCAGTGCCTGCGCAGAAGTACTGGCGACCAGGAACAGTGCAAAGAAGCAGTCACATGAACTCTGCCACCCTGGCAGCAGGGGACAGTCACTTTGACAGCTGGGGTACACTGAAAACTCATGCTTGTACAGCACATACATGAGTAATATATATAAAATTTCCATGTGACTATATTTTTAATTAAATGCAAAAAAACCTGCAGTTTTCGCACGGCCCCCAAGCCTCTTAATAAGCCAAGATTGCCTGTTCTGTGGAGATCACTTTTCAGCAGTCATCTCATTATTAAAACAGTCAGGATTATAATGACACAGGATCCACCATTTACAATAGATGATAGACAAAGCGTATCTCCACTCAGAAAATAAACAGATTAGAAAAAAAGGTGCTCATCACTATCGGGTTTTAATAGAATAAAAATTAGAGGAGGCACACTCCGATTTACAAATGGCATTTTTGATGCAGTTTGAAGGTCTATTCCCTTAACTGCACACCACAGGATATGTCCCTCAACCCACCTGATGTGGTCGCTACTTCCAAGAAGAGGTAAATAACGCATGTGTGCAGCTCTGTCCCTTTATGAAAATAGCCTGCTTACCTTAGACTGCTTTCCCTACCATTAGGGGTTCATGCACACAAATGTATTTTCTGTCCGTTCCGTGTTTTTTTTGCAGACCAAATACGGAACCATTCATTGTAACGGGTCCGCAAAAAAAAAAAAAAAAAAAAAAAAAAAAAGGAAGTTACTCAGTGTGCATTCTGTTTCTGTATGTCTGTTCCACAAACACAGATGTCATCTGTATTTTTTGCAGACCACAAAATACATATGGTCGTGTGCATGCGTCATAGACCGCTCAGATCAGGCTATAGACCCCCTTACACACATTAAAACAGTACCTTTGTAGAAGATGTCCCACGCTGTATTTCTGAGAAAAACACTTTTATCCCCCTGCCCCCAGGCGATCTGAATCGCAAACCCCTCTCTTTTCCATCCTCCGGCCCGCCCCGCTTTAGCATAATGCTCTCCTCCTCCGGTTATAAAATCTCTAGAATTCCGTGCGCCTCTGCCCACAGTGGGCAGAGCAGTGCGCAGGCGCCGGGACCCGAAGAGCGGCGCAACGGGAGATTTCATAACAGGAGGAGGATAATTATGCTAAAGCGGGGTGGGCCGGAGGATGGAAAAGGGAGGGGTTTGCGATTCAGATCGCCTGGGGGCTTGGGCACCTTCCTGTATAACCAAGCTTCCGGGCACTTGCGGGGGGTCATTTACATATCTGATAAAAGTGTTTTTCTCAGAAATACAGCGTGGGACATCTTCTACAAAGGTACTATTTTAATATGTGTAAGGGGGTCTATAGCCTGATCTGTGCGGTCTATGATGCTCAGATCAGGTGAAAGACTCCCTTTAAAACGAATCATTTGTAGTCTATTGGGGTCTGAGTGCCAGGACCTCCTCCACTCCTCAGAATGACACGGTTACACCACTAGGTAAGTGCTGCTGTTTCCTTCACAGATTTTCCTAACCAAACACAACCTCATTCAGTGGCTTTGTGCACTGCAGTTATTGGTGTAAACTGCTTCAAAAGTAGGATCAGCCCTATTACACTAGATACAGTATGATGCATGGTAGGGTTGATCTGCAGATGTATGACTTCTGTTTTGTTAAAATCTGTTATGGTGTTCGAGAATAAAGACTTATCCTTTATACAAGGGACAGCTTCTGTGCAGGTGAGGTGCAAGACCAAGCCACTCAATGCACCTCCGCTTCCCGGTTTTTTTTTTTTTTTATTTTCTCTAGAATGCTGCAAATGTTTTTCACAAGACAGGTATCATTGTATTCAGCAGAATCAACCACACCACACAGTATGTCTAGTTTAATGGGGTTGATCTGAAGTTTTTTAAGTTTAAAAGCAAAATCTGGCACAGCTACTCCTGCTCGCTGCAAGCGTACATTTCATTTTCTGGCTTTCAGGCAATCCAAAATGTGCCAAGTTTATTAACAGAATCGTGTCTTGTAACACATTTTGTGTAAACCACTCCAACTATCTTTTTTTATGACTAGTGTATGAAACGGCAATGTTAATAAATGTGGTCCTTGGTCTTGAAAACACTATGAGCTTCATTTAAAGGGGGTTGTCCCACAAAAAATATTCTACAATTTTCAAACCAGCACCTGGATCTGAATACTTTTGTCATTGCATATAATTAAACATGTAGCATAGCCACTGAGTTATTCAATAAAATGTATCTGTATAGAGTCACCTGCTCTTTGTCCCGCTCACTGAGAAGGCCGCACATGCTCACTTTCAACCTTCAACTGCCCCCTGAGCTGTGATAGGGAGAGCTGAGATACGCCCCCTGAGCTGTGATAGGTAGAGCATGGACATGTCTCCTGAGCTGCAGCAGAAAAGACAAGCTACCAGCTTGATATGAATCTAGCAGAACAATGATTGTGGAGATCTCTGGATCCATGTGAGGTACAGGGCTGGTTCTAGCTTTGTTAGAAAGAGGGTAGCATGCACTATATGATATCTGATTTTCATTTTTTTACATTACTCGTGGAATGACTCCTTTAAAAAGCGTAGAGAATATGTGAAGATGTTATCCCAGGCAAACCGATCCCAGCCCTGGTGATGTGACTGACTGCATGGGGCAACAGCTCCAAGTTCTGCCCACGTTATCTTTCATTAATTCACCTAACATCCTGGGATCACTCCTCTCACACAATGAAAACAGCTAAAGAAGTCAAGTGTTCCTGCCAGCTCACATCAATACTGAGGCAGCAAAAATAACTAAAGTGCACAGTAAGAAAAAGAACAGACGCCGTTATTTCTAGGTTACCACCCAAGATGTAAGCTCAGATTTACCTCTATTTCAAACTCCACAAAGCTCTCCTCTCGAAAAGATGATGCTACGATAACACCTTAAAGTGAACTTTGAGCCGTCACAAAAAAAATGTACATTTCCTGCTTCTCCCACAAGGGAGGGAGTAGGGCTAATAGCTAACCCTCAAAATTATCTATCAGACACTTGGGTAAAATACCATGAGATCACCACTGGCAAGGCAAACAAGAAGGAGCTGAAACACCAGGAAATTATGGAACATTAGACACACCAGAGCTCAGGAAAGTAAAAGTACGAAAAGCACGCCATGCTCTGCCCACGGACAGTGGGGGCTACAAATGAAGCGCCATTTCTTGTTTCCAATCCTATTATAAAAGGTAGACCTGAGGAAGAACTTAGTCCTCTCTCAGATCTCCTTGTCCAACCTCCAATAAAGTTTTGACCCAAACGTCTCTAACCTCCATATCCAGTTTGCTGGTCTATACTGAGGAAGCTGAAGCCACCTACATATGTTCTATAAGCAGATATTAGAACAACCAATATAGAACAGTATATTTCATACCCCATTGTAACCCACCCATCAATATCTCACCACATGCCACCCTGTGGTCCGCTACGTTGATTTTCTTTTACGCAATTATTATAAAGTACATCATTAAAAATATTCCATACTCTGTTAGCAAACGGTGCAACTTCAAGAAGCCTCTTTCCAAAGCTAGGGTTACAGGTGTCGCTCCTTCACTGTTGGAAATGGCCAGTGATGTTCTCCCTCCCGGCTGTTCCAAAAGAAACTTTGACAATGCACAGAGGCCAAGCCTTGCAGCAAAGTGCATCAATGTCTCCTGCCCAGGACCATCTGAAAAACATGAAGACATCGTCAGTCATTCTATACGTGTATGAAAATGTACAAGTTTGGTTACATGCAATTCTTAGTGGTAACGATCCATGTGAGGACCATACATATATCTCTTTCCAAAGAAATGCCCCATTTACATAGAGGTACTTCACAGTACATAAAGTGCACGCTGATAAATGGGGTGAGATGTTACGTAAAGACAAGTCAACTTTTAACATACGTCTTATCAGTCAGAGGATGAGAGTGGAGTGCTTACCGATATACTGGTGAGACACATCATCCCATATTCTACTGAAGGAAGGTACCATCTTGTTTAAAGGGTTTCTGTCATCAGATTTAACCGATGTGCTAATGTCAGCAGACCCTAACTGTGGTATTTTTATGTTTATTGGGGGCCCCCTTACTGTGATAATCTTACTTTTGTTATATGTAAATGAGCCTCTAGGAGCAGGGGGGTTTCTCCTGCTCCTAGAGGCTCTGTTTTCCTACCTCCTTCCACGCCCCAAGGTCCTTGATTGACAGGGCCAGCGCTCGTCTTCTCCGGCCGGCAGCAGGACACGAACGCTGCCTGGCCCTGTCAATCAAGGACCTCGGGGCATGGAAGGAGGCAGGAAAACGGAGCCTCATTTATATATAACAAAAGTAAGATTATCACAGTAAGGGGGCCCCCAATAAACATAATAATACCACAGTTAGGGTCTGCTGACATTAGCACATCGCTAATGTCAGCAGGTTTAAAAGGGTTAAATCTGATGACAGAAACCCTTTAAAGTCCCTCAAAAGTGCTGACTGAGCAGGCAATTATCAGGAAGGAACCGCCTGCTCGTCAGGGGAGGTAAAGAGTTGCACTTACATGCAGCAATCACCTTGCAGTAGCCATCACTCATCCTTGTACAGATTCATTGTTTCTGGGCAGCAGATGACTGTTCACACAACACAATCTGCTGCTCAGAAATGATGATTTAGGTGTCAGCATAAACAGTGATTTGAACTGATGAATGAGTGTTTTGCTTGTTCATCAGGTGATCTGCACAGGCTGTGGAGTTGGAGTCAAGGCTAGTTCTGGGTGGAGTCGGAGACAGTAAAAATGTACCAGCTCCAGTCTGTGGCCCTTCGTCTAGGAGACTCATTTCTGATATCCATCAGCTACTGCTATCCCACTGATTTTAAACACTTATACATGCGGAAGTGGGAGGACAGGCTGAATAGGGGGCTTCCTCTGGAGCTCTGGTCAACTATCTGGTCTAGGGCGCATGCTACAGTAGCTCTTCTTGCGTCAACTTTAAAGAAAATCAATTAAATATTTTAACACACTGGTACGACACGCCAGCATTATTAAACTCTCTAAACCTCAAGTTACAGGACCTCTGCTTGGAGGTGTTCTCTCCCGAAGGCTTCTATGTCTTCTGGACCTTTCCAGTGACAAGGTGCTATAGGTCTGAGGTGACTATTATTACGGGCGATCCTCAATATATGTATTCCCAAAGACCCCCACAATACAGAGTCATGGCCCTAGGCTGCTCCTCCATATATTAGCAGCTGCTTGGAGACGTCCTGTGCCACCTTCGAGATCGGATCCTTATGCTCGGATACAGGACATTCGCTCTTTGGAATACTCGATTTATAGATGTGGACAGACTATCCGTTCTCTTTGTTATTTTATTGTACTCCTTGTCAGCGCTATAGACTTTCTTCTGGGTCCACATGTTCTGAACTGCTTCTATTGCTGTTTATCTTTGTATTATAAAACTTAAAAATCAATAAAAATGAAGTTGGAAAAAAAAAAGAGAAATGTACCTACTCCAGTTTAGAAAATATTATCGGTCATTAATATTTTGTAATTAATTAAAGGGGTTGTCCAAGTTATTTTTTTTTATGACCTACCCTCAGGATAGGTCATCAATATCAGATCAGCAGGGGTCTGACACTGATCAGCTGGTTGTCCAAGTTATAATTACTGATGACCAGCTGATTGGTGGGGGTGCGGGTTTGTTAGGCCCCCACCAATCTGATCCTGATGACCTATCCTGAGGCCAATGCACTGCGAATAGGGAACAAACTATCATTACTTCAATTGTTTGTCCACCATTCAGTTTGCAAACTGTAGGCAGCAAATCCCATTTACAAAGGGGATGTGCTGCAACAGATGATGATTTTATGGTGCTGCATGATAGAGCCAATCACCCAACAAATTAGTGTTTGCTTCTTTTTAGGGTGATCGTCTGCACATTTACAAGAGACTGATCAGGAAGGAGCATTTTTCCTTTTCTTATCATCAGCTCTAGTAAAAGGGCCTTAGAAAAGAGAGTCCGTTAAGTAACTGTAAGAGTGCTGCTCTGATGGAAGTACTGCAGCTACTCACATGAGAAATACCAGATCTGTATACAGCCACAACTAAGGACACAGCAGCATACAAAGGCCATCTGCCCCTCCTCATCATATCAGTTAGTGCTACTCAGGGAGGCCGAAATTTAGCAGTACACATAGCAATTTATATACTGCATGTATACAACCACTACTTCCTGAACCACAGCCAGGTATATATTGCCATTGCAGGAAAAAGTAGCATTAAATGAAGGCCATTCAACTGCAGGGACCGGAACCACCAGAGCAAGAACTGCTCCTAACAGCTCGTGGGAGTGGGGGCACATGAACATTGTATGGTGACCTGAGACAACCCCTCTAATAGCATTCATCAAGAGAATAACAGACTTTGCTCTTCTGCCCATCATAAGGAGAGCAAAACCCAACTGAGGGCAAAAGGATCCTGTAAAAGTCAGTGGGCCAGACAGTGACTTATAGGGTAGAAATCCTGTAACCAGCACTAGAGAGCCAGCTTTTGCCCTCCTGGAACAACTTACATTTCGTTTTTCCCAGGAGGAATCCCTACGGCAATTTGGCAGTCTTCACAAGGAGAAACACAATTGCCCCAGACCCACATCAAAAACCTCCCACCCAGCCAAACCAGTATCCTCCTCTGCATTGACAAGGGCCTAAACCTAAAACAGCTCTCTGTGGAGAGGTGTCTTTTTCTTATGAAAAAAAAAATAAAATAAATCATGGTTTTGGCTTATAGCCAGAGTCATTGTTCCAAGGCCTGTTTAAAGAACCAGATAGTGACACATAGGGTAGCCATCCAATAGGTGGCACCAGAGAGCCAACCTCTGTCTCCTGGATAAGCGCCGATTTACACTGTACTGCGTGACAGGTTTTAGATCAAACAGCATACTTTATTAAAAGTGGTTCTCATCTTGACAATATTACATACCTTAAAATGTAATTGTCATTTATTATTTTTAATGTGTAAGGGACGTGGTTATTTCTACAATATACCAGTACCTTATTAGGCGATTTTGTACTTTTTAATAAAAACTGGTCTGAAGTTGTCCCTAAATCATCTTCAGTGATCAGTACAGGACAGTGAGGGTGGCAGCAGTGACCCTGGAGCATCTTCAGTGTACACTACTGCACTTTCCTGAACACTGAAAACTGGTTAGGGACAACTTCAGAGCCAGTTTAATACAAAATTACATAATCACATCTTTTTACACATTAAAAAACATTAAATGACAGTTACACTTGAAGCTGACCATACACATTAGATCTAATGTTGGCTGAACCCAATGATTTCTGCCTCCCGACCCTCCCCAGACGGTTGATGTCAAAGGAGATAAGGATTGGGCATGTTGGACTTCAATTGCCCAGTCATATTGTTCTCAGGAGTGTGTCTGGAAGCAGCTTTATCCCCAGCCAAACGACCAGCCAGCTGTTATGTGCATGTCCAGTTCTAGGATCAATTCACACACTATTTGCAGAGAACATTGGAGGAATACGTTGGGAGAATTTTTCCAAACTATACCTACGACTTTGCTACTGTGTATCCATACAGTGACACCCGCTGCCCATAGGCTCCAATGTTAAAACATGTACTGGGTATTGTATGTTTTTTGTGGAATGCCTCTGTACAAAACAGCACATACACTGCACTATTGAATAGAGCTGAAAAAAAAATGTAAAAAACAAAAAACAAACAAACATATACCAGCTCGACAAGGGCCAAAAGAATACTTTTTGATTCTGGTCCTTGAATGAGGTCCTTCGGATATATTTGATGTATGTTGAGGAAATAAGCAGCCGATATCAAGTTTGCCCGGCAAAATCATCTGTTTACCATGATCCTTATAGGTCAGACTCACAGCGATCATCTGATCAGTTAGCACTGCTATATAAATAGATGGGCAGACTAGATGGACCAGGTGGTCTTTTTCTGCCGTCAATCTTCTATGTTTCTATAACCATTCCCTACAAGTCATCATAGGGCAGATAAAGAGGTCTCGTGCTGAAGCTCAGACATACTACAAGATAAGCAGAAAGAGGGTTGATAGTAGGAGGTGACCCTGCAGTGATTTTTCAGAGTGTTCAGCAGCACTTCTACCCTTCTAAACAGAGGATTTGCTGCCAATTGTATGTGGACGAACAATCGTGTTAACAGAACACAGATATGTTCCCTTTACCTCTCCCAATAGAGCTGATGTCCCACATTGCATGCCTTGTCTCTTCCCCACTCTCCCTGTCCTAGAAGGAATCATGTTTCACATGCTAGGCAGCAGATAGTCCAGAGACATTGAGCAAACGAATAAGGCCACTTTCACACATCAGTGAATCACGACCATGATCAGCACATGTACCTATTGATTTTAACGTGTGTATTCACACATTGATATTGTCTCATGCACATTATAGTCTACACAACAGTCATGTCATCCATGTTTGGTCCATGGTTTTCATGGATTGTTGCTTGAATATTCTCTGGAAATTAATTTTCAGCCTAGCAGTGTTCGTGAAATATATCACACACAGAGCACAAAAATGTATACATGGACCAAAAATGGATCCTTCACAAATACAGTTGTGTGAAAAGAATCCTAACAGAGCAGACGGGTTGTAGTTAAAGAACTATTTTACACCTTATAGAGAGGCCGGCTGGTAGGTGTAAAAAATAAATACATAAAAAATGCCTGTGAGAAAGGAGAGGAACCATGGAAGACCTTGTTCTTTACACTGGTAATCTCAGCCACAGCAAGCCCAGGTAGAATCAAAACAAATGTTCAGCACTGAGCAGGGCAACATGATGAACAAGAAAAAAAAAGGATTTTTTTTAGCCATGTTGCATTACCTGGTGAGCATTAACTCACACAATGGTACTTGAGCGAATACTTTGTATAAGCTCAGAAAACTCCTTTATCGCAAATGGCTCTTATCCATTCACAAACGTCTTTAATTTGAGACCTTTACATTTCATTTATACTTTCATTTTACATTTCCCGTTTATAACATATGACATTATGCTGTTATGGTTAGACTGAGTCTCTGTACTCCTCTAACAGGATCTCTTCACTGGTCCCTCAATGGTGCTCATTATCAGAAGTGATCACAACACTCAAAACTATGTCACTACCTACTGAGGTGTGCGAGTTAGGAATAGTTCTTGTATCTTTAGGTGTTCAAATACAACTTTTTTTTTTAACAAGCTGTAGAAAGAGTGCTTACAGTTACACAGTTCTTATTAAAGCCCATTTTATCCCATCACTATAACACAGAATCCAAGAGAATACATCCTAAATGGGAGACTAAAGTACATTTCAGGGTCTTCCTTCCTTTTGGCTCACCTGTGTATTTTGAACAGAAGCCAGCACTGTAGCAGTTCTTTTAGCAGCTGGCTGGCTACACTGCGTCATAAGACACATTTCACATCCACAGTTCAAAGATGGGCCTAGTACCTTGTATTTTTTATTGTAGCTGTGTGCGTCGTGAGACGGTAACACAAATGTATAAGTACAGATAAACATGTAGGCATGCGTAATTGTCATTTTAGTTTGTTTCTAATATAGGGTTGGGTGTAAATAGCCTCTTTAGCAACAGTAAGCTTTGCTAAGGACAGTCTGTTTTCAGCGTTCTACAGAGCACTGAAGACAACTATGGGAAAAATAATTTCACTAGCCCACCTCTTGGGCCTCTGCTCCCTAACAAGCTCTGCCTGTGACCCTGCTCATCTTATTTGTTGCCAGTGCTGACCACTGGCAGGTCTGCTCATTTAATCCCTGCTCTTCTCAGTTAGTGAGAACAGGAAGAGAGAGGAGAATAGGACTGCCAGCAATTAGTGCTGACAGTAGGTATAGAGGAACACAGTACACTTACTGCAAGGTGGGGGCCACACCTACTGCACATTTATGGCATATTCTGGGGATCTCCAGCTGGGAATACACCTTTATTGCAACTGTAACTTATAATAAAAGCTGAAATTCTATTTCAGTACATGATAATTAATCTTTTCAAGAATTTACGTGGGCGTGCCTGCGTGTTTGTGCATATATCATAATTAAAAAACACACACACATTCATAGACTCAAAATGTTATAGGTGTTTGTAGATGCAGGAGACATTGCATTTATTCTCACATACACATTAGCAAACAGAGGGAACACATGAGGCACATGATGTGTCTAGAATACATAGAGACGGTTGCGTCTATTTTGCTCCCAGCGGGACATCAACCAGCGTTATAAATAAAGGCTCCGGGGTGCTGCGGATTTGCTTGTTTTAAGTGTCCTTGACTGTCTTGTATTGTTGTGATGTGCTGCAGCCTCACAGATGCGAAGTTCAAGGAGATTCGGGAAATGGTAGCCTGGGCTGTTTAGACAGCTGAACTGGTGTAAACTGACAAATGTGTTTAATAGCGTCTGGTGACAGAAACCACCCACTGGATTTGTGCTCAGTACAAGATACTGGAATCATCTGAAAGATAATGAATTATTTCCCTCTCTAAGAGGCCGTGTCAGTGCGAGCTTTAAATAACCTTCACAAATGTGCGGAGGCCATAGAGAGCCCACGCAGGGTCTGATTACATCTCCATGACTGAAGAACAAGACACTGCACCTGCAGGAACTGAATGCAAAAGGTTCCGCTTGTTTGAAAAGAGGAACAAGTCATCAAAGGACATAAGTAGTAAATGGCTCCGATATGGACCTTATTTTATTAGATAGGGCAGTGTTCACCAACCTGGAAGCTGTGGTAATCTCCAACTCCTTGCCTGTCGTCACAGACTGTCTCTAAGAGTAGTAGTCTTGTTACAGCTGGAGAACCAAGTGTTGGAAACAGCTACACAAGAACTACTACAAATAACGAGGTTCTGAAGGAGCTTCTGTCCATGCTTTACATAGACAACACAATGAGGCCAATAGGTGATGTGTAATACTTCAATCGGTGACTATTTACTTTGGGGTTCACCCCATCACCATCAGCTGGAAGTTGGACAACCAGGAAAAAATCATTTGAGGCTCTGAGAAGTATAAAAGTCTTGACAAATAATGTATAACTCCCAGACCTAACTCTGTATAAAGCCACTGTCCTCCATCCACGCCCCATGCTTCACTCATATAAGCCTGGCCAGTATTTTTTGTAGGAAAGGTGACAACCATAAGGGCTTTCTCAAACTTTTTTTTTCGTAGGTGGATTTCAGTGCATAGTCCATGCTGAAATCTGCGTCCCATTGTTCTCAACGAAAAGATGCATTGCTACTTTGTGGCCACAGATTTTTGCCATACAGATTTCAATCTGCATCAAAAAGAGATGCCCTTTCTTAGCACTGTTTGTAAGGGGAACATGTACAGCGTATGTGGATTTGCCCCATTGAATCCACACCATGCACTATGTATGACCAAGGCAGAAATCCAGGGGTGAGCCATGTTTAAGATTTTTAATTATCTGCACAGGTATATTTATTATATGCTATATTACAACAACGACCATTACCTGTTATTGTTGGGGATTCTCCCAAAACGTTCCATCCACTGGGTAACCGTAAATGTCGAAAAGCCAATGTGATCTTCTTATCCAGTACGGCTGCATCCTTAGGAGATGATCTGGATTTATTTAAGAAGAACTTTGCAAATAGCAGAGCTTGCTGATTCCCAACGCTGGATGCCAAAAACTGAGCAGATTCATAGGCTTCGTCTTTGATGAACTCAAAGTCCTCCTGGGCTACTATGGCAGACAGGCCTTTCTTGGAAGCAAACAATAGGACCTTTACTTGCTCACAGCAGTCATGACCTACGAAACACAACGTTACAAAAAATTATGCTAAACAGACATATACGGTAACATGTGTATGACATTTCTACAGAAATAATACCAGTCTGCATTGCCTGTGCACATTCAGGATGTCCACGGATGAAGACATTACACAGAACTCATTGTATACTTGACTAAACCTGGAAACACCTCAGTGCTGAAGAACTGTACTGTGTGCAGCAAGCTTTCTGCATACTGATATATTACTCCGTTTTACCTTGTCAGGTTACAAAAATTAAAGCATAGGATCATAGGGATCCCCTTCCAATAGGTGGCATTGGTGATATGGCTTTAGGGGCAGATTGGCCATAGACCTTACAGGGAAATCTCACCGTGGGCCGATGCCCCCATCTCTGATGCTGGCTGGGTACAGAATAAATTATCAGTGGTAATTAACTCTGTGAGAGTGTGTCCCACATCTCACCTAAGCTCCCTTATCCATATCTTAATTAGAGACAACTGGAAGAGGAGGAGAAAAAAATGGCCTCTATTGATGGCCAACTGAGAGGGACAAATTTTGGGGCAATATATTGGCCAGCACCGTGGTATGTGGTATTTTGCACTATGGTACTGCTGACCCCCCTTACTTTTGTTGTCCACCTCCTGTCAATTTAGACCCTCCTACAGTATGGGGCCACTTTTAGGTATTATTTTTTTAGGGCCACTTTAGGTTCCCAATCCGCCCTGTATGGCTTACTAAGCAATCTATGGACAGAATGCTATAGACCAGGAGAAGCTGAGCAGATTGATATACAGATTTATGGGAAAGATTCAAAATAACTTCTGATCTTTCTATGCTTAGGGGTCCTACTCGATAAATGTATAGGAACACCCACCAGATTCCAACGCACAGAGAGAACAGGGATTTCAACAGATAAAACACAACTAAGGCCTTTTTAACACAACCAAATTTTTGGTCAGTGTCCAACCTGCAATTTTTGCAGATTGGATGCAAATATGCAGACAGCACATGATGTTATCAGTGTGCAGTCTGCATCCACGTGGCCATTCTGCAAATTAAAGAACATGTCTGCAAACCTGATAATAGGACAAGCATAGGAACCTTTGGGGACTGAGAAAATTGCAGCATGCACATGGCCAGTATATACAGTTTGCAGACCGCAAAATGGTTATGGTCATGTGTACAAGGCCTAACTGGTCTTCACAAAACCATATAAACCTGCTCAGCTTGTCTTGCTCTATGAAACATGACTGGCAGAAAAGAGTACCTGTTCAGTGCTAGACGTTCATGTTACATGAACATGTTGTATTTTCATTCCGGCCGCCTCTCAGCAGGGGTTAACGTGAATTACATTACAGTGAATGGGGCTGGAGCGCAGTTCCGGCCCCACACGTGCACCTGCGGTAGCACGGATAAAGCGGGCTGTTCACCCACCGGAACAGCCTGCCGGAGCCCCGCAGCGCAAGTGTGGAAGTAGCCTTAAGAGATGGCAAAGGACATACAGTACAGACCAAAAGTTTGGGCACACCTTCTCATTCAAAGGGTTTTCCGTATTTTCATGACTATGAAAACTGTAGATTCACACTGAAGGTATCAAAACTATGAATTAACACATGTGGAATTATATACTTAGCAAAAAAGTGTGAAACAACTGAAAATATTTCATATTCTAGGTTCTTCAAAGTAGCCACCTTTTGCTTTGATTACCGCTTTGCACACTCTTGGCATTCTCTTGATGAGCTTCAAGAGGTAGTCACCTGAAATGGTTTTCACTTCACAGGTGTGCCCTGTCAGGTTTAATAAGTGGGATTTCTTGCCTTATAAATGGGGTTGGGACCATGAGTTGTGTTGGGCAGAAGCCAGGTGGATACACAGCTGATGGTCCTACTGAATAGACTGTTAGAATTTGTATTATGGCAAGAAAAAAGCAGCTAAGTAAAGAAAAACAAGTGGCCATCATTATTTTAAGAAATGAAGGTCAGTCAGTCCGAAAAATTGGGAAAACTTTGACAGTGTCCCCAAGTGCAGTCGCAAAAACCATCAAGCGCTACAAAGAAACTGGCTTATATGAGGACCGCCCCAGGAAAGGAAGACCAAGAGTCACCTCTTCTGCGGAGGATAAGTTCATCCGAGTCACCAGCCTCAGAAATCGGAGGTTAACAGCAGCTCAGATTAGAGACCAGGTCAATGCCACACAGAGTTCTAGCAGCAGACACATCTCTACAACAACTGTTAAGAGGGGACTGTGTGCAGCAGGCCTTCATGGTAAAATAGCTGCTAGGAAACCACTGCTAAGGACAGGCAACAAGCAGAAGAGACTTGTTTGGGCTAAAGAACACAAGGAATGGACATTAGACCAGTGGAAATCTGTGCTTTGGTCTGATGAGTCCAAATTTGAGATCTTTGGTTCCAACCACCGTGTCTTTGTGCGACGCAGAAAAGGTGAACGGATGGACTCTACATGCCTGGTTCCCACCGTGAAGCATGGAGGAGGAGGTGTGATGGTGTGGGGGTGCTTTGCTGGTGACACTGTTGGGGATTTATTCAAAATTGAAGGCATACTGAACCAGCATGGCTACCACAGCATCTTGCAGCAGCATGCTATTCCATCCGGTTTCCGTTTAGTTGGACCATCATTTATTTATCAACAGGACAATGACCCCAAACACCCCTCCAGGCTGTGTAAGGGCTATTTGACCAAGAAGGAGAGTGATGGGGTGCTACGCCAGATGACATGGCCTCCACAGTCACCAGACCTGAACCCAATCGAGATGGTTTGGGGTGAGCTGGACCGCAGAGTGAAGGCAAAAGGGCCAACAAGTGCTAAGCATCTCTGGGAACTCCTTCAAGACTGTTGGAATACCATTTCAGGTGACTACCTCTTGAAGCTCATCAAGAGAATGCCAAGAGTGTGCAAAGCAGTAATCAAAGCAAAAGGTGGCTACTTTGAAGAACCTAGAATATAAGACATATTTTCAGTTGTTTCACACTTTTTTGTTAAGTATATAATTCCACATGTGTTAATTCATAGTTTTGATGCCTTCAGTGTGAATCTACAATATTCATAGTCATGAAAATACAGAAAACTCTTTCAATGAGAAGGTGTGTCCAAACTTTTGGTCTGTACTGTAAGTAATTATTGCCTGTATTCTTGATTCTGATTAGATTACACTGGCCAATTATCCTTATCAATAGTTGGTTAGCTTTCTACTGATCATAATAATTGGCTTGTGTGTAGGAACATGTTAAACAATAAAACTATTATATATTGTTAAAGGGTTTTTTTCATCTCAGACTTTGATGGTATTTCATCACTAAAGTGCGGCCACTTCTCCATGGTACATCACAATGCAAGCGCAGCCACCTCTCCACTCACTTCTATGGGACTACCGGAGATGGCTGTGCCTGCGTGGCTAGGCTATGCTCACTCCTGGGGTCCCCTTGTGGAGATAGGTAACCACACCTATCTGACGTCGCCAACATCTAAAATGAGACAATTTCATGACTTATTTTCAGCATTACAGAAGGCAGCATGGTGGCTCAGTGGTTATTCCTGGTCCTGTGCAACACTGGGGTCCTGGTTTGAATCCATACCTCTCGTATATGCTGTGTTTTATATCATGTTTTATATTAACACATTTGGTTTCTTGGATCGGGGATTGTCAATCATGTGTTAATGGGCCCTACCGAGTGCACTATCCTGGACCCAGCAGCAACAGAGAGCTTCCTGACAGCGGAGGTAGAACTGGGAGTATTCTCACAGATAGATGACACTATGCAATAGAACGTAATCTGTAATCCAACTACAAGTCAGCGGCGGCAGGATCCCTCTGCCTCACACCAGTATATATTTAATAATATTTATACCAGCATTTTATTAGTAAAGTGGATATTCTAGACTTACTAATTACCCCGCTGTAAAGGCAAGAATCAGCTCCAGCCCATTACATCATATAGATTCAAGATATTTGCAGAAAAAAAATCCTGCACCAGTCAAATAATTAGAGGGAAGTGTGATTTATGGAAGAAGAGAAAGTGACCATCAGCACAACCATCTTACACTGATCTCAGTGGAGAACGTGAACGCCCACCACTTCACACTATATAACAGAATATAAGGGGATGTCACACTCTCTTTATGCCCTCTAGGTATGTATGCTCCTGCCCAGCCTAGCCTTGAATGACATATTCGGCCATTTAAAGGGGCTCCAAAGAATACCTGTACGGGCCATACCTTCCATGACTGATTGCAGGGTTGCCATGCTGATGCATACATTTTGACTATACTGTTATTTAAAAGACTCTCATGTATCCGGAGTGACAGCCTGTATCATATTGTACAGCAGCATTAACAATTCTGCAGGCTTCAGAACTGAAATCTCCAAGAATTCCTTGGCTGAAAATTCTGAAAAGTGTCATCTTTAGATGAGGCACTGAATACTAAAGCAGGTATAAAAAAATGAACTGTCCTCTGCATTGCAGGAACTTATCTAGGCTGTATAGTCACCATAACTGATGGCTCCATTTGAACTATGGTTCTAGACCCCACCATTGCCCTGGGATGAACCAGTGTTGATTATGTTGGCACCACGTCTTCCTCCACAGGTGTCAGCCTTGGTACATCCCGGGGCAGTGAACAGCGACATCTTGCTGAGAGCAGCTCCACCTAAAAGTCTAAGTCCCTGGCAGCCATTTTGGAAATAAATCAGGGAACCACCAGCTCTCTGGAACAGAGGGCACCAATTTCCGATGTATAGTCAAGTATTAGTTTGGGACTGGAGATTCACTTTTAAGAGTACATATAACCACTCTTGACTTCTGTTTTACCAGATAACTTTATGCCCCATGTAGTAATCATGTAGTAATCAACCTGCATCTGGGTACGGGGGGTACGGATGGGGGGGGGACGTACGGATTGGACTGTGTCAGGAAGTGAGGGGACACACATCCCCACTGGTAAGAGCCAGTTGCAGGAGGATTAATAAACTTCTAGTAGTAATAATTAAGGAACAGAATAACATACAGATATATTAAAAGATGCTCCAGAATTGTTATTCGCAAGTAGGTGATGGGTGTGTCGATAACAAGCCTGTTGACTATTTCCAAGGACAACCACATGAATCAGATGAATAAACTCTGGATTGTAAATGAAATAAAGCACCATATTACAAGTTCTCAGATTGTACCGTGGCAGAGGACGGAACAACTTAACACAATACTAGCAACCCTAGTGTTTTAGAAACTGCGGTTTGTTTAGGTCATGTGCTACATAACTGCAAATCCACACATTAATCATGGATGTGAAATATGCGCAGTCTGACATCTCAGCCGACAACTGACCAAGGGTACAGCAAATCTGACCACAAGCCTGGTACATAGATGCAGCAAGAAATAAATCACTAAAGCCCACATATTAACACAAGTCACAAAGCTGGCCCAGCAGGCATGCCGTAATTCTGCCAATGCCTCGGCTTAACAAACCATGAGTCACTGCTTTCACCACATCATCATCCATGAGACAGTAGCAAGTACTACCAAACCAACGTGATGGACACAGACCCAGAACAATCAGACGTTCCCTGTTCCATTCCTTCCTTTGGCCGTAGGGGGTTTCCCACAAGCACCTACTGGCCGGGCTGAGACCAGGACTACATGGGAGATCAACAGATCTCTTCCACGGCAAGCAAAGCAGCAGAAGATGAGAGGACAGTCACTTTTTGGCAGCCTCAATCTTTTTCCTATAAGGCTCGTGGAGGAGGATGCAGGAGCAGAGAGGTACTTACAAGTGGTCTCTACTGCGCACATCTAAAGACCAATGTATGAGAACGCAGGGCAATGTAAACTGAATTCCTTCCTCCCTCATTCAGTTCTATTCATTATTGGCAGCACATATGAACACTTGCCCCAAATAGCTGGCCCAAAAATCAGGCAGTCTGCTAAGGCCTCAACTTCCATCGATTGTAAGCACCACAGTAGAGTGAGGGGCATGGCTTGGAGTGTCTTGTGGTGTGTCCCTAGTAGGAAGGAGTTAGTATGAACCAAAGGAAGGAAAACCAATGAACGTACAACAGGACCATGGACACCCAAGGCCCACTGAGATATGTGTGGGAAGCTAAGACTAGACCATCTGGTCCGATCCCACAAAAGGGCTACTGTAGCACAGACTGCTGAAAACGTTTATGCTGGCTATAAATAAAGGGGTGAGAAGACACACTGTATGGCAGCCAGGGGCGGACTGGGAACTTAAAGTGGCCCCGTTTTGAAGTCGGATCCAAATTGATGGAAGTCAGGGCCAACACAAGAAGGCGGGACCAGCAATATTTTATTGTGGCACATTAGATCACCCTAACAGAGCCAAATACCACAGTCCACCACAAAATAATGCCCCAGCAGCACAAAATCCATCCCCAAAAACTCCCTGTAAAGTCAATGGCCAATCCGCCCCTGATGGCAGCTTGCTGTGTATGGGTCTGTGAAGCCACAAATCAGAATGCCCGCAATGACCCCGTGCTCTGCCAAAAGGGCCTACGGTAAGCATCACAACTAGACCACAAACCAAGGGAGGAATGGCTGACTGTTTAGTTCCCCTACACTGGGTAAAGGATGGCAGCAAGATGCACCATGGGTGAAGCTGGTGGGGGCCATCTTCTGTTGGGAAGCTTTGGGTCCTGGAATTCATGTGGAGGTTCCTTTGATATGTACCACATAGCTAAACACTGCAGAGACCAAGTATACCACCTCATTCCCTAAAGGCAGTGTCATCTTACGGCAGGATAATGCATCCAGCCACAATGCAGGAGGAAGGAACATGGCTTGACCTCCAGACTCCCCAAATCTCAATCCAAACCATACTCTTCATCAGCGGTTTTTACGGATAGCACACGGACCCATTCATTTTTATGGAGCCATGCACACATCCGTATTTAATGCAGATCTGTGCGGCTGATCAACAAATCACAGAACATGTCCTACTCAGTCCATATTGTGGACAAGAATGGACATTTCTATTGACAGGAGAGAAGAAAATGTGGCGTGCACATGGGAAGCCTCGGTATTTTTCAGATCCATGGTTTGCAGACCGCAATATGGAGACGGTTATGTGCATGAAGCCTTGCAGAGGACTTGCAATTTACAGAACTTGAAGGGTCTGCTGCCAATGTTTTGGAGCCAGAAGTCAATACCTGGATGGGAAAGCAAGGGGGAAAAAAATCTTGTAAAGACTATCAAGATTTGTCATTTCATTCCTCTGATATTCCTCCTGAAAACACATGAATGGATTACAATAATAATGCAGAGAAAGACTGATAAATCCAATTTCCTGGAGATGCTGATCAGAACCTGCAAGAAAATTTCCCTCCACTACCCAGTAATTATCAGAATGGCTGAAATTCATGAAGGGAATAACTTTTGATTAGAGTATCGCTGAACGTGCAATTCCCTAATATAATATATTCCCTAATACCGAAGCTTCACCTCCCCTAAAAACAAACAATAGTGGGAATTAAAAGGCAATTCTTCCTTCATGCACCGACGACAACAATTACAATAAAATAACCAAGCTGTTTCCAGTTGCATCTCATAAATGCTTAACCACAATGACAATCTGGTCAACATCTGTCACAGTAAAAAGACTTGTGGCTCTAGCGCTCTGGGAAGATAGGAGCCAGCCATTGCCTTCACAAGATAAGCACCCGGGGCCACAGAAAACCAACGACCCATAAATCAACATGGCAGCAAATGGCAAAATACAACAAGTACATATTTGTGGAAGAACGAGCAGGACAAGTAAGAGCACGGCAAGAATAACCCTAGAACACAGAAACTTGTGGGACCAAATACACACAATCTCAAGAATACAAGAAAATACTGAGACAAGTGCTGCAAAATAAAAATGGCCGCTGATCATTCTGGGTCCCAATCTCAGCAAAATGGTGGATTTTAACTGCGAAAGTTGCCACCAGCCAGGCATATCCCAACGGGCAGAGACGCAACACCCATATGAGCAGAGGACTGGACTGGTCTTCATGAGATAATCCCTTAAAATACACACAAACGTATTTTGTTTCCGTGTCTGTTTCAATTTTTTATGTGGACCCATTCATTTCAATGGGTCTGCAAAAAATGCGGACAGCGCGCCATGCTCTGTCCACATCCGTATGTCTGTTCCTTAGCCCCACAAAAAAGATAGAACATGTCCTATTCTTGTCTGTTTTGCGTACAAGGATAGGCATTGTTACAATGGATCCGCCCAAAAAAAAAACGGATGCAATAAGGATGCCAAATGGAGGTAATCCGTACTTTTTTTTGTGGATCCGTGTTTTACGGTCCGCAAAACACATGTGGTCGTGTGAATGTAGCCTAAGGAATGCTCCTCTCCTGAAAGGCGAGAAGAACTCTGGTTTGTCTATGTTAAAGTAAGAACTATTGAGAACTAGATGCTAAAGTGTATCTGTGGTTTAAGAAAAAATAGATTCGCATTAACTGTGGAAAGGGACTGCACAGCTTCTCAGACTGAACCCAAAACCCTTCCTGCTGGTCCCTGCTCACGTGAGCCGTACTATGCAACCAGAGGGCAGCAGGAAGTGTCCTGCTAAATGCACAGTGAGCACCAGGCAGGCTGAGGGTATCTGGGATGGCAGAAGAGGAGCCGGGAATTGGCGGATCTGCAGCTTAAAAGGCTAAACGTGGAGTACCTGATAGGTAGTCTGTTCATTTCTTGAACTCAAGGGTCGCGTTAACCTTCTCCTTGTGGATATGATGTGTCTCTATATTATAGAGCGATACACCCAGCACTGGTTGGACAGACTCTGTATGGTCAAATCTCCAACCGGCAGCTGTTAATGTATTCATAAATTTATAGTAGGAATTACAGAGGGACAGCACATTCTTCACTATAACTGAGAGCCGACAGGTCCTCTTTATAGAGAAAGTGAAATTTCTTCCTTTCAAAGCGTGTATTTGGTATACGTTTTTGTGTTTTATATGTCTCATTTTAACCTCGACTGTCTAAAGATGGCTATTTTGCTTCTTGTCCAGTAACCCACCAGTGCGGTGACGTGGGATACAATGCACTGGTTCACTGGTCTGCTCTCTGCTGCATTCCCAGGCGGTGATCACCAGTGGTGGAGGACCTGGTGGACGGCCGACAGACCAGCAATTACAACTACTACCTCTTCTGACATTTGGTGAAGATTTTTTCCAGTAAACTGCAGAAGATCAATGCACATCAATTAAAGCAGATGTCTCCTCGCAAAAACATGAAATTAATTATGTATATTACTGGCTATAAAGAGGCCGAGAGGATTAAAATTGCATGCATATTCTTTTAATGTGTTCTAGGATAAAATACACAACATGTGAATGGATGGAAGCTGCTCACCTGGGGTGACCGTCTCTAGAGTCGCAGAGTCTACTTTCCGAGCACTTGCTAAATGTTTGAGAGTGGAGCCGGCAAACAGCAGGTAGAACACAGCATCGTCTTCCAGCTCGCTCTGCTCGGGGAGGCTCACTGTCAGGACACAGTCACCCTGAGAGGCCAAACAAAAAGACCGTTAGTAATTGGATTCATCGGATATAAGAAAATAACGAGCGATGGAAATATGGAGAAGACCATCATGTGTGAAAGCTACAGTGCAAAGACATCTCATCCTCTACCACTGGAGACATTCAAGTGGCACATAGCATATATGCTTGTTTGCAACGCAAGTCTATGGCATACTTTCAGCGGCAAAGTGAACACCAAATGAGATTTTTCACAGCAAAAATAACGGTGCAGACTAGGATATTCTCGTTGTCAAAGATACTGGAATCTTGCAGGAACTTTCAGGTTCAAAACTTATATGTATGTACAGAAAAAAGAAAACTCCCAAGCTCTCGACTGTAAGGGTGTAAGATACATGCCTCTTAACAGTCCTGTCGCACCTTAGCAAGGAGCTGGCACAGATTTCAGGTGCAACTTACTCCAGTTTTCTGGCCCTGATCGACCCCCACCCTTTTTTTTATTATTTTATGTTTTTTACAGAAGTGGCAAGTGCTGTGTAAATTTGGTGCAAAATGGGCCTTGCAAAAAAAATTAGCAACTTTTTTGGTGCCGCATTTGTGGTGTAAGAGGCTTGATAACCTCCCCTCTATAAGATCCATGAAATGAGTAGGCCAGGGGCCCACACACTGCAGCACTTTGCTCCATATTAGGTCTCTTTCACACAAGCGATGCAGAATGATTCAGACACTATTGAGGGGAAAAACTATCATGCCCCTTTCACACGAGCGGGAGATTCGCATGTCTCCCGCAACGCATCTACAGGGCTGGACTCCTGCACTGACTGGGATCGCATATAATGCTATGCGATCCCTGTCAGTGCCGAGTAATAATTATCTCATCGCTGCGGTCTGACTGCTGAGAGCCCAGTGATCATGAAAACAGAGGTCCCATAGTGCCCCATAAAAATGGAGCCGTAGTGCACTTGTTTGTGCCATCTCTAGAAGTCAATGAAGCAGTAGTCACCACTCCACATTTTCATGGAGAATTTTGGGGTCTCCGTTCTGGTGACTGCTCGGGGTCCCAGAGGTTGGATCCCCACCTATCAGATACTTATTCTCTATCCAGTGGCTATTGTATGGTTAGTGTGAAAACCCCTTTTAAACAATTTACACCAGAAAACGGATGTTAATTATAACTGAAATCTGTACCAGCCCATAGGTGACGCGAGTTTCAGTTTCTGCTGCATGGGCGTGCACCTCAAGAAATCTGAGGCATCTTCCTCCAATGGACTGGCATATAAAATGTCAATCTTTAGTAAATCTTCTCTCCAGGCCTTGTCTGCACAGAAAACGCTCACCATAGAAACCCTGCCATGTTCTTGAGGGCTGTGGTAACAGGTGCAGAGTCTTTCGTTCCTGGAAATGCACTGCAAACCCCAGCTCCTCTTGGAGAACTCTTTTAGGAAATACAGCTATGAAGCTCTTTGAGGCATATTTTCACCAGCTCATAAAACCTGTAATAAATGGAGCTTGCCGACCAAGTTCACACTGCCCACAAAGTACTCTAAGGGGGGACATTTTAAGGAAAGCTCAGTTTTTCTAATCACCAGCACAATGAATTATAAATGTGCATGATAATGACCATCCCATCCAGCCGAGAACATGGACGCTCCAAACCACAGGTTCCTCAGTAAATATTTGCAGTGCGGGATGACAGGACGAGCTCTCTAATATGCGCTGTCATTTCAGAGGTTGGCAGAGGTACACTAGCATAGACAGCGCTTCATCTCTGAAAGTAGTGCTGACAAATCCTGACTCCAGAGGAGATTATGTGGATAAAGGGGCTTGCCAACGCGTGGTACAACATTACATCAATGCTTTTAAAGCCACAAGGAAACAGGATTCATTAGAAATAATATCTTTAAAAAAAAAAAAAGATCATAAATTCAGGCGTTCAGTAAAATCTACACTGAGGGAACACAAACAAATCACATTAAGTATTCCAATTTAAATGGAGTCTGCCATCGGGCACAATGGGGGACTGTTATCAAAGACCGGCTTTTTACCTCAGACTTTGATAGTCTCTGCGCTGCTGGAAAAAGCACCTAATTTCTGAAGAGGCACAGGCCTGGTGATAAAGTAGGTGCACCTCCGGCAGTCCATGCGCCTGGAGTGAAAACTATGCCACCCCTGACTGGAGTAGTTTATACTCCTCTTATGCCTGGTAAATGATAGTGAATTTGCCAGGGCCGATGTCCCACCCCTCCCATGTGGTGAGGACGGTGTAAAAACATCTAGAGACTTTGGCCCTGATTTATCACACCTTCACTCCAGAATTCTGTCTTCAAAAAGTCGCACGATAGGGCTTTTGCGACTTTTTTGCACATTTTTTTGCGACTTTTTGCATGTGTACACAACTCACTCCAGTTTGTAATATGGGTGGAAAAGTGGGTGTGGTTAGCCATGTTAATGAGTTTCACTCCAGATTTATCATTGCGACTTTTTAAAAAAAGTCGCAAAATAGTCGCAATCTCACTCCAGGAGGAGGGTGGAGTAGGAAAAGTGGAGTAGCTTCTCTAGACAGAAGTGTTAGGTTTAAGGACAAGCCACATTTATCAAACAACCTGTGACGTTTGATAAATGTGGCAGAAAGTACTCCAACACAGACTGAAGCAAAACTGACTTCAAATATTTTCCTAATGATAAATTCCCCCCTTTGTGCTAAAAACTGGCGTAATGATATTATATAAATAATAATAATCCTTTTTATATAGCACCAACATATTCCGGAGCGCTTTACAATCAGGGGGTTCATGTACAAACAGTCAAATAACATAGCAACAGAAATCAATAATTACAACAAGAGGAATGAGGACCGTGCTCGCAAGAGCTTACAGTCTGAGTAAATGACCCCCAATAATATCTTTCACTTAAGGTCCTTTTACACAGACCACTGATCTGGCAGATTATCAGGGATGAGCATTTGTATGAATATTCGTTCCCGATAATTTGCCTGTGTGAAAGGTGCACTCTCATTCATTGGGTGATCGTGTCGCTCTGCCATAATGAAAAAAAAAAATCATTGTTCCTATACAGCAGATAGCCCAGGAATAATGATTTTCTATGGGGACAGGCTATCACTGTATCGATCTCTTGTCCCCCACTGTATCGGAGTGGATTGCTGCATGCAGCCCTCACTTCCACCGACGATCCGACAGTGATCGGGGGGGGGAGTCTGCTTCGCTCCTGATAATTTGCCAGATCATCTCTAGATGTAAAAGGACTCCTAGTGAATTCATTGCTTCAATCTGGAGAAAAAGGACTTTTAATCCATACGTGAATGAACATTTAGGTGCAATGAGGACGGGCACAAGCCCCTCTGTGCACTCCTGCTCCTCCTGCCTTCTCTGTCAGCTCCTCTTGGGTGACAGGACCAAGCTTCTGCAAAAACATCTCCTGGCCCTATCAAAGAAAGGGAGGGGCTAGCAGAGGAAGTAGGAGGAGCAAGAGTGCACAGAGAGGATTGGGACAGTCCTCGGTGCACTAAAAGGGGTTATCAAGGAAAATATATTTATGCCTTACTCTCTGGACAGATCGTCAGTATCAGATCTGTGGATCACACCCACTTCCTCGGCTAGTGACATCATTGTACATCGGTCACATGGCCTAGTTGCAGCTCAGTCCCATTCAAGTCAATGAGGCTGAGCTGCAATACCAAGCACAGCCACTATACAATGTATGGCGCTGCTGGGAGCCTGCATTACTAGCGCTCCGGTCACCACAGTACTACCCTGTAACATCTCATCGGTGGGGATGCTGGGAGTTGGACCCCCGCTGATGTGATAATGATGTCCTATCCTGAGGATGGGTTATCATCATATTTTCCAGGATAACCCTTTTAACTGCTCATTCACGTATGGTCAAGAAGTAAATGGCAGAGTGAGAAGTAAAGAGCATGCTCATTCATCTAACAGCGTAATAACAGATCAGCATGTGAAGAGCTCTAACAAAGTGGTAATAACAGAAAAATTATTTTATCCAATTCCTCAGTCTGAGCAAAGGAGAAAAAGGCGGCATATTGTAAAGTAATACTATGGGTCTACATCAGATGATTAGTAATGCAGAGCGTAAACCAAGTCTCAGATCAACATCTGACCAAAAAACCACGTTTTATGTTCTAAAGTATTTCCTGGCATAGTAATGATGACTTATCATAACCTTGTACATGTGCTTTTAAAGGAGTTGACCTGGTGTCTGTCCATTAAGTGCACAGATTGTCACATGGAAAGGTATGCAACTGACACTTTGCTCCAAATTCCAATAGTTTTAATCATACCTGACACAGAATGGAAACAGTCTTCTCTTATGTCCAACCAACATAGGTGTAGTTCATTCAGTGCGGCTGGACCCTCTCATGTGCCGTGCACCTTTGCCCACTTTCTCATGCCATTATTTCGGTCACCATGCTGCACTGGTATGTGTAAGCCAGGAGTAGGTTCAAAACACAAAGGAGGCAAAACTCTTCCAGTTATACTTGTGTGGCATAAAAAATACTTATCCAAGCAACCAAAATACGACCAAGCGAAAGCAGAGATCTTGAAAACGGAGCAGAATTGCATAAACTTAGGTTTACATGCAACAGGAAAGCCAGTTATGGGACAGATGCCCTGTACAGATTTGTATGAAGCTAATAAAGGACCCAATGTACCAGGTGCCCTGCGAGGGCAGGGGGCTAGCGATGCCCACTGCGTACTGCTCCAATTCAATGAGAAGCAACTCCCTTAGCCCATAGCTTGGGGGACTGTATAGTGGGCACAGTTCTTACTGATAAAGCCCACTATGGATACCTACTGGACATCCATTTACAGCAGATCTGCTTCTGGCCAGATGCACTTTATGGCAATGCAGTGAACATTAAATCAACAGGTTGCGACTAAAGCAGAAGCCTAAAATTCCTTACCCATTCCAGTATATTTCATTCCATCTCTGCAGAGATAGTGGTGCCGAGCTCATGCTGGATTGCTGTGTATTTTTACACTCACTTTAATCCCCGACAACCATCTGGTATCTTTCAACAAGCTCTTTTGTGAACGTCTAGTTAGCACGGAGAACAGGGCAAGCAAAAAACATGACAAAAATGTTGACGCCCTCCTATCCTTGTACATACAACATACCTAAAAATCAAATCACGCCGAAACACTCCTCAAGCTCCAAAGGACACTATGGATTTTTCATTAATGATTATTTGCCTCACGTTTCAGATGAAGAGGAAAGTAGAAACAGCTGCCATGTCACATTGAACAGTGATGATGTGAAAGTGCCACAAATGTCACCCCTGTGGCCAAAGGCGGATATACACTGTTTTCACCAGCAGCCTAGTATACGGAGATCCCGTGAATACCTCACAGACTGCCATAATGAAGCTCTATACTGCCCATATCACTGAAACAATGGTCTTTTCACTGTGCGCTGCAATAGTAAATGATTCACAGAGACGACAGAAGTGGCTGTGAAAGAATAAGAAGTGTAAAATTGGATACGGTGAACTGAGAACATAGAGGGCACGCCCCAGTTAATCTGATTTACCATTAAGCTGCCCTGCTGTTTCACTAGCTAGCTTCCTTGGCAGCCAGCATCTCATCTGGTTAGTCTCAGCTATTTATATATTTCCGAATGACTTCACCTTTCCCGATATCACGACAGAGCCCAAAGCACTTGAGATCAGGAGGCACCGAGCTGGGTCAACAGTACAAGGGAAGGTCAATGTCATTACGTGCAGAGCGGAGAAGTACTGCTCCTTCCACTGACCGATAAGGTGCTGACCAGACTGATAACTTTAGGACTATTTTTGGGCTTGAGGATGAGTGGTAAAATGATTTCCTGAGATGCTATGGCACTGTTCAGAACGACTCTAAACGTCAAATATACAACGGTGTCCACCTGGTTCTACTAAAACAATCATCAGACTTGAGGCCAGTGAAACCTCTGCAGGTAGCTGAATACAACCCATGTGCCAGTCACATCTCCCAGACCAACAGCAGCTCCTCTGACATCATCTCAGTTTGATGCAGGTAGTTTCTATCTGACTGTGGTCTACTGCACTGTACTCACTTCATCATTTAAGTACAGTATGGTTACAGGAACCGCTATGAGTCCAGGAGACGTGGCCGAAGCACAGACCATGTTTCCAGGACTGCACGCGGTCATGTGGCCTAAAGGTTACCACACACAAAAAGTTGACTCTTTGGAATAAAAAAGCCAAAATAATGACAAGCTTTCTTGCCTTTTTTATTTTTTGTGGTGGCTTCTCTGGTATTTTTGCACACAGTTGGGCTCATTTATCAAGAAAGGCATTTCTAAGCCAAGGCAGGAGGATGAGGTTAATTTATGATGATTTGAAGGCCTAGTCATAAATTAAGGGCATCCTCTACTGGTCTATGAGCCTACTAAACTGGAATAGGTGGTGGTAAATGTGCCAATGGCCTGGCCCATACCACGCTACTTTTTGGAGAGTGGTAAGGGCTGTGTAAACACTCCACTTGTGCCTAAAATGTAGGCACAATGGTATTTAAAAAAAAAAATCACAAACCAGCGGTAGGGTGCAAACTGGCATAGGCACATTTGTAAATCACCCCGAGTGTGTCTTACTACTACTACTATTTTCTACATGGCATTTTTCCCCTATAGAGAAGGTGCTATGAAAATGGCTGAAAAAAAAAATGTTAAGAGCCTTCATCATATTTTATTTTTTGTTAAAGAAGCAAGAACAAAAAATGGCACCTTATTAGCAAAAATGCCAGGAGCAAAAGAAACACTTGCGTGTGGAGCTAACTTGTGGAGCTGGTGTTTTTTCTGCAAAAATGCTGGTGCAAAAAACACCACAAAAAAAAGCAAAAATGCAGAAAAACAATAGCAAATTCCTGTGTGTGAAAACACTTTAAAAAAAAATGTTAATGCCATTTGGACATTACGGCTTCAAATCCCTCTGAAATGTCAAAAATCTAGTCAAATAATGAGTAAAATAGACGTGAAACATATATATTAAATTTTTCTTTTTTGTTAGAAGAGGTATCTGAATCTGTAAAAAAAAAAAAAAAAAAAAGTTCTGTACCAAACATGGTGTATAAAAACCTCAAAATGAGCACATTTCCTGTATAGATCCGAGGCACAAATGTACACTGACTGATATCCCCATCTGACCTTAAACGACACCTCTAAAACCTGAACCCATCAGATAGACAATAGCAAATATTAGATCAGTCATAAAACATTTAAGCCGTCAAGTCTCAACGCCAAAGATTAGCTTATCTTTTCCATTCTTGCAATCAAAAGGAGAGGAATGCGGCTGCACTTAAAGTTCAGCTGAACAGTAGCTGGAAGGAAGCCACGCTTCTGCTGCTGTCTAAAATAATAAAAAAACTGCAGACATACAGGAAAAAAACACTGTATGCACAGATACACACATAGTGGTTGTGGTATTGGTACATACCGCTATCCTGCTTTATTTCAGAACGCAATGTTTGCCTGGTTGTGGACGTAGTTTTACTATAGTTTTTTTTTTTGTTTTTTTTTTTGCATTTGCAAAAAATGCAACAAACTATGTGTGAACATGGTCTGACAGGTCTGTCTTCACACATAACAGATGCCAATACTAAACAGGCTTAGAAAGGTTGTATAGGATCAGATAGTGCTGTTTTTTTTCTTTTACTCCAGAAAGCATGCCACGTCTGGTATTGCTGCTCATCCGCTTTCACTACAGTGCCGCAGTTTGTAATACCCTGGTGTAGTCCAGCCAGTCATGTTTTCCTATTGATTTCATAGGATATTTGACTCTCACATGAAATGCCATTATTCCTGTCTATGTAGTGTACATACAGGTATATTATTTCTACATATATTTCAGCTGCCTCATTTATAGCAGTTTTATGAGACATAAAGAGCTGGTGTTTTCCGGACTGTAACAGTTGGTTGCACAGCAGAAGACTAAGCATGCTGCGTGCCAAGCCTCCTAGGAGGAAAGCGGTGGACCAGCGCCGTTTCCCAGAACCTGTAGTATGCCCTCTTGGTGGTGCTTATCTGGGTCACATGAAATAACAGCTATTATTGAAAGGCGGTATTCTACCATCCTGAAACCCACGCTGGGTCTCTTTCAGAGGAGGCTTGAAGCAGCCACAGGATGGGAAACTACTTCTATGAGACTTATGGGGAACGTATCACCTGAATGTTTTCACTAAATTAAATCTAGATATTGAAAATATTTCAAATCTGTTTTTAGTTTTATTTTCTACTAGCTGAAGGACCCGGCTTCGCCCGGGCATATTTAATTTATTTCTTTTACTGTTTGATATCGAGAGTGACCTCTACAGTGCTTGCCCCTTTAATAGTGACCTCTACAGCGGCCCGCCCCTTTAACAGTGACCTCTACAGCGACCCACCCCTTTAACAGTGACCTCTACAGCGACCCGCCCCTTTAACAGTGACCTCTACAGCTGCCCGCCCCTTAAACAGTGACCTCTACAGCTGCCCGCCCCTTAAACAGTGACCTCTACAGCTGCCCGCCCCTTAAACAGTGACCTCTACAGCAGCCCGCCCCTTAAACAGTGACCTCTACAGCAGCCCGCCCCTTTAACAGTGACCTCTACAGCAGCCCGCCCCTTTAACAGTGACCTCTACAGCAGCCCGCCCCTTTAACAGTGACCTCTACAGCAGCCCGCCCCTTTAACAGTGACCTCTACAGCAGCCCGCCCCTTTAACAGTGACCTCTACAGCAGCCTGCCCCTTTAACAGTGACCTCTACAGCAGCCCGCCCCTTTAACAGTGACCTCTACAGAAGCTCGCCCCTTTAACTGTGACCTCCACAGCAGCTAGAGTGACCACTGTCTTCACCCCAGAAAGCCAGACCCCCCCCCCCCCCCCCCGGCTCCGTGAAGACATGGAGGAGAAGCTGTTTGAGTGTGAGCTACTGAAAGGGTGGACATCCCTGTGTCTGTCCAGACACTGCGTCGGACGGAGAACAGGTAGCCAGAAAACTGGACTGTCCAGCCTAAAGCCGGACATCTGGCCACCCTAACATCAGCCTGCCCCTACGGTGGCCAGAGGTCTGGTTTTAGGCTGGACGGTCTGGCTTTCAGACTCCCTGTCCTCTGTCATGCGCAGGACCTGGATGGACACAGCAGCAGCACTCTCAGCAGCAGCACTGTGCAGTCTGAGCAATGAGCTGTAGGGAGAAAGTCACCCTCCCTCCCTCCCCTGCAGCTGACAGAAGGCGATTTTTACCTATATTTTTAATCCCGGTCAAATGCGGCATGGAAGGGGCGTTGCCTGACTGAGTCAGGGGCGTGATCTGGGGGTGGTGCTTTTAAGTCCTTCTTTTGACGGTGGCCGGAATTACAGGTCGATGCCATAGTAATTTAGGAGGAAGGTGGGTAGCAGTGGAAGAAAACATCTTTTATTACTACTGAACAGTAAATATGTAAAATTTACATTATATGAGGTAATGATTGATGATGAGTTAGTCTAAAACATAAGTTATAGTTATGGTAACCGGGAATACCCATTTACCATTGTCATCCACAGTGTTCTGCCTCTTTAATGCAGACCTAAAGCAGTGAACTGGCTAGGTTGTCATAGAAACCTGATGTGTGCCTGTGAGCTTCTATTGACTGATAAGGGTCATGTGACCAGGCTACTATTGGCTAATGCATTTTTTGGGAATATCTCAGTAACTTGGAGAGTTGAAAACTGTTCTAAAACCTTCCCGGACACCTGATGTACATGTGTGCCAAATTTTGTGATTGTAGCTGCAGGGGTGCGGATTCCTTTAGCGAACATACACACATACACTCAGCTTTATATATTAGATTCCATTTTCAGCACATGGTCACGGTGACATCTTGTCTGAACTGCTGCTTTTTAGGGGATTTTCCAGGGGTAAAATACTGATCACCTATTCTCTGGATAAGGCCTTATGCACACGAATGTGTGCCGGCCATGCCAGTGCTGCAGACCGCAAATTGTGGTCTGCAATGCACAGGCATAGACTGTGGGGCTGCCGCATGCCGATAGCGGACCCACTCATTTCAATCGGGTCCATGATCCACATCAGAGTGTCCGCACCACAAAAAAATAGAACATGTTCTACTTTTTTGCAGTGTGGAGGCACGGACAAACACCTCAAGTGAATGGGTCCGCATCTGTGATGCGGGGTGTGCATGAGGCCTAAGTCATCAATATCTAATCAGTGGGGGGTCCAACTCCCAGTACACTTGACAGTCAGCTGTTAGAAAAGAGTGCAAGGCTCCAGTGAGCACTGCAGATTCTGCCTAGGCCAGTAATATTACGTTTATCTGTCAAATGGTCTATGTGCAACTCTGTCGCATTCAAGATATTAATCTCATCAATATTGTTCTCCTAAAAACCCCCTTTAATAGCATTCAGAGATATGCTTTATGGCAGCCATATGGACTTATGACCCTGCAGTCTGAAGAGGACTCAACTTTTTTGGGAACATTGTGGACATGCTCTGTGAGGGAGGGGGAGGAAGTGTATTGTGAATGGTGCAATCCGGTGTTATCTAGAAAGAGGTTTTCTCTGTCACTGACAGTAGGATAACCACGAGATCTACTAAACAGGAAGCATCGGTCTTACATGGTACAGAGTGAAAACTGCAGGATTTCAGGACTTATCAATATAAATAGTGACATGAATGGAGGTCCCAAGACCTAGGCTTTAAAGAAGTGCTGCTCACACCTGCACACTGCTGCTCCATTCACTACCTACAATTCTGCTGGAGATACAAATAGAGCACTCAGAAGTTTCTCCCAAGAAGGATGGGAGACAGTTCAGGGCCTTATGCAATAAATGTCCTGATAGAAATATCTCTAACTCCCAATGTTACCACAAAGACTGGTAAAGAAACACGGACAGCGCATGACCACACACAGCTGAATAGGAAAGTCTAATAGTAACAGAACCCAATAAAAGGCTACTGAATTCATTACCAATAGGACCCCACTGACAACAAGAAGAGGGGTTTTGTATCCTCCATTTAAAAAAGGAGCGTCATTCAAGCACGTAGACTGCCGCAATCTCCAGCAGTCCAATAGACTTTGAATGGAGCAGAATTACGCAGACTCAAACGCCCCTCCATTCTCATGGCTGGTGCTTGTCCCAGTGGTCAGACCTCTGGATAGGTGACAAGCTGTCATTCTGGGACAACCCTATTAATCTATCTTTACAGCATGAAGCTGCTTCAATGTCAATCACAGTATTTCATTCAGTAGCCCATACCGCAATAAAAGGAAGCGTACTTACATATAATGGAGCTTGTGTTGGATTCAGCTTCATGACCCAGGACACCGTATCTACAACAAGAGAAAACAGAAGTGACCAACGTGGAGCAACAGATTATATAAATTGAGGGTTCAACTTCATTGAAATCACAATTATGAAAGTCCTTAGATGATTTTATTTTTAGGCGTTAAATCTGCAAGTCACTTCCTGCAGAACTTTATAGTCCAGTGAATAAGGCAATGCTTTAGTTCTTTCTTATCCTTGGATTTTATTCACAAAAAAATTAACACAAAAACAAAAAAAATAGAAATCATTATCTGAGAAAATCATTTCCAGTTTGGAGCTGCTGACTCTACCAGAAGAAGGCACGACTAGCTAGGCATTTCCGGTGTTACGTGTGGATTTTTCCCAGATTTGGTCATTTATTTCACCCAAATCTGCAGCAAAAAGCCACAACTGATATCGCAACACATAACGTACATCATGTATGAACCAGGGGCGTAGCTATAGGGGGTGCAGAGGTAGCAGTCGCTACCGGGCCCAGGAGCCTGAGAGGCCCAAAGACCCTTGTGTCGGATAAGAAGACACACAGAGCACTAAGGGAAGGGGTGCCCAAGCTGAACTCTTGCACCAGGGCCCATGAGCCTTTAGCTATGCCCCTGGTATGAACCCAGAATCCACATAAGGACCAGGTGGGTCTTGTTCAATGAAAAGATGTGAGAGAAAATATCCCACCTCAAAAAGGGATTTGTCTACTCCTGGGCACGGAACAGTTTGGAGCAAACAACTTAAGCCCAGACAAGATTTCCACAAGACTGCTTGAGGAACCTGCAGGCGGCTTTGCAGATTGATAAATGGGGGTTATCTTTGTTAATGGCCACTAGAGGAAAAATAGTGGAGAACTAAAACAGAAACGTTAAAATCATAAGCACCAAAAGAAAAAAAACTAAGCATGGACATCAATGAGAAACTATGATCCAGATACAGCAGAAGGCATCTAGAGCAGGGATCAGCGACATTCAGCACTCCAGCTGCTGAAAAAACTACAACTCCCAGCATGCAAACATGCTAGGCTGTTCTTACAACTCACATAGAAGTGAATGGAGCATTCTGGGAGTTGTATTTTCAGAATATCTGCCGTGCGAGAGGTTGCTGATCCCTGCTCTAGAGCATCATAAATAAGATGGCATTATAATCATTTGTTCTCATCAAAAACAAGATGCATTGTGGATGCTGACAGTGGAGACTTTATATGAACAGGCGTCCTTCCTTCCTTATGAGGTGGGATTGGTGGGACCTTTCCGCAGGGCCCGAATAAAGGGGTCTTAAAGGGGTTTTCCAGTAAAAATAATTTACCGACGGCCCTAGCCTGCATCATGTATTGAAAGATTCATACTTACCTGCTTTCAGCCGTTCCGATCCGGCACGCAGTCTCTTGTTCCTTCCATCTTCTAGTCCACAGCTTGCTTTCTTCCAGTCAGGGTATGGACCATGTTTGCAGCGGTGCACATGGCCCATGTCCATACCCCAACCTGGAAGAAAACAAGCCGTGGACTGGAAGATGGACAAATAAGAGCCAGCATGTAGGATCTGATATCATGGGAGCAGGTAAGAATAAATCTTTCAATACAGGATGCAGGCTAGGACCATCAGTAAAAAGTTATTATTCCGGGAAATCCCATGTAAAGAAGCACCAAAATAGACCATGTGTACTACATGAAAGCCTGGTCAGCACTTCCTCCCAGGAGAGCTAAGTATACACTTTCACCCGAATGACCCTTCGGCAACCTCCTGCCACCTATTCACCTTTAGTTACATTCATTATGTCAGGGAGAAAAAAAAAAAAAAAAGAACCATGAATAGCCAATTCCAGGAGTCCACCCGCTAGAAATGTATAACGGCTTATTAAACGTAGTCACATTTCATTAAAGGACAAAAAAAAAAAAAAAACACACATACAGTTTAAAGCAATAGCTACAAGGCAACTTTTGAGTATCCACAAGTCATCGTATAATTGTGGCATTACGCACAATTACTCGCAAAGAGTTGTGTTCTAGTACTGCCATTATTTTTCATGTTGCCATATGGCCCTAGTCTGCACACACCTTATGTGTCCTCCAAAAATAAAAGCACTGTCTCAAAGCTTCAAGTACCATCAGAGAATGGAGACATGGACCCTGAAGCACATGGAGGGGCTTCTGTGTATTTGCGTAGGATTCCGGGTCCATGCCTCCGCACTTTGCAGATTGCAGACACTTTGAAAACAATGGGTCCACACCACGATTCGAAGTTCACGTGGCAGGTGCCCGTTTTGTGTGGAAGTAAAGGCTGACACAAACTAAAATCTTAAATGGGGTAAAATATGGAAAGGCATCTGGCTGGCTTAAATAGATTGTCCGGGTTTTTTTTGTTTGTTTTTTTAACTATTAATGACCGGTCATCAATTTCGGCAGGGGTCCAACACCCGGCACCCCAGAGACTGGTGGAATGTATAAACGGCAGGAGAATTAGTGGATGTAAGTAAAACATTTAGAACTCCCCCTTAAGCCTGTAGAACAGAATATTTTTTTGAGAGGTTATAAGTGTTCATACTGAAGACTAGCTGCCTTTAAAACCCTGCTAACCTTGTCCCAGTCTATACAGCAAAGCTGGCAAATGAGCTACAAACGACACAAAATGTTAGTCTACTGTGCTCTAGTGACCAGCATAAAACCTGGAATATTTTAAGCTTAAAAAATGAGAAAAGAAAAAACAGAAAAGCAAAAAAACCTGATCTGGATAATGCCATTCTGTGATGGTATAGTCCCTTAACCAGGAGAAGTAATTTACAATGTTCCTTTCTATTTGGGTCATGTGGAGGGGCATTGTGAGAAAATTTGAAGGGGGGTTTCAACTGGATCACTTGATGTCCTTTAGAATTATTCTTCGTGGATACAGGAGGAAGATATGTTCCTGTGTCTGTAAGGAAGTGGTGGAAGATGCAATAAGCCTAGAATAATTACATATATATATATATATATATATACACTAGTACTTATGATGGGTGCTTTTAGTAGCTGTCACCCAGCATTTTTTACCCAATTAGGTCAGATTAGAAAAGGATAGACACCATGGGTTCTATTTCACGGTACTTCTTTTTACACTCTAATATACTCAATTACATTGGAGAAACAGATATGCAATACTGAGATTACCGTGAGGAAGGAATGCTGCCTGACAGGAATGGAGCTCAATAAGATATTTGTGTGCCACCCGACCACATCAGATGCAGCTCTATCTGCGGTAATCAAAGTAAATTTTAGCTTTAATGCTTTGTTTTTTGTTTTTGATAACAGCCTCTCGTGGTAAGTCCATTGGATACCAAAAAGAAATGAAAGGAAAGAAAACCGTATCCCAGTTCTAGTTCTCTTAACAATTAGGATCCTTTCATGATACAACGAGTCCTATAAAGCTTTTGAAGATCTCTGCTAAAGTAATTAGATAATTACACGTCTGTTGCTGGCTACCCCTGTACTTTCAGTAAGTGAATTACACTGTCTGCTTGTCCAAGGCAATAAAACCTGCAAGCCGTCAACAAGGCAACTCCCCAATTTCCTTCATTAATTTCTCATATAAGCTAAACATCAGCAGCATTCTTGCTTTAATTATAACATGACCTGGACCGAATTCCCCAAAGTCAGCTCCACTATATGAATACAGTACAGGAGAAAAAAAAATCCAAAATTTGGGGAAAAAAGTTTTTTGCTTTGACACTCACGATTCCAAGAATGATTAATGTTCCAAACTCCTCATGGAGAACATGAATTATGTTGTCCAAACAGCTGAAAATAGACGTACCATTCTAAAATGTAGCTCCCTGGAAGTTTGCAAAAGAGAAAGATTTTACTGTACTACGTTACCGTGTTCTCTACCGGATCTAGTCAACACTCAGGAGACATAGCGTGTACTCTACTGGATCCATTCACACTCAGGTGACATAGCGTGTGCTCTACCAGATCCATTCACACTCAGGTGACATAGCGTGTGCTCTACCAGATCCATTCACACTCAGGAGACATAGCGTGTGCTCTATCGGATCCATTCACACTCAGGAGACATAGTGTGTGCTCTACCGGATCCATTCACACTCAGGAGACATAGCGTGTGCTCTACCAGATCCATTCACACTCAGGAGACATAGCGTGTGCTCTACCAGATCCATTCACACTCAGGTGACATAGCGTGTGCTCTACCAGATCCATTCACACTCAGGTGACATAGCGTGTGCTGTACCAGATCCATTCACACTCAGGTGACATAGCGTGTGCTCTACCAGATCCATTCACACTCAGGTGACATAGCGTGTGCTCTATCGGATCCATTCACACTCAGGAGACATAGTGTGTGCTCTACCGGATCCATTCACACTCAGGTGACATAGCGTGTGCTCTACCAGATCCATTCACACTCAGGTGACATAGCGTGTGCTCTATCGGATCCATTCACACTCAGGAGACATAGTGTGTGCTCTACCAGATCCATTCACACTCAGGTGACATAGCGTGTGATGTACTGGATCCATTCACACTCAGGAGACATAGTGTGTGCTCTACCGGATCCATTCACACTCAGGTGACATAGCGTGTTCTCTACCGGATCCATTCACACTCAGGAGACATAGCGTGTGCTCTAGTCTACCGGATCCATTCACACTCAGGAGACATAGCGTGTGCTCTACCGGATCCATTCACACTCAGGAGACATAGCGTGTGCTCTACCGGATCCATTCACACTCAGGAGACATAGCGTGTGCTCTACCGGATCCATTCACACTCAGGTGACATAGCGTGTGCTCTATCGGATCCATTCACACTCAGGAGCCATAGCGTGTGCTCTACCAGATCCATTCACACTCAGGAGACATAGCGTGTACGCTACCGGATCCATTCACACTCAGGAGACATAGCGTGTGCTCTATCGGATCCATTCACACTCAGGAGACATAGCGTGTGCTCTACCAGATCCATTCACACTCAGGAGACATAGTGTGTACTCTACCAGATCCATTCACACTCAGGTGACATAGCGTGTGATGTACTGGACCCATTCACACTCAGGTGACATAGCGTGTTCTCTACTGGATCTATTCACACTCAGGTGACATAGCGTGTGCTCCACTGGATCCATTCACACTCAGGTGACATAGCGTGTGCTCTACCAGATCCATTCACACTCAGGTGACATAGCGTGTGCTCTACCGGATCCATTCACATTCAGGTGACATAGCGTGTGCTCTACCGGATCCATTCACACTCAGGAGACATAGCGTCTACTCTACTGGATTAATTCACACTTGGGTGACATAGTGTGTGCTCTACTGGATCCATTCACACTCAGGTGACATAGTGTGTGCTCTATCGGATCCATTCACACTCAGGTGACATAGCGTGTGCTCTATCGGATCCATTCACACTCAGGTGACATAGCGTGTGCTCTACCAGATCCATTCACACTCAGGTGACATAGCGTGTGCTCTACCAGATCCATTCACACTCAGGTGACATAGCGTGTGCTCTACCGGATGCATTCACACTCAGGTGACATAGTGTGTGCTCTACCGGATCCATTCACACTCAGGTGACATAGCGTGTTCTCTACCGGATCCATTCACACTCAGGTGACATAGCGTGTGCTCTACCGGATCCATTCACACTCAGGAGACATAGCGTGTGCTCTATCGGATCCATTCACACTCAGGAGCCATAGCGTGTGCTCTACCGGATCCATTCACATTCAGGTGACATAGCGTGTGCTCTACCGGATCCATTCACACTCAGGAGACATAGCGTCTACTCTACTGGATTAATTCACACTCGGGTGACATAGCGTGTGCTCTACTGGATCTTTTCATGTTCAGTTGACATAGTGTCAGTTCTATCACTGCAGAAACCTGCCAGAAATGCTTTACAGACAACCTATCACCAGCTCAAACTTTTAAATCTAGGTACTTTCCTTTAATTGTGGTAATTTTGTGGTAACTTTTTTCTATGTGCCCTCTTCGGCTCCTGAGTTATTGAGGCTGTTATTTCCTGTGCCTGATATACAAATGTGTCAGTGAATAGCCAATAAGCACAGCAAGTGTGGTATGACATACCTTAGTCTGCTTTCACATTACTCCTATCATTTCTGATCATCTTCTCTGTTATAGCAGAAGAAGTAAAATAACAGTGCCCGATTCAGCAAATAACTGACAGGAATGGAGCCTAAACACATCCCATTAGGTTTCCATTCGGGAGAACGTTTTTTTTAACTGAGAAAAAAGTCCTATACGCAGGACTTTTCTCTGTGCTATTTTTTATGAACTCTGTGACGGATCCTCTGATGCAGATGTAAATGTAGCCTAATAAAGAAGGCATAGCCGCTCATTTAAAAATGGGGTGGGAGGGGACATAAAAAAAAAAAAAAGTTGTTCCTCTCACTCTCAATGCTATCCACGCCAATTTGAGATACCATTCCTGGCACCTCCCCACTTCAGGGATAAGGTTTCTTGTGTGGAGAGCTGATGTTTATTAGGGGACAGTTAAAGTGAATCCATGCTAAAGTGGCACCGATGTTACAAAGTGGTGATTTGCAAAAGGATGCTGGGAAGCGGTAGACATACAAATGTGCTTAACTATGGCCCCCTGATTGCCCTGGAGGTCTACTTAGAATCATTGGAAAAGGTCCAAAAGAGGTCCCGGTATCTAGAGGCCAGACCAACTGATACGTTCTCTTTAACATGACATCAGTATTTTTTTATGTCTGCCACAACACTCATCTATTAAAACATGAAAAAAGAATGTGAGAACCTCCATCACTTATTACTTCAGCTGCTTTGTGGTTTCTCCCAAATGCTTAGTCTATCAGATGCAGCATTAAATACGCGGCATTGTAGGAACAGCTGGTGCTGAAAACATCATCGGAAGAGCCAAATCGAGATTTCAGTCTGTCTGGGAAATGATCATCAGGAAGGGCTGCCATACCCCACCTTAATATCATGCGCTCATTTCTAGGACAATCACCAGTTGTTATAGGTTTCAAAGTCTGTTAGCTCTTGTTAAGCCCTTCCTCTCCTGCATAGAAGATAGTCCCTCACATATAGACCCAGAAATACATATGGTATTTCATGCCCCCACAATTTTCTTCTTCCTTCCGTCTAGAGAGCTATAGTTATATGCTTCCATGAATTTAGAAGTAGGGATGAATGAAAAAACGGTGTTTGGACTGCTGCTTCTCCTTCACTAGGAGATCACTGAGGGCAGTGGAAGGGAGCAGGGAAGCTACTGAGCATGTCAGTCCACCACTGAATGCAAGAGAAGGTGGACCAGAAGAATAAACAGCAGGTGGTGCTATCAGAGAGGAAAAACATCTGGCAGTCTGAGAAATGGTGCACCCATCTTAGATGAGAATAGTAGTCAAGAATTAAAGGATCCGCAGCTAAACTGATGAAAAGGAGGGCACCAGGTAAGTGTTCTGCTCAAGAAGGGGGTCGCATTAAAAGATAACACAAATTGATGTACACTTAAAAAGTTGGAAAGTATATTTATCAATCATACTATCATAATATAACATCAAACATCTAAACTACAAGTCAGTAAAAGCCATTTCTCCGCTTCTTCACCCTGCCAATGTTACGTGAATGTACTACACTTGAATTCCTGAAATAACCCCCGCAAGGAATTCAATTAACAGGGAGTTTTCTGTCCTGACAAGTAAGACACAAGTTAATGTCATGTCAGTCTGTGGGATACAAAGAGAAGAGGTTAGGATTCACAAATTGCGGTCCACAATGCACGGGCACCAGCCGTGTAAATCCCGTATTGCAGCACGGAAAACAAAGCTCTGCCAGGAGAAATGGAGTGGCGGTGCAGGATCAGGTAAGTAATCACCATTTTTTATTACAGGTAGACTCCCTAAGTGGTCTGGTTTCCATCAATATCTGATCGGTTGGGGTCTGACTCCACCCCTCGGCATCCAAGCTAATCAGCGGTTTGAAGAAGACACAGTGCTCCGATCAGAACCGCACAGCACTGTAAACCGTATAGCAGTCCAGGCTCCTTCATTTGAATGGGACTGAGCTGAGCCTAGGCCATGTGACCGATGACATCACCGGCTTAGGAAGAAGCCACAGCATTCACAGGGGCACTGCAGCCTCTTCAAATAGCTGATCAGTGGGGGTGCCAGGAGTCTGTCTCCCACTAAATCAGAAAACCACTTCAAAGGGCATCTGTCACCAGCAATCTCCCTATCAAGCTGTTTTACTTTTATTGATCTGAGGCTCTGTTCCCAAATTAAGATACATCACCATCTCGTTCCACCCAAGGTCCGTTCCTTTCTGTGGCCAGCCTCTCACTCGCTGTTTTAATTGACAGCGCCAGTCAGCAGTAAAACAACAAGGGAGGGTCTGGCCACAGAAAATAATGGAGCTTGACAGTAACCAGTGCAATGAGGAAGCCCTCTTTGCACCAAAGGCCTAATTTACATATTAAGAAAAAATATAACTCGGGAACAGACCCCTAGAGCAACAAAAGAAAAACAGCGTTCTAATCAGGTGAACCACGGCTAACCCCTTCATGACCGGACCTATTTTTATTTTTGCATTTTTTATTTTTCCTCCTCACGTTCCAATAGCCATAACTTTTTTTTATTTTTCTATTCACATAGCTATAAGAGGGCTTATTTTTTTGTGGCCGCAAAGTGCATTTTTTAATAGCACCATTTAATTTACCATGTTTTGTGAAGTAAAAAAAAAAAAAAAAAAAACCTTCTGCCAAGGTTTTGGGGCATTTGACATCTCGTCGTTCACTGCACGCTAAAAATGACATCCTTATTCTGCTGTTCAATATAATGACAGCTATAAGTTGTATAGTTTTTATTTTGTTTTATTACATAAGAAAAAAAGAAAAAAAAAAACCTTTGAAAAAAATGCCTTGCGCATTGCCTAGCAGGGAGGTTACTACAACAGCCCTGGGAAGCCTCAGCAGGATCGTGGCATCGCTGTTGATCATGGCATCTGAGGGGTTAAATGACAGGGTTCCGCGCAATAGCAATTCCCCGTCATTGCGGCCGGGTTCCTGTAGTATTAGACAGTCAGCAGCCGCCACATATGGAGCGGGCTCACCATATAGTTGTAGACGCATAATGCCTTACATAGGGTTAAAGCTGGCGGGTGTTATATATTCAACAAAGTATGATAAAACCTTTAGCTCACTGGTATCTACAGTATTCAGTCCACAGATCCGTGAGGGGGAAACTTATGGGTACTTGTGTTTATTATGAAGAAATAAAACGTGTTTTTACTTTTTATCAAGATGAGTGCCGGACTTACTTTTAGCCAATGGGAGTCACATACATCTAAATTATCAAAAGAAAAAAAAAGTATCTATCCATAGCAACGACCTACGTTAAAGAGGGATATCAAGAGTTTTATACTGATGATTTGTCTTCAGGATGCTTGATAAAAACTACTAAGTAGTCGAAACGTTGCACGTCATTGGCACAATTTGCACATGTTCATCATGGATTTTTGAAGAATAAATATATTCCTGTGGATATGCTGCAGTCAACTTCATTGTGGTTGCCTTCAAGATGGGTCATCAATGTTGGGGGTCAGCTGCTTGAAGTGGCTGCGGTGCACTGGTGATTGCTGCAGGCTCTCCCTAGGTCAGTGACGTCACTTTCATCGGTCACATGGAGTAGGTGCAGGTCACGGTGGTGAGCTGCAATACCAAGGACAGCCGCTATCCTAAGGACAACGCTATGGTTGCTAAGCTGGGAGGAGGCCGTGGTCTCACTGACCAGAGCACTGCCTCTTCAAACAACTGATTGGCGGGAATGCCGGGAGTCGGACCCCCACTGATCAGATATTGATGACCTATCCTCAGGATGGTATAAAAATCTCAGAAAATCCCTTTAACTCTAACTTCCAAATGTGGACATGACTACTACGTAGTTTAATGAGGCTCGGGGTAAATTAAGAAGTGTGAGCAAGTCTATTGTTCCACGAACGTCACCGCTCCCAACCAGGCAGCTGTCTGCAATGTTTGTAGGCAAATAATCCAGTATGATCCGCAATCCAAATATAAATCTCTGTTCATACACCCCACAGGAGGAGGAAACTAGGCTGTTTCCTTTCCTCAAAGACAATATCTTTCTAAAAATCCATGGAAAAATAAAAGCAAAATATCCGGACAGCACGGGGTCACCTCAGAAACACCACAAACAAGGAGTAATGTGAGAGTTTAAGAATATAATGGAGTAATGGTCCAAAAAAGGGTAGAAAATTATTGTAAAGCACAGACGACAATTTTAGGGAACAGAATTTAGGTAGTTTCTTTATGGGAATGTCATTAGGGGGGCCCAAGGCTGCATAATGATAGCTAGAGTACCCCTATACATATGGCCAGAGTGGGAGAGCCTTCATACATAATGCCTACCAGAGAATGCTCCACAAGCACTACAGCCAAACAGTATATTTCAAATTAAAAAGAAAAAAAAAAAAAAGATTTAAAAGTGTTGTCTTATCTAAGACAATGGGGGCAATATCGCTAGGACATGCCCCCATTGTCTGATAGGTACGGGTCCCACTGCTGAGACACGCACCTATATTGAGAATGGAGCCCTGAAAGTGGTGGAGGAAAATAGACTTCAGGTTCTTGTCAATTTACCAAGTGATCACAGAGGAACGCCTGTAATACACCCATTTGTGCTGTGCGCGTGTCACTCAACTACACAGGCTTTAGCATTACATCACCGTAATGTTTGCTTTCCGGATGGGTGGAATGCTCTGGCAGCTGCCAACATTGGGAGCTACTCACAAACAGGAGGCTACCTGGAAAGATGGAGGGCACTGGAGAATAGGTGACACTGCCGGGACCTGGTGGACAAAAAGCCTCCAGATCGAGAACTGTGTTTTCTTATAGATTTCTAGTACAGAACTAAAATAATCTGGTACAATTCTAGAAGCAAAAGATAATAATGTGAAGTAATAGAAATGTGCTGGAAGTAAAAGCAGATTCTGTAGAATGTATTCTAGGCTTCTCCCTGAGCTTTACCTTACAGGAAGGACACTTGACACATGAACAGAAAAACCGGATCATTTCATAATCTGCCACCTGTCGGGTCATGTAAAGGAGATCCACCAACATTATCTGACTGCCAACAGAAATGACGTAAATCAATGTTACAACACGTTTTAGTCTCTCACATATGAACACACGTTTACAGAGGAGGTTTTCACTTATCCAATAGGGGGTGCAGAAAGCTTTTACTTATGTTTAGTGCGGAGCGAATCGAAGTTCACAAAGAGGACTTCGATCCGAATTTCAGGGAAAATTTGATTCGCTGCTAAGCCAACTTTCCCTGTGCTTCGTGGCAATGAGTCAATTTTCTCTAAAATGGCGGTAAAAAATAAAAACAAACAAAAAAAATTCATAACTTATCCATTTCAGCTCATAGAGTCCTCCACAGCTATCCTGACAGAAATCTCGTGCATGACGACATCACCACGATTTTGCACTGGATCTTCAATCAAGATGGCTGCAGCAGACTCTCAAATGGATAAGGTTTTTTTTCACAGATTACCCCTGAAAGCCCTCTTTTTTTTTTACCTTTGATGCCACGATCAGCAATGAAGGAGGCATCTGAGGAGTTCAATGAAGGGGAAGGGGGGGATGGTGGCACAATTGGCCGTTCCTGGTCATTGCGCTTCATGATTCATCACAAAGTGAATTTGTGAAATTCGGAGAAGAAGCCGAATCAGTTTTGAGAACTTCACTCATCTCTACTTATGTTTAATCATTATATAAATAAAAACGAGGTAGAGGTTGAGAGGCTTTGTAGAGCTATTCCTGCTGTCAGCTAGAAAGCAGGTACAATGGTAGGTAGCCTAAGCTATGAAAGTTTGATTTGTCCCTACATTATTAGACCTGATGTGGCTGGTGTGCTTACTTTGAAAATCCAGAATGGATGTTTATGTGAATATTTTTTCTGCTCAATATTAATATGAGCATTTTAGGAGTCTGGCGGAGACAGGTCATCAGTCCTGGTGTATCCACGAGCTAACAATCTCCTTTCAGTGTACCTCCTCCCCAGCTGCTGACCTTACACTGCTCAGTACCAGCTTAGGTCTACCTAGTCCTGCAGAGAGTAGTTTCATTGTAAAACTACAGCTCTATTGGCTGCTTTCTTTTACTGCAGAGACATCTTGTACTGAGCAGTGTGAGAAGGAGGTACACTGAAAGGAGCTGGTCAATCAGACTAGCGGAAAGACACTTATCAAATTGGTGTAAAGTAGAACTGGCTTAGTTGCCCATAGCAACCAGATTCCAGCTTTCATTTTTGACAGCTCCTTTGATAAATGAAAGGTGGAAACTGATTGGTTGCTATGGACAACTAAGCCAGTTCTACTGTTCACCAGTTTGATAAATGACCTCATCATACTGGATTCATAAACTCTATAAGATTTCCCAAAGGGATCATTTAGGCCTGTTTCACACTGGCGTTACTTGTTCCCCTGTCGGATCTGTAACTACTGTGTACAGCCGTGCGCTGCCTGAAGTCGGTCTGGCTCCATTCATTATAATGGGGACCGGCAGAGATCCAGCCACAGCACGGTAAATATGCCAAGAGGCGGGCAGAAAAAAAAAAAGCGGTGTCGCCACTTGTTAAAGTAAGACAACCCTTTAAACTTCAGTAGCTTTTTGTGGAAAAGCCACTTTTTCACCGACTTCACAGTCATAGGAAGAGCATAAAGTCAGAAAAGCAGAACTCCAGTGTCGCAATCAGAGTTTTACAACAGCTAGTAAGGCCAATATCACACCACACAATGTCCGATCATTGCCTCTAAGTTTAGTGTGGCAGAAGTGAGATCACATCATTAACCCCTTGATGACTTTGTGGAAGTGCAGTTTCCTCTAAATAAACAGGACATAAGGAAGACGGCCTCTGCTGCCAATGCACTCCGCTCCATTGTGCATATTTTGGCACAAGCCGCTTCCGTACAGTACAACAGAATAGGTCTGGACAATATTTGGAAGCAGAACAAAAAGAATCGATCATAACGTTCATTTTAAAAACCCATTTGCACGTCTGGACAATTTCAAGTAATACATTCCTGTCTTGTAAAAATTCTAAGTGATTAAAATACATTGCAGCCATGGGCAGTCGTGTCAATCAAAGCACTAACGTCAAGAAAATGTGCACGGAACTGTAGAAGTGCAGAAGGAGAAAATGAGAATCAGGGAGGACTACCACTACCATCATTGCCGGGACCTGCCTCTCTAGCACTACATAAGGGTCCAAAAAAAAAAAACCTTGGATTTCTAACTCCAAAATGTCTAGAGCAATAATACTGTTCTCAGATGATGCGATGAAAGGGCACAGCAGTGGAGAATAGGAGCAATGCGGCATCACAGTGTGTGTACTATATAGCGCTAATGTGGGGACAGTCTATAGTGAGCGTTATTACTTGGAATAATATAGAGCAGTAATTTAGGACACTAGATCTAGACAGCCACTGAATTCCAGAAATAACCTGTGAATAAACACACATACATATAGCAGTTTACATACTAAATGCCGTAACAAGGTCCGACTCGCTCAGTTGGGTTTTCTGCTTTTCCACAATTTAAAGGATACTTATAGGTGCAATTGTACTTTAATCATACACATATTATGAGCCACGACATCTATATTTATCCTCAGGGATTTGTCATCCAAGAGTCTCTGATCTCGCCCACAGACATGAACACTAACCCTGGCCAAACCACCATGACAATCACCTAACATCTACAGGTGGGACCTCGTCATAATGACGTTAGGACAAGTGGTCATCCAAGATCTCCACCAATTGCTAGACTGCTTTCTGCTTGGTGAAATTCTGAGTAAGGCCTCATGCACACAAACGCATTTTGTTTCCGCGTCCGTTCCGTTTTTTTTGCAGATAGGATGCGGACCCATTCATTTCAATGGGTCAGCAAAAAATGCGGACACCGTGTGCTATCCGCATCAGTATGTCCGTTCTGTAGCCCCGCAAAAAAATAAATAAATATAGAACATGTCCTATTCTTGTCCATTTTGCGGACAAGGATAGGCATTGTTACAATGGATCTGCAAAAAAAAAAAAAAAAAAGGAAACACGGATGCCATAGGGAACGTCATCTGTTTTTTTGCGGACCGCAAAACACATACGGTCGTGTGCATGTAGCCTCCGTTTGTGAGATCCATCATAGGCTCTCATAAACGGTTCAAAACTGATCAGTTTTGTCCTAATGTATTCTGAATGGAAAAGGATCCGTTCAGAATGCATCAGTTTGCTTCAGTTCAGTCTCCATTCCGTTTTGGAGGCGGACACTAAAACGCTGCTTGCTGCGTTTTGGTGTCCGCATGAAGAAACTGATCCATCATGACTCACAATGTAAGTTAACGGGGACGGATATGTCTTGGCTATGTAAAAGATAACACAACCGGATCCGTTCAGAACGGATGCAGACGGTTGTATTATCATGACGGAAGCTGGTGTGAAAGTAGCCTAACCTGTACACAACACCAAGCTATAGGCCTGATGTTGGTGACAACAGCAATTCCTCCCAGCAGCAGTCCCTCCCAAACAGTTTCTATTTATGACCAGTGCGTTCAGTAGTAGACGGGTAATTGCAACTCTTGGACACATGAGGATAATAATCCATAATTAAGAAGGAACAGGGCGCATGAAAGGTGGTTTCGATGAGACAAGTTATGACTAAGGTTCTATAAAACCATGAGATCAGTAGTATACATCATATCATGCAACAGCACAAATAAATAAAAAAGCCGGCCCCACTTGTACCAATATAAACTTCATTTTTGCACATCTGAAATTTAAAAAAAAAAGTTTTTAATAAAGTGCTAACGGTTAAATGGGTGGTTTGGTTTGAAATATCATCACTCAATGCTAGCACCTATTGAAAAAGCCCCCATAGTCAGCTGAGGGACCACAAAAGGGGTATGATCACATGGCGCGGTCATGCTGCGTTTAAACGCTTGCAGCCGACCGTATGTGGTTATTACACGAATAATCATGCTTTTAGGGTATGTTCTTTGCCCGTGACTGGAATTTTCATGGTTCTTCAGCATTCTGATTAACTTCAAATAGTGACACATGGAAAAATAACATTCAACATATACCGCACGTGGCTGATCAACTGAAAAGCCAATGTGGTCAGCAGCTGCAAGCGGGTGGACATGCTTTACATGTGGTCCACCACACGCACAACAGGTGCAGTCATCACAACTTAAGTGCCACGTCTGTCTATTTCCTCATTGTCTTCTATGGGGAACTGAGATGATATGGTTCCTAACCGCATCATGGCCAGATAACGACTGCGCCGCTGTGGTCATACGGTAAAATGTGGTAAGGATAACGGTTATAGAGGACGCCAATTAAAACAAATTGGCTATGGTTAGACACCGCTCACTACATTCCACAGCTGTGACTCCATATAGAACCCAGCTATACTTCTTATGAAACGTAAAAGCCAAAAGGTGTCTTAAAGGGGTTCTCCCAGAAAAAATATTCAACATTTTTAAAACCAGCACCTGGATCTGAACAGCCACCGATTTATTCAATAAAATCTAGCTGTAAATTGCCAATTGTCGTTTGTTCTTTTCCTTATTTCTCTGTCCGCCACTTGAAGATGGACGCACATGCTCAGTTCATCCTTTACCTGCCACCAGCCTCATCTTCTGTTAGACAGCTGGGACAGTTGCAGGGAAAGAGCTGCAGTAGAAATAACACCCCCTTAGTTGATAGTCTGAAGAAAATCTAGCGGTTTAAATCTATGTGAGGTACAGGACTGTCTCTAGCTTTGATAAAAATCGATTGTCATGTAGGCTATATCTTTTACATTAAAAAAATGTCCACTTGGCCAATAAGCAGCCCATCTACCCGTCCAACAGTCAACAAACAAGCAAACATTTCAGAGGCACATCTCCCCGTGTAAACAGGCGGTATGCTAAAAATTATGTGTAGGATAGCGTTTAAAGGGCCTTCACAGGCCAATGCACCAGTTTAGAAAGACCTGTTATATTGTTGACCGGTGCTCATTATGATATTATAAAAGGAGCCTTGAACTGAGGAGCTTCACACAAACATCTGGATTGGACTGCAGTAGAGTCACCCAGCAGGAGTAGTATACATAACACCTCGAACAAACTCCTGCAGCTACTCAGCAGCAATCTTACAGGTTACCATGAGAATATCGGATGGACAAATACGTCAGGCAATGAAAATAAAATAAGTCTCCATGAATATGCGCACAAGATCTGGTAAACCACCCTAACAGGTTCCTGCCACTTTCCAAATGAATAGGAAACCTCTGAGGTCTACTCCCTACAAAGCCATTTACAGGATACAAATTCAGAAGGCAAGTACCAAATTATCCTCCTTCCACAACACAGCAGAAAACAAAAGGTTCTGACTCAAAGGCCAGTCCTGGGAGCTGTGCCAGGCGCTCGCACACACAGGCCTACCAATTTATTGCCTGCGTCTGAGGAATTTCTCACACTTTGTTGTGATGGTGGTCCTCAAACCGATCCCATAATGCTCACAGGACGGAATTCACCTGCATATTTTCAGATTGGATTTCTTATAAAATAAAAACTGAAACTGGGCCTTTAATTCCTTCTCAAAGTTAAGGATCAGTATTTGGGGAACTTACACACCGCAAAGAGATGATATATTAACTTTCATGTAAATTAAGTTTAGAAATAATAATCATTAAAATATTTTAAAGTTCTATCCACCTTCAGTTACCAAAAAACCATCATCAGCAGGGTGTTCTAGTGGTAAAAGATTCTTCTGTGTATTCATCTTCAGGTCCGTGGCTTCAACAATTAATCCTCTGGAGAGGCATTGTCATCTGCTCCACTGCAGCCAATAACTGGCTGCAGAAGTAATTAGGGATGAGCGAATCAACTTCAGATGAAACATCAATTTGTCAATTTGCATAAACTTTGTTCCAATACTGTACGGAGCAGGAGCTCTGTACAGTACTAGAATGTATTGGCTCCGATGAGCCAAAGTTATTGCTTCACAAAGTCTCACAAGACTTTGCGTAATAACATTCATTTGTACTGTAAAAAAAAAAAAAAAAAACATTTCCCGAACCAGAGTTCAGAAAATGTATTTTTTACAGTACAAATTAATTGATGAAATTACTACGCGAAGTCTCGCAAAACTTTGCAAAGCAATAACTCAGCTCATCGGAGGCAACACATTCTAATACTGTACGTATTACGGGGATCGCCTTCGGAGGTTTCATCCGAAGTCGATTCGCTCATCCCTAGCAGTAATGTGTCTCTAGGACATGTCACTGCTGATTCCAGTCATTGGCTGCATGAACATGTCAATAATGGAGAGGAGGTAAACAAACCACGGACCAGAATATAGAGACTGTGCACAGGACTGGAGCCGAGGATAGTAGTATGAATCTTACCATAGCGGAATGAAAGTTCTTTATTCCTGGACAAGCACCGACGATACCATCTACACTTTTTACATCTTTCTTTTATTCCCACTTAGACTTCCACATGATTTTCTGCATTTCCAGGACATACATGTACAGATTCTCTAACTTTTTCTGAGGACAAACTCATAGACTTTTTTGAAAGGCTGAGTATACAACAGCGTTTTCCAGTACATAGTACATCACATATTTACTTACAGGAATTTAGAAAACTTCAGGAACGTCACAATTGCCATTCCAATAAATATGGTTTAAGTTCTATCCAAGTAGCCTGACCTAACATGGTTGTTAAAAAAAAGCCTGACTTTACCATTTTACTACAGGAAATTTGTTATTACTAAATTATTGGCCATTTATGAAGGAGTCGGAGCGTGATAAATACAGAATTTGGAGTCAGAACTTTGGCTTAGTCTCCACAGCCCTGATACACAAACCCACATCTTATTTCTAAGCTGATAATTCAAGCGACCCTCTGGTTCAAGAAAAAAAAATAAAAAAAAATAAAAAAAATCACATTAACAGAGGAACAGGCAAGACAGTTCTGTCAAATCCCGGGCTTCCCTTCCGCCATCCAAGGTGGACTCAACACTTCTTAGACTGGACTACATGATACACAACGTGCATCAGTAGTCAAAGACACATTCTGCTTGTCCAGTAATGTTTTTGGATTGGCCAATCCAAGGGCAACTCACAACTGTTGCCAAACCGAAGACAACAGGAAGGTTCCTGGACTACCATAGGTACAGTGTGCATCAGGTAGTATGAGACGCAGAGCAGCCATCTTAGATAAAAGAGGAGTCCAGGAATTGGAGGATCTGCAGCTGAAAAGATGTAAGTAAGGCACCAAGTGCTCTGATTGACTGAGAAATAATCAGATCTTCTTTTCACTTTAAGCAGGGATGCCACAGGGAATTTGAACCCTAGGTTAGATGCTGTCCCTATAATGGGATTATAGATCATACCTATTAAGACTTAAACCAACCTAAATATTAAATAAATGAACAAGACAAGACGATAATCCACTCAAAGTCTAGGATCCTTCCATGCCATAGTCAAAATAGAGGTTGTCACATAGATCACATTAAGACGGACATAACGTGGTGACATCTTACAGCCCATGACATACTTTCCCACAGTGGAAATTAGCAGAACTTCACAGAAGACTTCTTCTTTAGCTGCCAAGTAACTGTAGCATCCCGATGTATTCCGCCGACATATCAGGAGGATAACGGACCCACTAAAAAGTTCTCATACCAAGGATTTTTATGCAGATGAAATCCACACAATAATCCGCAATCAAATGTTATGTGGGTTTTGACACAAAGGTGCGGATTTGGCAATAACTTAGGCTACTTTAACAACAGTGTTTTTGCTGGATCCGTCATGATAATACAACGTCTGTATCAGTTCTGAACGTATCCGGCTGTATTATCTTTAACATTGCCAAGATGGATCCGTCATGAACTCCATTGAAAGTCAATGGGGAACGGATCCATTTTCTATTGTGTCTGAGAAAACGGATCCAGCCCCATTGACTTACATTCTGAGTCATCACGGATTCGTTTGCATCAGTTTCGTCATGTGGACACCAAAACGCAAAAAGCAGCGTTTTAGTGTCCGCCTCCAAAATGGAATGGAGACTGAACTGAAGCAAAACTGATGCATTCTGAACGGATCTTTTCCCATTCAGAATGCATTAGGACAAAACTGATCAGTCTTGGAAGCGTTTTCGTAGATCCATGACGGATCCTGCAAAAACGCTGGTGTGAAAGTAGCCTTATTTGAATTTCAATCTGCGGATTTTGGAATGCATATCCACACACAAACCGCAAGATAATGAACACGTTGAAGATTTCAAAATTTAATCTGCAAGAAGGAATCCACATCATGCACACTATACGAGAAACTCCACTGGCTTGCATAGATATGGGACGTGAATTCTGCACCGCAAAACCGCAACATGTGAACTTAACCTTCCTTCAAACAGTTTGTAGGGGCTACATGTTTATTGTGATATTTTTGTTTGTTTTTTTACAGTTTTAGGGTGCATTTGCATGTATTTTGCGGTCCACAAAAAATATGGATGACGTCCGTGTTGCATTTGTTTTTTGCAGACCCATTGTAACAATGCCTATTGTTGTCCACAAAACTGGTACTAGAAAAACAGGAGCTAGAACCTGATTGGTTACTAAGTCTCCAAGAACAATCCTACACGTAGCACAAAAATGAATTTTATAAAGCCGTCATTGCCTCAGATAAATACAGCCGCACCTCAAGCCCATACTTTCTGAAGAAAAAGCTTGAATCACTTGAATCATCTACAAGCACCAGACAAGGAGATACACACACTTAAAGGTTACGAGCTCACGTCCCACACACTCTACCAGAATACCAGGCTTCTCTGGCTGCTTTCCTAGGATTTACAAGTATATTTGCCTTTGATGAAATGCCACTTGCATAAGGGAATAGCATTTATTGCAGTTCCATAACCTTTATATGCTCTCCATTATGTCAACTGTAAACGCACAGAAAAAAAAACTCCACTGGCGCCTGTTGCACCATAAACATAATGCGGACTGCTGTAAATGGCAGCTTGTATTCTACTGCTGGACTCGGGATCGAGGTCTCGCTGCCCGGCTGTTCAGTAATCATTCAGAAAAGGAACCATTAGGATTATACATATACATGGGACAATAGGTTTTATTACATCTTAGGCCGGGTTCACCTCACCGTTTGGCTTTCCATTCTTCTGATCTGAGGAACGGAATAAAAAAAATTATATATATATATATCGCCTTTATTCTGAGCATTGATTATGCTCAGTCAGCATTTTCACTGATAACTGATCCGTCTTTTGGAGCATCAGTTAAAATCAATTTGCGTCACTTCCGTCAGAGATGCATGTAGGACTTTTTCTCCCTTCCAAAATAATTGATCTCTTACAGAACGGACACAAACTGATGCTCAATAACAGTTCAGAACAGATCGGAAGAATGGAAAGCTAAATGGTGATGTGAACCTGGTCTAAGTACTTGTGGATAAGTGGCAGCCAGTAAAGTAAAAATCCAAAATAACCAATTTCCTCCAATTTGAGTAAAATCATCAACAAAAATGTAACGAGATCAAGTCCTAAGCTGGCCACAGACACAGAAGCTCGGTCACTCATGCTTAGTTCCCTTTCTATATGGAGGTCAATGGGAAAGTATGGCACAACTGTTCCCAAACTGTGGGAATTATCTGCACCCTTTTTTACTGCAGGAGTCTTGCTTGAACATCGGAGGTCTTTACTTTCCTTGCCCAGTAGGATGGGAAGGACGGACACCATATTTGTGTCTGTTGTACTCAATTTTCACAAGTGTGGCCGTATGGATGTGTATCTGAAGTTAGTATTACCACTTACACAACACCTTTAAATGCCATACAGTCTCCAATAACGTGATGTAGACATCTAATAAATCTACCAATTAAACTACTGGCTCAAAACTGAATATTCTTCCGTTGTGCAAAAGATTTCTGACATTAAGAAAGCGGGGCTGATTCTGGGGTAGAGTAGGGGTGGCAAGAAGGCCGATAAAATCCAGCACTACTGCTGTGAAGGTCTGTGGCAGTCAGCCAAATGGGCTATTCTTCTATACACACATACCACTCTTACAGGAGCCGAGACGCTAGTGTAAACCTTGTGCAGATGCATATGTCCACAAGACTTATGGACAGAAAGGATGTTATGCAGGGCTTTCCAGAAAGAATGAGAGCAGGACTGTGGAGACCCGAGAAGAAATAAACTTTACCCACGGCATGACCTGAATGTTTAAAGTTGTAAAACAAAGTATGGCAAAGGCATTTCCAAGGTGTACATAATGTTGAGGCTAAAATCTAAACCTGGATTACACCCAAATTAATGAAGCAGAAGAAAGCCTAGCACTGCCATACTGCAGCAATGGGCCATGTCCTTTGTAGGTTTCCAATCAAATGCCAAAAGAGAACTTTATTACTTTTTTTTTTTTTTATTTGCTTGCATTTCAAAGAGAACAGGAAGAGCAGAGCAGATTAATACATAGTTCTGGGGGGAAAGGATTCAATACAACTTGTATTTTATTCTTTTTTTGTCTCAAAGCTTAGGAGCCCAGGAGGAGGTCTTACCAGTGACTGACATCTCTGTATGCACACTTATACAGGGAAGTCTGTCAGTCACTAAAAAGACCACTCACTTGGCTCCTAAGCCTAGGAAGAGCAGGGATTTAGATGCATAAATCACAAGTTACTGAACACCCACTAGATATCAATCTGCTGAGCTCCTCCTGCTCCAAGATCAGACACCATCTTCAATGTGACAAGTGCCGTTCAAGTTGGGCACTATAAGGCCTCATGCACACGACTATGTTCAGTCTGTATCTGATCCGCATTTTTTGTGGCTCGGATATGGAACCATTAATTTCAATGGGGCTACAAAAGATGCGGACAGCACACAGTGTGCCGTTCGCATCCGTATGTCCATTTGGCAGCCCCGCAAAAAAGAACATGTCCCATTCTTGTCTGTCCTTGTGGACAAGGATAGGACATTTCTACAGGAGTAGAAAAAAAAAAAATGTCGGCATGCACACAGCCAATAATGTGCATAAGCCCTATTCATAAATATGTTTGTTACTGGTTTTTCAATTATTCAGACTGCAAATGTGGTGAGAAGAGAAGTCATACGTATATTATTAAAAAAAAAAAAAAGTTTGTTCCGTCATAGTGACACACGGTATCAAAGGTTTATATTGGTGGGGGTCTGAGTGTTGAGACCCCTGCTGATCGCTAACACAAGGAGGAAGAAGTGCTCACATGGACAGCTGTTTCTCCTCACTGCTGTAGATGGGCTCATCAGCAAGTCTGTGAATCAGTCACCAGCAGCCAGAAGACAGCGCTCTACACAACAGCTTCCATCGTTTAGCAATCGCGAGGGTCTCATGTCACTATGACACAATTACAGGGACACTCAGGGTCCAAACAATTATGTTGATTATTAGCAACAATATAACTTCACCATATGTACAGGACTATTGTTGTGCAGCAGTGTATGTATATATATATATATATATATATATATATATATATACATACATACATACACACACACATATATATACACACACATATAAATATGCAGCTCTTATTCTCCTGCAATATACTATAAAAGCTGCATGTGCAACATTCATGTCAAGGTATCGCAATACTAAATCTGTAACACTCATGGCTGTACTGTGGATGTGTGTTCCGTAATACAGCATCCACTGAATGCAACGGCTCCGTATCATACTGTACCTCATATAAGAGGTATTTTACTGAACTACCTTAGGCCTGTTTCAGATGAGCGTGTCCTGTGCAGAAATCGCTCTCCATGTGAGAGGGTGATTCTCATTTATGGACACTGCTCGTTTCTCAAGAGCACACGGCATTATAATGATGTATAATGCTGTGTGTCTCTGCATGACCTGTATCTACTGAATTATATCAACAGCATTATATGAGTGCAAGTCAGTAGATGCAAGGTCATGCAGAGACACACAGCAGTGTCCATAATGGGGAATCACGGAGTGTGATTTCAGCACAGGACACGCTCGTCTGAAACAGGCCTTAGGGCCCAAGCACACTTTTATAGTGCCAAGGCATCCACAGATCTATGTCCCATTCTGTACCTTCATATGCCTACGATTTCCTGTATTAATCTGTGCGATATTCTCCCCTGAAAGAAGCATGTGCTGAAGCAGAGTGCATGAAACTCTTACAAGATTCTTGAGACGGATCCATGACAATAACCTGGAGTGAAAACAGTCACATGAAAGTGTTATGTAAGCTGCACGCAGACAGCAACAGACAGTAATGCTGTCACCAGTATAAGGCTAGAAATTGGAGCCATCAGGTGACCAAAGCCTTGGTGTAGTTTCCGACTATGTACACAGCTGTATTATGTGCCGTACTACCTCAGAGCTGTATGCAGGAGACACAGTGCGCCCATAGAAGTGTGTGGAAGTGATGTCATCTGAGAGAAGAGAAATGTGAAAGCTTTGCAGACTCTGATAAGCATGTTTCCTACTCTGGACATGTATTTACCTCATGTAATACATGCACTCATGATACTGGAAACACAGTTCAGTAATGGGAAATTCGGGGAATGGGCCAAGATGGTGTCCTATGGAGAAATGACAAATTTCCACAATTTCCTGGTCAGGGTCAGTGAAAAGTGACACACTGCAAGCTGTAGTAAGAGCTAAAGGGGAAGTCAAAGGGTGCCCTTACACATTAGATAAAAGTCTGCCAAAAATATAGATTTCAGTGGAAGTGGCCTATTGACATGTGTGGGGGTGTCCTGGGTGTCGGTATACTGGAGTGTAACATGACCGATTCTTTATTCCTATGGAGATAAGTTACTGTCAGAGGCATCTCACAACGGCTAATGCCTGTCTCCCCTTTGAAAACACATGCATACTCAGCTATGCACACTGAGGAGGAACAGCTGTTGGCTGAACGAACGTTTGGGCAATACCCATAATGCTGCACATAAAGTATCATTCAATGAGGCTAGTCCGCAGAGAAATGAGTATTAAAAAAAAAATAAATAAAAAAATAAAAATTATATATATATATATATATATATATATATATATATTAATTTAAATACATCTCCCGGGCCTAAAGTTTATGTGGAAGATTTGGAAAAACTGGTGTAAAGTAGAACTGGTTTAGTTGCCCATAGCAACCAATCAGATTCCACCTTTCATTTTTCAGAGTTCCTTTGGAAAATGAAAGGTGGAATCTGATTGGTTGCTATGGACAACAAAGCCAGTTGTCCTTTACACCGGTTTGATATATCTCCGCCTATTTCTGCATCAGAACAAAAGCCCCTCAAGTCAGTTGTTTTGCCCACTGATCTGCCCATGACAGACCATGGATACACCGCATTAGCTCCACTGAAGTATCCTATCCAAAAGTGCTCCGGGCGTGAAGCAGTTATGTAAGAGAATATAGACAGATCATGGCAAGTCCCAGCTGCCAGCTATGATAACCTCAATAATATTCCCCTGTTAGGTTAGTTACCCGCTGCCTCACTGATATCACACAGTCCCTGTGCTGCAGTGATGTACAAGGAGGAGGGACCGTGGATGAACTTCTGTCCATTTCAAATTTTAGGCCTTAAAGGGGTTTTCCAGGCTTTTAATATTGATGACTTATCCTCAGGATAGATTATCAACATCAGATCGGCGGGGGTCCAACACATAACACCCCCGCCGATCAGCTGTATGAAGAGAAGGCACACGCTATAGACATAGTAGCGCATGTCTTTTCTTCATACAGCTGATCAGCGAGGTGCAGATGTCGGACTCCCGCCGATCTGATATTGAGGATAGGTCATCAATATTAAAGGGTTATTCCCATCTTAGACAATGGGGGCATATCGCTAGGATATGCTCCCATTGTCTGATAGGTGCGGGTCCCACCGCTGGGACCCATGCCTATTTGTTGCGCATAGGACGCAGACCCATTCATCTCAACGAGGCCGCAAATGATGCGGACAGCACACCCGTGTGCCGTCAGGATCCGTATGTCCGTCCCTTGACTCTTCAGAAAAAAAATAGAACATGTCCTATTCTTGTCCGTTTTCCTGCCATTTACCGGAGCTGGCATTGCTGGATTCAACAGATCACTGTCAGATCCCCATTGACTATAATGGGATCCAGCCGGCATAAACGCAGAGTTTCGTCCAGACAAATACCACTGCTTACGTACAGCTGACAACCGCCATTTATGCCGGATCATCTCTAACGGCAATGTGAACATAGCCTAACGCATCCATAGTATACTAGTGTGGACCTGGCCTAAAACTCAAATTGTGCAACATTTGATAAATTTGGCATCAATTACTGTAATGCAGGCCCCTCATGATATAGCTCCTTCAGTTGTCCCACATGTTACAAGGGCGTGCACAGGGGTGGTGGCCCAGATTTCATACGTTAGGCAGAGGCAAGTATAACGTAGACACAGGGGACCAGTGACAACCCCTTCAAAAATGGAAATTGCACAGGTCAGTTCTTCACATGAAAGACACAGGAGCCTGAACTCACACACATCCCTCTCCTCCATCACAGATATCACGCCTCCTCACATTCATGCTTGCCAGTTCTTCTCACCAACAGCTGATGTCAAAGAAAGAACAGGTGATTATCTGCAGAAGAGCAGCCTTTTTATAACCAGCCGTCCTGGAATAGCACACCACAGCATCCCTCACCAGGATATGGCTGTACTTATTTTAGGTTAGGAGGACATTTAAAAAGAAATCAAACCACCCAAAAAGAAAGAAAAAAAAGAAAATACGGGGGTATGTATATATATATATATATATATATATATATATATATATATACACCGTGTACAGGAAAACATAGCAACCATTTAACGCATTTAACCGTTAATGCAGGGATGCCCACCCAGCGGCCCTCCAGCTGTCGAAAAACTACAACTCTCAACATGATAGCTGTATACTGTCCGATTATGCTGGAAGTTGTAGTTTTGCAACAGCTGGAGGGCAGCAGGTTGGGCATCCCTGCGTTAACATACACATTTTCTCTTACAATGAAACTCTATGGTGATGGATACCACTGTATGGCATCTGGCTGAGGCATCCATTAACGTTAAGCGGATGGTGAAAATGGGATTTGAATCCGGCCTAAACCAGTTTTCCTTTACACCAGTTTGATAAATCTCCCCATAGTGCTGTATAGCAAGCAGTCTGCAGGCAGTCACCAGGTGGATGCATAAAGGGCTCAAGCACAGAAACCCTATGGTTCAAAACTGTGGGATCATAGTCCCTCCAGATTTTACACCAGTCTTTGGTTCCCCCCCGCGCTGGTGGAGAACCACATTTCCTGTAAATGTGTTGGGCTTGATGTCCCGGTTTCGGCCTGGCCCCCGTCACTCCCAAGTGGCAAACATGGTGCAAAAACACCCGCCCAACAAAATATTGTTGACAGGCAATTAAAATGTCTAGCAAAATTTTTTTAGTCAAAAACTAGCATAGTGCCAGTCGTGAAGACCGAACATCTCTATTAGGTTCTACCATAAACAGAAACCGTAACGCAATGCCGGTTCCGTCACATGATGGAACACACTCACTTATAATAGGGGTTTTTTGGGGGGTTTTTATGGCACTATTCTCATTTTAAAAAAAAATGCAGAATTTGTGACAAAGGCTTTGATGGCAGATGTGAACAGAGCCTAATACGGCACAACTGTCACAAGACTGACTGGAGCCCGGACTATTAGGATGGATCCCCATGGATTTATAGTCATACACGGAGGGGTTTATTACCAACTTGTAACCTATCCACAGGAGCATGCACACTTCCGCTCCACAGGTCTGCAGGACTTCTGAAGATCGCCATCTACATCATACAGCTGAACAGTAAAGAAAAGAGGAGCACACCCAATCACAGCCAGTCGTGTGACCCAAGCCAGAACTACGGAATCAGCAGAGTGAAAGAAGGGCAAGTACTGCTCACCTGAAAGAACCCCTTTAATTCTGTTAAAGCTACTGCAGATATGAGGAGAAACTTGGCCAGTATAACTAGTTTCTAGGCACATTGGTTAGTTGTCTCCTCAAAGTGTACCAGGCGGTTTGGCCATTCCTGCTTTATACCACGTGACACCCCCCCACCCCAATCTCTTAAAGAATGCCTCATAAAGTTAGGAATGGAAGGAGCTCGGACGCAGACATGTCAGTTTCTATTAGGCATTTCTGCTCCTTTGTGCTGTGGGTACGTTCCTTCTCTACAAATGTGCCAGTCACACTTCATTTGCCAAGTAGTGAAAGCAGCTCAGCAGGAACACTCCCCAGCGACTTGTACAAATCTTTAGTTCTCCTGCCGTCCCAAGATGTCTTATGTACATGCCGAGAACATGAGAGTGCAGCCCAGAAAATACCGCAATATGGTGACTACTGAGAGGTGAGCGGGTGAATGTAACACCTAGGATGATCCATACATGTCATCCTATAAATAACCACAGGTCTCTTAATTACATCTGTAATACTGCAGATTGCTCTTATATAAGTATATACTAGTGATGGGCAATATGCTTGGCATATGTGATATACAGCGGTATTAAGAAATGGCGATATGGCGATAATACCGCTGTATTTTAGTCATGTCACACCTGCTTCTGCCATAAGATGTGGGGGAGCAGTGTGCTGCTGTGTCCCCACCATTCATACCAATAGGCCTCAGGCCACTAGACCTGAAGCCTATAAGGCAGAACAGCGCAGAACTCCTGCACCGGGTCATGGGCATCATGAGGATGTAGGCACGTGAACACATCATCACGCCACCTGTCACAGGAGGTCGCGGCGATGTCATCGCTGTAAATGAGGCAACTCAGGTGGATATATATATATATATATATATATATTATTATTATTATTTATTATTAAAGCGCCATTCATTCCACAGCGCTGTACATGTTGAAAGGGGTTTACATACATAGTCTACACAATTGCTCTAGGACAAACAAGTTACAGACTGGTACAGAAGGAGAGAGGGCCCTGCCCGTGAAGGCTTACAATCTATGCGGTATGTGAGGACACAGTAGGTGAGGGTAAAGCTGGTCATGGCAGTGTAGCAGCAGCAGGGTCACAGGTTGTAGGCTTGTCTGAAGAGGTGGGTTTTCAGATTTCTTTTGAAGGATTCCACTGTAGGTGAGAGTCTGATATGTTGGGGTACAGAGTTCCAGAGTATTGGGGCTGCGCGGGAGAAATCCTGGAGGCGATTGTGTGAAGAGTTGATAAGAGTGGAGAAGGAGAAGGAGGTCTTGTGAGGATCGGAGATTACGTGTGGGGATGTATCGGGAGAGTAGTTCTGAGATGTAGGGAGGGGACAGGTTGTGGACGGCCTTGTATGTATTTGTTAGTATTTTAAACTGAATTCTCTGGGGAATGGGGAGCCAGTGAAGGGATTGGCAAAGGGGAGAGGCAGAGGAGTAACCGGGTGAGAGGTGGATTAGTCGGGCAGCAGAGTTGAGGATAGATTGGAGGGGGGCTAGAGTGCTAGATGGAAGGCCACAGAGGAGAATGTTGCAGTAGTCTAGGCGGGAGATGATGAGGGCATGTATTAGTACTTTGGCAGACTCATAGTTGAGGAACGCACGGATACGGGAGATATTTTTGAGTTGGAGGCGGCAGGTGGTGGAAAGGGCTTGGATGTGTGGTCTGAAGGAGAGTGCAGAATCCAAGGTCACTCCAAGGCAGCGGACCTGTTTAACGGGGGAGAGTGTGCAGTCGTTGATGGTGATAGATAGGTCTGTTGGGAGGGCTGTGCAAGATGGTGGAAAGATGATAAATTCTGTTTTATCCATGTTAAGTTTTAGAAAGCGTGAGGAAAAGAAAGAGGATATTGAAGATAGGCATTGTGGGACTCTGGATAGTAAGGTGGTGATGTCTGGACCAGAGAGGTAGATTTGTGTGTCATCAGCATAAAAGTGATACTGAAAGCCATGGGACTCTATGAGCTGTCCCAGGCCAAAGGTATAGATAGAGAAGAGCAGGGGACCTAGGACTGAGCCTTGTGGGACACCAACAGAGAGGGAATGGGAGGAGGAGGTGGCGTGAGAGTGGCAGACGCTAAATGTCCGGTCGGTGAGGTATGATGCAATCCATGAGAGGGCCAGGTCAGTGATGCCAAGAGACGAGAGAGTTTGTAGTAGAAGGGAGTGGTCGACGGTGTCAAAGGCAGAGGACAGGTCAAGGAGGAGGAGAACAGAGTAATGTTTTTTGGTTTTGGCTGCTAGCAGATCGTTGGTGACTTTAGTAAGGGCAGTTTCAGTCGAGTGGTGGGGTCGGAAGCCTGACTGTAGGTGGTCAAAGAGTGAGCAGGAGGAGAGGTGAGAGGACAGTTCTGAATGGACATGTTGCTCAAGTAGCTTTGAGGCATATGGCAGAAGTGATATGGGGCGATAGCTGGACAGAGAAGATGGGTCGAGTGAGGGTTTTTTAAGGATGGGTTTAATTGTAGCGTGTTTAAAACCAGAGGGGAAGACACCAGAGGTCAGTGATAGGTTGAAGAGATGAGTTAGGGCTGGGATGAACACTGAGGAGAGGTTGGGAATGAGGTGGGATGGGATTGGGTCAAGTGCGCAGGTGGTGAGATGTGATCTGGAGAGTAGGGTGGAAAGGTATTCTTCTGTAATTGTGGAGAAGCAGGTTTTGGTGGAAGAGTACTGAGCAGTTATGTAGAGGGGCTGAGGGGACTGTGCACTGAAGCCTTCTCTGATGTTTACAATCTTTTGTTTGAAATATGTGGCAAAGTCCTCTGCTGAGATAAGAGGTGAAGGTGGGGCGCCGGTGGACGGAGAAGAGAGTTAAAAGTGTTGAACAGTTGTTTGGGGTTGTGGGACAGAGAAGATATTAGAGATGAGAAGTAGGCCTGTTTTGCATCAGAGAGTGATGATTTGAAAATGAGGAGGGATTGCTTGTATGTGGTGAAGTGATCCTTAGAATGGGATTTCTTCCATTGCCGCTCAGCAGCTCTGGAAGCTTGTCTGAGTTTCTTGGTCAGGTCTGTGTGCCAGGGTTGTCTGTTGATTTTCCGGGATTTGTGGAGTGTGAGGGGGGCAACAGAGTCCAGGGCTGTAGCTATTGTGGTGTTATACAGAGTGGTGGCAGCATCGGGGTCTTTGAGGGAATGAATGTTGGAGAGAGGTGAAAGAGATTCCGAAAGTAGGTGAAAGTCGAGATGTTTAAGGTTCCTGCAGGGGTGTGCTAGTGTGTGGACCGGAGGAGCAGCAGAAGAGACCAGAGAAGAGAAGGTGAGTAAGTTGTGGTCAGATAGGGGGAGTGGCGAATTAGAAAGGTTAGATAAGGAGCAGAGGCGAGTAAAGATCAGATCTAGAGTATGACCATCTCTGTGGGTGGGAGCGGAAGACCACTGGGAGAGGCCGAAGGAGGAAGCGAGTGCCAGAAGTTTGGAGGCGGTCGAGTTGCAAGTGTCGATAGGGATGTTGAAGTCACCCATGATGATAGTGGGAATGTCGGCAGAAAGAAAATGTAGGAGCCAGGTATTAAAATGGTCAAGAAAGATGGTGGCTGGGCCTGGGGGGCGGTAGATAACAGCTACTTGCAGGTTGGAGGGAGAGTAGATGCGAACAGAGTGTACTTCAAATGAAGTGAGAGTTAAGGGTGGTGGTGGAATTGGGCTGTAGGAGCAGTTTCCAGACAGAAGCAGACCAACTCCTCCACCATGTTTGCAGCCAGGGCGTGGGGTGTGGGTGAAATGAAATCCGCTATAAGAGAGAGCAGCAGGGGAGGCAGTGTCAGAGGGTGTCAGCCATGTTTCTGTGATACCCAGAAGGGAAAGTTTGTGTGAGATGAAGAGGTCATGGATGAAAGACAGTTTGTTATTAACTGAGCGTGCGTTCCATAATGGTGTATATATACATACACCAGGTGGTGGGGAAATAGGCCCTTACATATAGAGGCTTACACTACAAGAGAAGGAGCATTAAATATGGGGTATTTACACATGAGGGCATTATTCTAGAGGGAACATTATAAATTGTGGGAGCATTATAAATATAGGGGGGAGGGTCATTAAATAAATGGCACTATAGGGGGACATTAATGCCCTATGGGGGTATTATTAATATTGGGGGTACTGTGAGGGCATTATTGAGCACAATAAGGAGGGCACTAGTAATAATGAGGCTGCTATTAGGGGAACTGTAGGGGCACTATTACTATTGAGGGCAATCTGGGAGCTATTGGGTGGGACTTATTTAGCACTTATTTCTACACTATGGTGTCTGTGGGCATTGGGGAGCACAAGTGTTTTATCTTCTAGATTGCTATTTATCGCAAAAAAAATTTTTTTAATATTGTGGGAATATTTTTGATATCACCCTAGCATATACCTAACCTATTAGGCCACAACCAGATCCAGACTAAGCCATATCACCACATCATCACTAAAGGGGCATGGAAATTGAACGTGTGCATGCTGTTTCTTGTGATCGCAATTTCGGAAACAGCCTCGTACAGTCATGGTCGGAAGTGTTGGCAGCCCTGAAATGTTTCCAGGATATGAAGTATTTCTCCCTGAAAATGATTGCAATTACACTTGTTTTGTTATACACGTTTAAATTTCCTTTGTGTGTATTGGAACACAAAAAAAAAAATAGAAAAGAATAAAAAAAAAAAAAACAACCATGAACAAGCTCCTTACACCTCTCAACTGGAATCTTGGACCATTTTTATTTTGCAAACTGCTCCAGGACTCTCAAATTTGATGGGTGCCTTCTCCCAACAGCAATTTTAAGATCTCTCCACCGGTGTTCAATGGGATTTACATCCGAACTCATTGCTGGCCACTTCAGCACTCTCCAGTGCTTTGTTCCCATCAATTTCTGGGGGCTTCTTGAAGTATGTTTGGAGTCATTGTCCTGGTGGAATACCCATGACCTACAACACAAACCAAGCTTTCTGACACTGGGCCCTACGTTGTGACCCAAAATCCTTTGATAATCTTCAGATTTCTTGATGCCTTGTACACAGTCAAGGCAAAACAACCCCATAACATCTTTGAACCTCTACCATATTTGACTGTAGGTCAGGGGTGGCCAACCTGTTTCTCTTGAGCCTTATGCCGCTCTTTGCCTCTTCAAGTGTGGCTCTTGCAGTGGAGCCAGGAAGCAGTCAGGCCGGCTCACTCTCTACCCCAAGCTCAGATCTCCTTTCCTGATCAGGCACTGTTGCTACTCTGCAGCTCCAGCTCACTCTCCACTACATCCTGATGCATAGTGTCAGAACGTAGTACATGAAGACAAGCACTATGATCTGACGTTGTGCGCATCAGAATAGCAGATGCCTGGTCAGGAGAGGTAGGTGACTTTTTTTTTTTTTATAGAACTGAGAATGGGGGCCTGATCTAAGAATGGGAGGTTCTGATCTGAGCATGGGGGCGAGGTCCTGATCTGAGCATGGGGGGTCCCTGATCTGAGCATGCGGGGAAAGGGGGGTCCTGATCTGAGCGCGGGGGGGATCTGATTTGTATTGTCTGATCTGAGCATTGGGGGGTCTTATTTTGGTGGCCTGATTTGGAGGTCTGATGAGCATTGGGGATCTTATTTTAGGTCAGATGAGGATTGGGGGGTCTGATTTAGAAGTCTGATCCGAGTCTGATCTCCACTAAAACCTAGGTGCATCTTACAGGGCAAAAAATACGGTGACTCGTGTGTAAATGTATAGCTTGTGGCTCCTGGTAGTCATACTTTTTTTTTTCTGGCTCTTTGTGTCTGTAAGGTTGGCCACCCCTGCTGTAGATACTGTGTTCTTTTCCTTGTAGGCCTCATCTTGGTCTCATCTGTCCACAAGAAGTTTTCCCAGAAGGGTTTGGACTTATTCCTGGGTCTCCTGCCATAGCGTTTCATTTCATTCAAATGTCGACGGATAGTTCACGATGACACTGATGCACCCTGAGCCTGCAGGACAGCTTCAATTTCTTTGGAACTTAATTGGGGCTGCTTATCCACCATCCGCACTATCCTGCATTGCAACCTTTCATCAATTTTTCTCTTCCGTCCACGTCCAGGGAGATAAGCTACAGTGCCATGGGTTGTAAACTTCTTGATTATGTTGCGCACCATGGACAAAGGAACATCTACATGTCTGGAGATGGACTTCTAACCATGAGATTGTTGATATTTTTCCACAATTTTGGCTCTCTAGTCCTGAGATAGCTCTATTCTTCTCTTTCTGTTCTCCATGCTTAGTGTGGCACATGCAAAGATTGAGTCGACTTCTCTTTTTATCTGGTTTGATCAGGTGTGATTTTTATATTGCCCACACCTGTTACTTGCCACAGGTGAGCTTGAGCGAACATCACATGCTTGAAACAAAGTTATTTACCCACAATTTTGAAAAAGTGCCAACTATCTTGTCCAGCCCATTTTTGGAGTTTTGTGTGAAATTATGTCCAATTTGCCTTTTTTTCCTTTTTTTTGTGGTGTTCCAAAACACACAAAGGAAATAAACACGTGTACAACAAAACATGTGTAATTGCAATAATTTTCTGGGAGAAATGCATCATTTTCTGGAAATATGTCAACTGTATTTCTGCATTTCAGGGTTTGGTAAGGGTAGGGACATGTGCTTTTTTTTTCTTATTGTGCACATTTATCACGGCAATGGCAGCAGTTTACAGACAAAAGTACTGAAAAGAATAGCTCATTATCAGGCCTCCCCCACCATTTTTCCTGACACTCAAAGTGGGCAGCAAGTCGCACACAGTGTAACTTATTTACGAAGGGAAAAAAAAAACGGACAATTTTCCAACTTTTTTTTCCAGTGACGTAATTCAGTAGCTGCACTGTATCCACAGCCCCAGGTCTCTTCACATGAGTTTTCATCAGCATTATGTCGGTATTTTTGTGGTGTGTAGTATGGAGCTAGCATTTTATTGGGCTATTCACAAGGCCATATAAAATACATGTACATTTTAAAAAGAATGCAATATGCTGATGGAAAACGCCTGTTGAAGAGTATGGGACATCTGTATTTTACAGCAGCTGCTAAATGTAACTCACTTTCCTCCCTAGATGACAGCACATCAGTACAGATCAGTAATAGCCAAAATTCAGATGCATTACTCGTGTTAAAGGGTTATCCTCATCTCTGATAATGGGGGCATATTGCTAGGATATACCCCCATTGTCTGATGTGGGACCCGCACCTATATCGAGAACGGAGCCCAGAAAGTGGTGGAGAGCACACTGCGCAGCCGCCGAAAATAGCTGAGCGCTGGCTTGGCTATTTCAGTCGGGCCCATAGAAGTGAACGGTCATTCACTTCTGTGGAGAAAGCGCCTGGTGGCCGGACCAGAGTCCTTCAGAAACCACTTTTGCGGGGCTCTGTTCCAGACATAGGTGCGGGTCCCAGTGGTTTGACCTGCACCTACAAAACAATGGGGGCATATCCTAGCGATATGCCTCCATTGTCTGAGATCAGACAACCCCTTTAAGGCCTCAAGCACACGCCATGTCTGTACTCCAGTCCACAAAAAAATGGATCCACAAAACACAAATACTTGTGTGTATTACATATTCTCAATCCCATCAACAGAAATCGTCCCCAATACCAAGAAGAAGAGGACATATATTTAATAAGCTGAACAGCCACATGGATCTGCCAACAATACAGACACATGCATAGCCCCATAGAAGTGAATGGGTCGGTGTGCTAGTCACAAAAAATGCTGATAGCACAGTAAATGGGTGAGAAACAGTAGTGTGCATGAAGCCTAGGGTATAGGCACGCGGCAGTGTAGTTTATGAGGATTTTCCACACAGATTTTTGAGTGGTTTTCACATCATGTCTTACTTGCTGATTTTATGCGGATTTGCCCCCGTCCACCATTTGTGTCAGAGAGTGAATGAAATCTGAACAATTCATATGCTGCAGATTTCAAAATCCGCACTGCAGGTCAATTTCACCATGTTGAACATGAGATTTTAAAAACCTCATTACTTAGCTGGTATTGTATTATTCAGCAGATTTTCCACATGAAAATCCGTGTGGCATATTGGGCACCATGTGCATCTACCCTTAGGCTCTGTTCACTTCTCTCACGCCGATGACTATACCAATTCATACAGGCCCAGTGTATGCCAAGGGGAAACTCTTGGCATATGGTGGGTACAAGACGACTAAGCATATACCGGAGGCAGACGTCTGGGAAAACGCCAAAAACGCGATGTGACCATTGCTTTGCGCGCTGGCTCGTGTGCAACAGGCCTTTTAGTCAGTCGCCTCCCTAGTTATTAGTGACCATCATTATGCTGCTATTCTTCTACTTCATGCACAGGATCAAACTGACATAAATGAGAAAGGTGCGTGGAGCCATTATGAAATTGTGGGTGTTACAACACCCAGCCTTAACAGGTTTAACTCTTACAGCGCCAGGGAAAAGCACAAGATTCACTGGGAGGGAAAAGTTGAGAAACTGCCAAAAGTCAACAAGGCTGATCTGTAACAATCCGGCCTGACTTCAGAGACCCTGGGAAAGCTTTTACCGCACAGGGCAGATTAATTATTCTCCACAGTTTAAAGGTCGTTGGTTTCATGACCAAAGAGAAGGGCACTCTGCCCATGAGCGCTAACAACACAGCCCCAAACAAAAGTTACTGACGTGACGACCACAACCTACCACTAAACAGACGGGGACATGATGTGCGGTGTCAGTGTACCACACAAAGAGGCTGCTCTGCACCAAAATGTGACTACACCGCCAAACCCCCTACAATTCTATACATGTAATGTAATAGCCTAGACTACTACACTCTTACCACAAAGGTCCTGGTAAATAAAAGGTGAAGGGATGGACAGACAGCAGATTCCACCTCTATGGCAGGAAAAAAATACGGATCAGGTGATGAAATTCTTGCCCAGTTCTTACCTCCCTCAATATCACCGGTCAGGATAGTGAAGGGTGGCTACACACAGTGCGTTACGAGCGGATTTTTCACATGGAATATCGTGAGGAAAAACCACAGAGTAATACAGAACTACCAAAATGTATGAGATTAGACAAACCTCATGTACATATTCATTCAGTGCAGAAATTGACCTGCTGTGAGGACTCTGAAATCTGCAGCACGCCAATTGTTATTGCATTTTTCTTGTTGTGGATTTTATCCTTTTCAATGGAAGGGAGAGATCTGCGGGAAAAAACGCACCAAAACGTGATAAATAGTGCATTTTTTCTTGCAGGTTTGGATTTTGTGCACCGCGTACGACCACCCTGGGGGATTCGTACACATTAGATAGTTTGCAGGCCCCGCTGAAATCAGGAGGATTGGCCAAAGCGAATGTGTATGTATGAAGACTGCAACGTATCCCCTACTGAACAGGCATTGTATACTTCTGGCGGAAGACTGTGATGTATCCTACTGTCTAGGCATACACTGAGATACATCGCTAGTAGGAACACACTGTAAACAGATATACATATATAGATTTTTTTTACTGTATAGCTTTGTATGTAATTTCTTTGTTTACTATGCTATTCCATGTGCATAGCCTAAAATAGCTGTCTGTCTCATAGCTCCATCATTCTGTCTTTCCTTCCTAAAACCTTCACTTACAGTCACTGGGATCCACCATTTACTAAGGTGCTGACATACTTACCAACATTTTAGCCCCGGCTACCGGGAATGCCCACTTGTAACAGGGCTTACATTAAAGGGGTTTTCCAAGATTTTAAGATAGGTCATCAGTATCTGATTGGTTGGGGTCCGAGACCCTGGACCCCGCTGTTTTGAGAAGGCATTTATGATGAGGCGCGCTCCTCATCATACACGTAGCGCATCCTCCAGCAGTGCAGGGGTTATCAAGACTTGATAAATCTCCCCCTGTGTTCCTTGAGGAGATGCTTACAAAAACCCCAGGGAAGAATACCAAGGGGCACATTTATAAATGCACTCACCCCCAAGATGTCACTGATGCTGAGTGTCCTGTATCTAGCTTGCTGACACTTTTCCCGCATTGTCAGAATATAGAGATGTGACATTCCAGTCAGAGTATGTGCGACCATGTCAGAAAACTCTTTCTGTAGAGAAAAGTGATGTGAGCTCTCAGGTGCGGACTGGCTCAGATCAGTATATTGCTGTTTTCCAGTCAATGTGTGCTGTCTTGTGGAATATGCAATGATATAACCACATACTGATGTATGTCCAATTTACGGACAAGAATAGACAGTTCTAACAGAGGACGTGTCTCTGATTCGCAAAATGCAGAACACACGGCCGGTATTTGTGTTTCATAGATCCACAAAAACGGCTATGGCCATGTACATGAGCCCAAATGCTGTGGCATCCTGTCAGAGGAGCGAGGGTGAGCGCAGGACCTCTCACTAGTGTGTGTCCGGCCTCGGACAGGAGAACGGCCTCTAGTAGGGTCAGACACAAGCGGACACCCGGACATATTACTGAATGTGAAATGGAAGAGAGCATGAAGTGTAAGACACACATCCTGTGGTGACATTCTGCTCCTCCACCAGCAAGAACAATGTGAAAACCCAAATTCTAGCTCGAGGCCAAGGGCTTTGAGTGCATTTCTTTAGATTTTACACCTCTGACACCACAAGCAATTTGCGTGCTGACAACACGTTCCAGTGAATACGTCACATTCATCTTACTCCAAAAACACTGCTGACATCTGTCGATGGCTGTGTGAGGATCTGACGTCAGAGGAATCAGGAGTAAGACGCTGCGGGCGGACATCCTGAAATAAGGTAGTACTATTTGTATTCAGCCATTTCTTAGCGAGCAACTCGTGTCTGACAACTTATATGCCCACCCATTCAAATCTGTAGGGGCTGCTAACCAGCTTTTCCATGCCCCTGAAAGGTGAATGTGTTAAAGGGGTTGTCCGAGGTGAAATAAAAAATTAAAGGCAGTGATGGTACTTAAAAAAAAAAAAAGTTAGACTAGCCGTCTCAAACCCCCTCTGCTCCGTCCTCTCCAGAGGGCTTTGTGTTCATGACTGCAGTGGTGACGTGCCCTTTGCCACTTGTGCAGCCAGTCTGTGGACAGGAGTGGTGCTGTTTCTAGAAGAAAGCAGCCATGTTTTTCTCATCTCAGACAACCCCTTTAAGCTTTGCAGAATTGTAGGGAAGATTTAGCCCAGGACTAGTGTTGAGTGAACTTGTATTTTCAAGTTTGGTGTACAAGGTTCACGCTATCTAAGAATCCGTTATGGTCCGTGGTAGCGGAATTCTTAGATAACCCGAACCCTGTACGCCAAACTTTAAAACAAGTTCGCTCAACACTACCCAGGACGCTCGGATGAGAAGACATCTGGGGCTCGTCACAACTTCAGTACTGGTTGTGACCCAACTTTCCCACACACAGTAAACTAGGAAATTGATAGAAAGCGATTACCGCGAGAAGGATAACACAAGCAATGCTCCCCCTCAGCCTGCCAGCACCTGCATATGCTAGGCACATAAGGGCTCACGCACACGACCGTATGTATTTTGCAGTCCACGTGACGTCCCTGTTGCATCCGGTTTTTTTTGCAGATCCATTGTAACAATGCCGGTCCTTGTCTACAAAATGGACAAGAATAGAACATGTTCTATTTTCTTTGGCAAAACGGATACGCGGACACAGAATGAAAACAGAGTCACTTACGGTTTTTTCAAGCCCCATTGAAATGAATGGTTCCGCATACAGACTGGAAACGGAAGATGTGCACACGTGTGCATGAGCCCTCAGTGAGAGCAGCCAGAATGGTCATGGACAGCTGCGATTGTCAGCACTATGGGCCCCGGGAATGACTCCTGTTTCCTCTCGTTTTACACTCATTCTCCCACACGACCAGTCCGCTCTGCGGTTTAGGGACTGAGCTGGTCCACTGCCAGACATCCCGCTTGTGCAGAATTCCTACAGTCATAGCCCAAGCATGAGTACTATGTGCTGAACCATGTATGATGTCCACAGAGGAAGCGCTCTGCCACAATGGAGTCATCAGACCCCAGCTCACAAGAAATGCTCAGAGTTCAGGGAGTTTCCTCCTTCCCTGATTTAGAGTGCTGTTTATGGCAGCTGCTGACAGGGACTCACTGGGAAACCCATGCATTGTGGAACTGCTATCTAAGCCATTACCCTGTGCACTCTACAAACTACCAGAAAGTAGTGGGGCAGGAGAAGGGACCGCAGCACGCATGGCTGGCAGACAGCAGCTGGCAGGCACGGCAATGGTTAAGTACAGAGGCAGGAGATGGTCCAGGTGACCTCTGCATACAGCAAGAAGGGCGCAGCCGGGTCACACATCTTGTCTGCCTTGCATCCCACCATCCCCCACAGCCGCTTACCTCCTGCTTAGGCAGCAACAAGTGTGACCAGGGAGCCGGGCATTCCTCGGCAGGGCTCCGGGCTGCTCCTCACAGCACAACGAGACACATGCTGTACGGGGCGAGGCTGCTGGCCGGGAGCTCCGGTGTCCGCGAAGAGGGAGAACACAATGGACAATCCACCACTTGCTACTCTGTATCACTTTCCGCTCCCACCGCTGTCCCGGACTGCACAGCGCCCCCACTGCGCATGTGCGGCTACTACAAGCCTGCCAGTCCCGGCCGTCCGCCGCGCGCTGATTGGCCGCCGCCCCTGTCAATCACTGCAGGAGGAGAGTGGCTCGGGAAGTTCTGGCAGAAGTTGTCAGTGGGAGCTTTAAAAAAAAGTTGTCGATGGATGGAATACAACATCACTGGGTACACCGTGGGGGAGGGGAGGAGGTCTGCGTCGGATGTATGGAGGAGTTCTTATATATTCTGCACTGACATCGCTAATAGGCGGCTCATGTATTGCTTTAGGCTTCTTTCAGACACAAATTTGGTCTGGTGTTTCTTTTTTATTTTCTTTTTCTATTTTCTTTTCTTGTGGATAAAAAAAACACCATAAAAAAGTGGGTGATTCTGTTTTTGGGTCCCCACAGAGATTTGAAATGTTTTTTTTTTTATTCTTTTTGTAAAAAAAAAAAAAACATATAACCACATGGGTTTTTTTTGTGGCTTTTTTTGTGTTTTTTTTTTTACCCGTTTATAACACCAGCGGCTTTTGCTCCACTTTTATGGTGGTTTTCCGGGCATTTTCACACACACTGGGATAGATTTATCTAAACTGGTGTAACAGAAAGCTGACTTAGCTGCCCATAGCAACCAATCAGATTCCATTTTTCACAGTTCCTTTGGGAAATGAAAGGATCTGGTTGCTATGGACAACTAAGCCAGGTTTCCATTACACCAGTTTTGCTAACTGGTGTAAAGTAAAATGGCTTAGTTGCCTGTAGCAACCAGATTGATCCTTTTATTTTCCAAAGGAACTCTGAAATATTAAAGATGGAATCTGAATTGTTGCTATGGGCAACTAAGCCAGTTTTATTTTACACCGGCTTGATAAATGTCCCCCTAAGGGCTCCTGCACATGACTGTATCTGTTTTTGCAGTCTGCAAATCACGGATCTGCAAAACACTGAGCCTGCTGCCATTTTTTTTACTCCTTCACAGATGTCCTATATTTGTCCGCAAAACGGACAAGAATAAGACATGTTCTATATTTTTGCAGGGCCGTGTGTGCTGTCCGCATCTTTTGCAACCGGATTGAAGTGAATGGGTCCACATCCGAAAAAAGGCAGAAAGACAAAAATGCCACTTAATTAACAAAAACGCCAGAAAATGCCAGCAAAAACCTAGGTGTGAAAGCTTCCTCAGGGAGACTATTTGGGCACACGGGCAGTTTTTTTTCACCTGTAGAAAAGACTGGCAAACAAATGCCATAGCTGTGAATGCTGCAATGGACAAGGACAAACAAAAAAACACATTGAAAGTGAAAAAAATGGTGAAAAAATAGGGCGTGCGTCTGTAGTGTAACCCCAGACCATGGTAAATGACTGATGTGTGAATACACACATTAAAATCAATGGGTACGTGTGCTGTCCGTGTTCTCCACTGATTCACTGACATCTCAATAAGGCCTCATGCACACGGCCGTAGCTGTTTTTGTGGTCTGCAAAATGTAGATCCACAAAAGGTAGATGCCAGCTGTGTGCATTCTGCATTTTGCGGATCTGTGTGCATTCTGCATTTTGCGGATCACTATGTCCTGCCCTCTGTTAGAACTGCCTATTCTTGTCTGCAAAACGGATAAGAATACGACATGTACTATTTTTTTGCGGGACGGCGGAATGGACACCATATGCTGTCTGCATCTTTTGCTGCCCCATTGAAATGAATGGGTCTGCATCCAATCACAAAAAAATGCGGATTGGATACGGATTAAGGGTTCATGCACTCGCATACTGCAGGTCCTCAATACACGGGCACAGGCTGTGTGCACCCTGCATCACGGATCGTGGACTAATTCACTTGAATGGGTCCACAATCCCGGAGATGCGGAACAGAGGCACGGATTGGAACCCCACAGAAGCACTACAGAGTGCTTCCGTGGTGTCTCTGGACGTGCCTCTGCATTGCAAAAAAGTAGTGCATGCACTACTTTTTTGCGGCATGGACTGTGGGGTGCAGATCGCGGACCCCATTCAAGTGAATGGGTCCGTGATGCAAATGCGGCGGCCCCACGGTCAGTGCATGTGCATTGCGGTCCACAGCATGGGCACTGACGGCACACAGTTGTGTGCATGAGCCCTAAGGCCAAACACTGACATGTGATTAAGGCCTTAGGGCTCATGCACAGGAATGTATTTTTCTTCCTTTTCCATCACGTTTTTTTTTTTTTAACAGGTCCGTATGCAGAACCATTCATTTCAATGGGGCTTGAAAAAAAACATAAATTACTCCATGCACATTCCATTCCATGTTCACTATTGTGCTATTCTTGTCCGTTTGGCAGACAGGCCTTGTTACAGTAGATCCACACAAAAAAAATAGATGCAACACAGACGTCACACGGATGTCATCCGTTTGTTTTTTTTTTGCAGATCTATGTTTTGCGGACCGCAAAATACATACTGTCGTGTGCATGAGCCATGCTGCGTTTTCTTCCAGCAAAGGTAAAAAGGCAACTGTTTCAAATCAGCACAAAAAGTCGTATAAAAACTGCACAAAATATGCAAAAATAGTGCCGATTTATGTGTTTTTTTGTGTGGTTTTGTAGCATATTTCTTGCAGATTTCCGGCACACAAATCTGCAGCATGTGCCGCCTCCCTAACTGTACACAGGTGCCGGATTACAAACAGAAAATCCACACAAATTTCCATGCAGCTTTCTGCACCAAAAAATCCTGCAGATTTCATGCGATTTTGAACCAGTTCTCATCCTTGCATTACAAAATCCGCATGGCAGGTCAATTTCTACATGAAAATTTTCTAAACTTATTCATAAGGTCATAAATAAAGAAGTACCACACAATCCCTTTAGGCTCCATTCACACGTCCGTATTTTGTATCCGCATCCTTTCCGCATCCATTTCCGCAATTTCGAACAATTATGCGGATAGGATGCGGATCCATTCATTTCAATGGGTCCCGAAAAAATGCGGACATTACACCGTGTGCTGTCCGCATCAGTGCGTCCGTTCCGACTGTCCGCATAAATAAATCCTCCTGTCCTACTTCTATCCCGATTTTGCAGTCCATAGATCAATACAAGTCTATGGAACCTCCAAAAATACGGAAGACATGCGGAAAGGCATCCGCATGTCATCCGCATTTGCGGATTCCGTTCCAGGAGGGTAGAAAAAAAAAAGATTTGATTCCTCCTTACGTTTTTTGTGGATCCGCAAAAAAAACGGATGACATACGGATACAGCCTTAGGCTTCATTCACACGTCCATATTTTTGCACATCCTGGAAAACGGTCAGTTTTTTGCGGATCCGTTGTTCGCAAAAAACTCAGTTTTTCCAGGACATCCGTTCCGTTTTTCCGTAAAAAACGGAAAGGATGTATCCATATGTCATCCGTTTTTTGCGGATCCGCAAAAAACGGAAGGATGAATAACATCTTTTTTTTTCACCCCTCCTGGAACGGAATCCGCAAATACGGATGACATGCGGATGCCTTTCCGCATATCTTCCGTATTTTTTGCGGACCCATAGACTTTCATTGGGCTACGGACCGCAAAACAGGAGGAAAAGTAGGACAGGAGGATTTCTGTTTGCGCATCCGCAAAACGGAACGGAACAGATTAACGGATGCGGACAACATACGGTGCAATGTCCGCAGATTATCAGGACCCATTGAAATGAATGGATCCACAAAATATCCGCAAAAACCGTCCGCAATTGCGGAACGGATGCGGATAGATTGCGGATGTTTTAAACGGACATGTGAATGGGGCCTTAAAGTGAGTCTGTCAGCAGTTCTGACCCCTTAAAACTGCTGGTAGTGCTAGACAGGTAGCATGTGAATCAGTTTACAAATGTACCTATGTTTCTGGTCATACTAAATCCACGGGTAAGAAAAAATCTTTTAATCTACCTTGCTGTACCATCCAAAGTGTCTTCTGTGAAGTGTCCTGGGCTCTCCGCATCGAACGCTCCCTAAACCCTCCCCACTGGTCCTGAGTGAAGGTTCTAGTGTCCACAGTGGAGACAGCTGGAGCCATCACTGGAGAGCAGAGGGGTGAGGTTACACTGCATTCAGCATAGGATAGAATGAAAGCTATTCTCAAGATGGGTCATCAATATGAGATCTGTGGAGGTCTGACTCCTGGAATCCTCACCAATCAGTTGTTTGAGGAAGCCAGAGCTCCAGTGAGCCCCATGGTATCCTCACAGTTTACAAAGCACAGCACCTTCCATTTGATGCTGCTTTTTTTTTAGTATCACAGCTCACCCCAATTCACTTGAACGGGACTGAGCGCCAAAGCCACGTGACTGATGAATGTGACATCACCGGCCTATGAAGAGGCCTAAGCCCTCACAGTGGGCCATGGCCTCTTCGTACAGCTGATCAGTGGCAGTCACAGGAGTAAGACCTCCACTGATCTGATATTGATGACCTATCCTCATCCCAGAAAGCAGCTTTAATTTAGAAGTTCCTCACAGCCCCCCCCCACCCCACAGAATAGGCTCACCATGATTTTTCCAGTGGTAACATCCATCTCGCTCTACAATAATTAGTGTTTTTTCACTGTCAATCCTTTTTTCATTGATAAGGAAAAACCACAGCTATTCAGGTTCAAATGGAGAACACGTGAAGGTTTATTGGTATAACGGCATAAGTCGTGTGACGTTTCGGCATATTTGCCTTCATCAGACACTAGGCCGCTGTTGTGAAGGAAGTAGAGTGAGGCAATAAAGAATGCAGGCGCAGTGGAAAGCTCAAATGAGTTTTGAAAATGGCGCAGTTGTTTAAAACTGATGATCTATCCTCTGGATAGATCATCAGCATCTGATTGGCGGGGGTCCGACACCCGGGAGCCCCGCGGCCATCTCTGTGTTTTCCTTAGGCCCAGTGACGTCACGACTACTATAACTGGCCTGGTCGGGGCTAAACTCCATTCATGTGAACAGAGCTTAGCCCCGCCCAGGCCAGTGGTACTAGTTGTGACGTCACTGGGCCTGCGGTAAACACAGAGAAGGCCGCGGTGCTCCTGCAGCACCGCTGCCTTCTCAAACAGCTGATCGGCAGGGGTCCCGGGTGTCGGACCCCCGCCGATCAGATGCTGATGATCTATCCAGAGGATAAATCATCAGTTTTAAACAACTGCAGAACCCCTTTAAATCTAATGTGATATAAGATACCGTGTTTGTCAAGGCGCCATAAATGTTGGTCAAACCTGATTTCAGTGGGATCGGCTGACAATCTACCTTGTGCCCCGGGACAACAGACATTGGGCGTGGTAGATTTCCACATGTCTGATCCTTTGTTTCTCCTGGAATTGAGGCTTGTCGGGTGTCTGCCAGCAGTGTACCTGGCACCCTATTTAAATACACACTTGGCTAATCTGTGCAATGCAGTCAGAAGCGGTAGCTGTCAAATATCAGCCTGGTTACATAATCAGGGCTGGGCCTAGGTTGGCCCAGTGGCTGTGACATATGACATATATTTTGGGGAATACAGGATAGTCAGGTATGATAAGGGCAGAAGCACTGCTGCTTTCTCTATATCTATCATCTAACAGTTAAGGGGTTAATACATCACTGGATGCACTGCATATTAAGGAAATAAACGGTTCTATATTAGTATTTCTAATAGTCTGCAAGTCAGATTCTTGTTCCCACATGAAAAAGAAGGCATTTTGGATACAGAATTTGATATAATATGTGTTTTAGAGTCCTGTGCTCTGAGTTTATATTGGTCTCGATATTTTCCCCCATTGATTTTAATTGGAAACAGAAATACAATAGAGAAAAATTCATAAAAAAGTGAATGCAGACCTTTTACATGCTGTAGGGTTAGGTTTATATTTGTAAACGCTGTGTGTTCACAAGGCAGTTACATCATGTGTGAACGGAGCCTAACAGCATTGAGGGAATAGCTGGGTGCATACCTCCACTCTACACCCATTCTGATATTGATGTTTATGATGTCATGTGTCTTGTGATGTCATCATTACTTGCATACATACCACGTTGCAGTTGGTAAATTAATTACAAGTAGACCCCACCTCAGGAGAACCCCAAGCAGTGTCCGTCTGTCCATTTATGGGAGGGGTTTACTTGAGCCATGCCCATTTTTGACCCAGGAAAAGTAGGGACAGTCCCTGCAAAATGGGGACTGTTGGCAAATATGGACTTGGACTGCTGTGTATGTTTAACCACTTCCAGACCAGGCCTAATTTTGCAAATTATGACATGTGTCACTTCATGTGGTAATAACTTTGGAACGCTTTTACTTATCCAAGCCATTCAGAGATTGTTTTCTCGTGACACATTGTACTTCATGTTAATGGTAAATTTGAGTCAATATATTTTACCTTTATTTATAAAAAATCAAAATTTACTGAAAATTTAGAAAACAAAAATCACAATTTTTTAAATATGAATTTCTCTGCTTTTAAGTTGCATAGGGATATCTAATAAAATTGTTATTAATGAACATTCACCATATGTCCACTTTATGTTGGCATAATTTTGGAAATGTAATTTTATTTTTTTAGGATGTTAGAAGGCTTCACATTTTAGATGTAATTTTTAAGATTTTCATTAAAATTTCCAATAGTTAATTTTAAAGGACCTTTGCAGTTCTAAAGTGACTTTGAGGGGCTTAAATAATAGAAACCTCCCATAAATGAACATATTTTAGAAACTACAGCCCCCAATGTAATCCAAACTGATTTTTACAAAGTTTGTTAACCCTTTAGATTTCCCACAAGAATTAAAACAGAAGGAAGGTGAAATTTAAAATATTTTTTTTTCCGCAGATTTTCAATTTTTAATTCATTTTTCCCATAAGATAGCAAGGGTAAACCGCAAATCAAACCTGAATATTTATTTTCCTGATTCTGAAGTTTGCAAAAACACCCAATATGTAGTTGTAAACTGCTCTGTGACCGGCAGTAATGAGAGGGAGATAGTACAAGCATTTGTGATGGCTTTGACAGCTTGTCAGAGTGATCAAAAGCCTGGAGGCCAGGAAAAAAGGTCTCAGGTTAAAGCTCCATGTTCTTGGCTGTCAGGAGGCAGCTGAGTCATGGAGCTTCTATGTACAGGTGCTGCACACAGGGAGCAAAGCTGAAGGACGTTTATAGTCAATGGGCAGACTTGAAGTAGTGTAACTGTCATTCTTTTTTTATTTTTGAAATGTATAGGGGCAGTGATACTGACCATTTTTGTAATATACTTTAATTACTGAAATCGTAATTAAACAAAGTCTCCATTGTTATGTGAACAGAAGACAGAGGAGCGTTGCTAAGGCTCAAAATGGGCCACTTTAGAGCTATTTTTCTAATAGAAATATACGATTTCAGTAATTAAAGTATATTACAAAAATGGTCAATATCACTGCCCTTATACATTACACGAATAAAAAAAAAGAATGTTTACAAAATGTATTTAGGAGTTGAATATCATGCTTGGTAAGGCCTTAATCTGTAGAATAAGCTATAATATTAAAGAAAGTGTGGAAAAAGTAAAGGGATCTGCCTACTTTCTTAATGGCCTGCAGGCACTGGGGACACTGGATCCTAAGGGTCTTCGGTGGTCCCAAGGTTCATCAGTCTCTGTACATTTTTAATTTAAAGGACATCTGTCAGCAGATTTGTACCTATGAAACTGGCTGACCTGTTGTGTGATGATGTTTTCACTGCCTGGCCCTGTCAACCAGAGTGCAGAAGGGGCAGGCAGATGCAGAGAGAGTTGAGCCTCTAGGTGTAATGACAACACCAACGTTGCTCCTAGAGGCTCATTTGCATATATTAAAACATCATTTTTCTCAGCAATGAAGGCACATGTGAACATGGGACCAACACAGATGTCTTCAGCTGCCAAGTGCACATGTAACAGGTCAGCCAGTTACATAGGTACAAATCTGCTGACAGCAGCCCTTTAAGCTTTGTGTCAAGAATGCATGTTCATCCAGTCGGTGAATTCTCACTGTAAATCATGTGTCCATTGCTGCTTCTACACAACAAATCAGCAAATTCCTAAGATCTTTCCTGTTCTTTAACAAATCTGTTTTCTACGTTCACCGAAAAGAATGTGCGCTGCAGCCTGTGAACAGATTCTGCCCGGTTAGAAAATAAATGAAAAATACCTCAATAAAGTAAGCTTAGTGCAGGGTAGGTGATTGTGTAATCTCTTTGTCTCCCTATATAACCCCATTAGTGAAGGCAGGGTAGGGATATATACAGAATTACATCTTACCTAACAGCCACATACACCGTCATCTCTCTGGGTCCTGCTTGTTCAGGACATGAGTAGATGGATATTCCTGCTCCTAGACCTGTTCAAGAGGTCCAACAAATGAATTAAAAAGAACTTTCATGACTTTTGTATTTAAGGGATTATCTGGGATTTTAAGAAATTAAGCTAACAGAAAGAAATGCGATAAAAAAAAAAAAAAAACGCCTGTTAAATCCCTCGTCCTCCAGTGCGCCCCACCGGTCTTTTTATTTTCCTGCAGTGGTGACCTGCTGTTCATCCATGTGACCACTGTAGGCAATCACTTTTTTTATTTTATGGTCTTACATAGCACTGACATATTCCGCAGCGCTTTACAGACATTAGCATCACTCTGTCCCCAGTGGGGCTCACAATCTAAGTTCCCTATCAGTATGTCTATGGAGTGTGGGAGGAAACTGGAGTACCCGGAGGAAACCCACACAAACACAAGGAGAACATAAAAACTCTATGCACATGATGTCCTCAGACCCCAGCACTGCAAGGCACCAATGCTAACCACTGAGCCAACGTGCAGCCCCTATGGTGATGTTAGCATATATTGTAAAAAACCGCTAAAGCCAGTGATTGGCTGCAGGAGTCATAGTGACCACTGCTGGAAAAGAAATAAAGAGAGGCAGGGACCACCAGGTCAGTGCCACTGGATCAGCAGGGGACTTGTTGGGTGAGTAATGTATGTGTTTTTATGATTATTATTATTATTATTATTTTGCATTTTCTCCTGTTAGCTTAATTTCTCCTGGGCAACCCTTTTAACCCCTTCCAGCAAAAGCCAGTTTGGACCAAATGCCAAAACCCCATTTGTCAAATCTGACATGTGTCCCTTTCTCTGGTAGTAATTGTTTTCTTGTGACACTTTATACTTCATGTTAGTGGGGAATTTGAGTTGATATGTCTTACCTTTATGTACAGAAAAATTTTGAAAATTTAGCAATTTTATAAATTTGAATTTCTCTGATTTTAAGACCAATAGTGATTCCTCACAAAATAGTTGTTAATTAACGTTCCCCATGTTTACTCTATGTCGGCATCATTTTGGTAATGTAATTTTATGTTTTAAGAATGGTAGGATATGGCTTAAGTAGTAGAAAGCACCCAAAAATGACCGCATTTTAGAACCCTTCAATTTATTCAAAACGGATGTTACAAACTTTGTTAGCCCTTTAGGTGTTCCACAGGAATTTAAGCAAAATGGAAGTGAAATTTACAAACTTTACATTTTTTGGTGCAAATTTTCCATTTTAATCCATTTTCCTGTAACACAGCAAGGGTTAACAGCAATACAAACCTCAATACCTATTACCCAGAGTCTATAGTTTACAGAAACGCTTCATATTTGGTCTTAAGCTGCTGTATGGGTACACAGCAATGCTAAGAAGGAAAGGAGTGCAGTATTATTTTTGGAGGGCAGATATTGCTGGAATGGTTTTTCGGTGCCATGAGAGACACTGAGGTACCCCTGGAAAGGAAACCCAATTTTGGAAACTGCACCCCTCAAGGAATTGATCGAGGGGTTAAATGAATGCTTTCACCCAACAAGGGTTTCATAGAATTTAGAAACACTTGGCTGCAAAAAAGAAAAATTACTTGCCTGTGCGAGGACTTGTTTGTTGTGGGACGGGCTGCAGTTTTGTTTTTGTTTTTTTTATAATTGTATATTTATTAAATATCAGAAAAATAAAATATCACAGGAAACAAAGAGTGATAATCAACTATCACAGATCAAATACAGCGTAAATCAGTGTAAAGTATCATGACTGAACATAATAAAGTGAGCTTGCATATCCAATCAGTTGTGGTCGTGTGGTCTTATCAAATAAACATATCTAACAACAAAGTCAGATAAAACATCAGGGATCGTCTAAAATAAGAAACACAAAACATAGACACATGGACAGACGGGAAGACGGGAAGGAGGGGGATGAGTAGCCGTACAAGAACATGCAGGGGGTTAAGGTAATCTGTCAAGCCAGTAGTCGTCCCAAACATCCCATATGGCATAAAACATGTCAACCTTGTCTTGGTATAGCGCAGTAGAATATTCCATGGTGCGTATCTCCACCACCCTAGCATACAGATCTGAGAGGGTCGGTGAGCTGGTTCGCTTCCAAAACCTGGGGATAAGGCAGCGAGCAGCTATCAGGACCTGAGTGATTCATTTACGAGTGGTAGTCTTAAAGTTACCAGGAAAGACATTTAACAGAAAGGAAAGCGGGTCTACTGGAAAATCACATTTAAACATGCTTGTCAGCAAGTTACTAACCAGTGCCCAGAATGGTCGTATATTAGGGCATTCCCAAAAGATATGCCACAGTGTTCCCATGTGGGAGTAACATCTCCAACATCTATCCGACACCGTTGGGTGTAGCCTATGGAGAAGAGCAGGAGTGTGGTACCAATGCATTAAAATTTTGTATTGGTTTTCCTGAGCCAGTACAGACATGGAGGATTTTGCGGCTCTTCTCCATACGAGACTCCAAGTAGCATCAGGGAGCACCCTTCCCAGATATTCCTCCCATTTTACCATATAAGAATGGCGGACAAGTCTGTCTGGGTATGGGTTAACCAAGATTGCGTATATTCCCGAGATGAGACCTTTAGTGTGCACCCCATTTCTACACATCCGTTCAAAGGATGTGGGTAGTGAAACAGAAAGGCCAGCAAACGTGGAATACGCAAAGTGTCTAAGTTGTGTGTAGAAAAAGGCCGCCTCCGAGGGAAGGTTATATTTAGACTGTATGTCCGAAAAGGACAATAGTTCCCTGGTGAACTGGTCTACTATGTCAGCGAACCTAAAGATCTGTTTCCAAAACCACGGTCTCGTGGCCGGAGCCGTCAGACTAGGAGGAAGGGATGGGTGATACAAAAAAGAGGTCATCGCAGAGTTACGTGAGACTAGAGGGAATTTAGAGCAGCAGGAGTGCCAGATCATCCTGGTGCACCTCATGGGTCCTAACAAATCTCTGTCCGGGGGAGAAGTACAAGAGCCAGACCAAAGCAAGGAATTAGGGTGAACAGGCGCCAACCATAGCCTCTCGTTCTGCATCCAAACAGAATAGGGGTGCAAGGAGGCCCAAGCAGGTATAGTACGTAACTGGGTACCGGAATAGGTAAGGCCTCAAAAAGGTACAAAACCTTAGGTAATATGGTCATTTTTATAGCCGCGATACGCCCCAACAAAGAAAGTGGTAGTGTCTGCCATTTAGATAAGAGCGCTTTAATCTCTCCGTAAATGGGGGGAACATTAGCCTTATAAAGGTCTGTAAATTTAGGAGTGAGACGTATACCCAGGTAACGTAAAGTATCCGTCTTCCATTGAAAATGGAAATTATTCTTTAAAAGAGCAAGAGTAGATTCCGAGATATTAACCGGAAGCGCCTCCGTTTTAGTGGTATTTACTTTATATCCCGACAGATGACCATATTCCCTCAGAATGACCTGAAGATTAGGAAGGGATACATGCAAACCCGTAAGGGTGAGGAGCACGTCATCCGCGTATAAGGATAATTTAAAGGGATTCTGTCACCACCATTTTGCATATTAAGTTATTTATACCACTGGATTTCTCTTATCATAAGGATCCCCAAATGGTTATTGTTATAGGGCCCAGATGAAGATTTGTGGTGTAAAAATCCTTTTTTATCTACTGTCAATCACTTACATTAAGGGGCCCAAGGGGAGTTGACCATGGTTGCTGGAGCCCGGGCTCGGCGATTCCGTTGGAGCCCCGGACCGCCCACCTAATTAATATTCACTTCACTGAGTGAAGCTCCGACGCGGCAATTGATGTACTGCGCCTGCGCAGCCCCGGACGGCACACCTAATTAATATTCACTTCACTGAGTCAGTGAAGCTCCGACGCGGCACTGCGCCTGCGCGGGATTACAGCCGGAGCTTCACTGACTCAGTGAAGTGAATATTAATTAGGTGTGCCGTCCGAGGCTGCGCAGGCGCAGTACATCAATTGCCGCGTCGGAGCTTCACTGACTCAGTGAAGTGAATATTAATTAGGTGTGCCGTCCGGGGCTGCGCAGGCGCAGTACATCAATTGCAGCGTCGGAGCTTCACTCAGTGAAGTGAATATTAATTAGGTGGGCGGTCCGGGGCTCCAACGGAATCGCCGAGCCCGGGCTCCAGCAACCATGGTCAACTCCCCTTGGGCCCCTTAATGTAAGTGATTGACAGTAGATAAAAAAGGATTTTTACACCACAAATCTTCATCCGGGCCCTATAACAATAACCATTTGGGGATCCTTATGATAAGAGAAATCCAGTGGTATAAATAACTTAATATGCAAAATGGTGGTGACAGAATCCCTTTAAAGGGGTTGTCCAAGTTATTTTTTTGTTCTTTATATGTTTCTAACTTGTCAGGTATAACAACTTTCCCATATACTTTGTGTTTCTAAAGCTGCTGGTTTCTCAGAGTTGACTGAGGGTCACATGACCTGTGATGTCACCTTATCTCTCTGCTCTGTGATGTTTCGTTTCACAAGCCTCAGAGTTCAGATAACAGTCTGTACACGAGACGTCACTGGCCACGCCCCCTTTCTTTGCCGGGCTGCTATCTGCTTTCTTCCTGGTTTCCTTCAGATAAAACATTAACCCCTTCAGCCAGAACACACTGAGGGCTCAAGGCTTTATAACAAACAGTAGCTGCAGCAGTGAGAGGAGACAAATGCTGGGCACAAGAGCTGTAGAGGAATTGTATTGTACAAGAACAGGTAGGGAGAATTTCCTGTGTGTATCAGCAGTGTCATTGTACAGCTGGGACTTGTAGTCCTACACATACAACATGCTGCTGAGTATCCCAGCAGGCAGACATGTCACTCAGCACTTGTATTCACTGCCTTTGCAGAGAGGGGGGGAGAAGGGGGAGGGGCCGAGATTGTTGTTATTGCATGTAAACAAAGACCAGAAGAGAACCAGGGAAATTAGGAAATATGGATTTTTTTTGCCTAAAACTTGCTGAACTTACTTATATATTGCTGCCCTTCAGATTTACAGTGCTATATATTTTTTGTCATAACTCGGACAACCCCTTTAAACTCTTTGTCCTGTACCTTAATGCCCCTTATGTCTGGATGGATTCTAATCTTTGCAGCCAACGGCTCGATGCACAGCGCAAACAGCAAGGGAGACAAAGGGCAGCCTTGTCGGGTGCCATTAGTAATATGAAGCTGACCAGATTCTGAATGCGGCAATTTGATCGTCGCCGTAGGGGAGGAGTATAGCCCCTCAATAGCTCGCAGATAGGGCCCCTCGAAGCCAAAGGCCCGGAGGGTAGCAAATAAAAAGGGCCAGCCAAGACGATCAAACGCCTTTTCGGAGTCTAGGCTAAGGAGCAGAGACTCCTCCCCAGATCGGGCAACCACATCCAAAAGATCTATTGTGCGTCTGGTATTATCGCACCCCTGGCGGCAAGGGACAAACCCCACCTGGTCTTTGTGTATGAGGGAGGGGAGGAAAGTGTTCAGCCGGTTAGCTAGGATCTTAGAATAGATTTTAAGATCTGAGTTAAGCAGCGCAATGGGCCTGTAATTTTGACGGTCAAGGTGGTCCTTGCCCGGCTTTGGGATCAAGGTCAGAAAAGAATGTGTCATAGTCCCTGGTAAAGCCTTCCCCGACAAGAAGCCGTTAAAGAGGGACTGCATATGAGGAAGTAGTAGATCCTGGAATGTCTTATAATAGAGATAAGTAAAACCATCAGGTCCTGGGGATTTCGCCGCAGGGAGATGCTTAATCACCTCCAGGATCTCCTCTGTTGCAATCGGCTCATTAAGGGCCACTTTGTCCGAAGAAGACAAAGAAGGAAGGTGGCATGATCTCAAATAGGAGTCCAACAAAAGATCCCTATCCTGAGGGTTACGAGGGAGGTCATTTGGCAGGCTATAAAGTTCTGAGTAATAGGAAAAGAACCTCTCTGCGATTTCCCGCGGGTCATAGGATACCGAGCCATCCGCTCTTTTAATAGCACCAGGGCCCGATTGAGGGGGAAGATTACGGAGTTGTTTAGCCAACAGAGAGTGGGGTTTATTACCCCAAGCGTAATAGCGCTGCCGAGTGAACAATAGCAGCTTATTCACCTTTTCGTGCGCTATCCTACTCAGCTGATCTCTGGTATCTACCATTTTTTTGAGGGTAAGGCGGGAGGGGTGGGCGCACATACGTTCTTCCAGTCTACGCAATTGGGACCTAAGCACTCGCGCAGCTTCCTGCGTGTCTCTTTTAAGCCGGGAACTTAAAGGGTTTCTGTCACCAGAAATGACCCTATTAAACCAAGTGTCATTTGCAATGAGCAAATGACACTTGATGCCAGTAATGTTACTATTATAGTCCTCAGTAACGCCGTTTTGCTAAAAATTACGATTTTATAATATGCTAATGACCTCCCCTAGGTGCAGTAGGCGTGAACCTGCACCTAGGAGAGGCCGTAATTATGCCTCTTACCACGCCCCCGGTCGCGCTGATTGACAGGGCCGGGCAGCCAGCTCTTTCGGCTCCCGGCCCTGTACGATCCGAAATCCCGCGCCTGCGCAGTAATGAAGCCGGGACCCGGGCGGGCGCCGGCTCTCAACGCGCGCTGATCGCAATGCGCAGGCGCGGGATCAGCGTGCGTTGAGAGCCGGCGCCCGCCCGGGTCCCGGCTTCATTACTGCGCAGGCGCGGGATTTCGGATCGTACAGGGCCGGGAGCCGAAAGAGCTGGCTGCCCGGCCCTGTCAATCAGCGCGACCGGGGGCGTGGTAAGAGGCATAATTACGGCCTCTCCTAGGTGCAGGTTCACGCCTACTGCACCTAGGGGAGGTCATTAGCATATTATAAAATCGTAATTTTTAGCAAAACGGCGTTACTGAGGACTATAATAGTAACATTACTGGCATCAAGTGTCATTTGCTCATTGCAAATGACACTTGGTTTAATAGGGTCATTTCTGGTGACAGAAACCCTTTAATGCTATGCAATGACCTCTCATGACCGCTTTGTGAGCTTCCCATAAAGAATTAGGGTCATCAACTGACCCCACATTAGTGTCAAAGTATTGCTTCAAGTGGGCTCGAAACTCGTCGCGAGAGGGGGGCTTTTAAAGAAGGGAATCATTAAGTCGCCAGTGACATTTGCGAGTGTGGCCTATACCTCCATCCAGAGTAACCATTACCGGGGCATGGTCAGACCAGGTAATGTCCCCCTTTAAGATTCGCAAGGTCGATATAGTCCCCAGAAAATAATCTATACACGTGTGCGTCCCGTGGGGGGCTGAATAGAAGGAAAGGGACTTATCAGACGGGTTAGCAATTCTCCAAAGATCGTATAGGGAGTAGCGACGAATCAGACTACGGAAGTCCTTTGCCAGTCTAATCTGTGAGGGATTTGGAGGTTTCCCAGGTAACGCTAACCGGTCCATATGTTCCGAGAAAATAATGTTAAAATCCCCCCCTATTAATGTGAGGGGATCCGAATGTCGAAAAACCTTGGCCAGGGTCCTAGTCAGGAAGTGTATTTGAGAGGTATTAGGGGCATACAAGTTACAGAGTGTTATGGGGTGTCCTCTGAGGGTACCTCTTAAAATAATATATCTCCCCTGAGGATCAGAGATGGACGAAGTGACCACTAGCGGGCAGTGGGAGGAGATTAAAATAGCAACCCCTGCCTTTCTACGGGAGTGAGAAGCTGTGTACACCATTGGGTATAAGTAGGAGAGGAATCTAAAAGAGGCCACATCATCAAGATGCGTCTCCTGGAGAAACACCACCTCCGCTTTAAGGGACTTCAACTCCAAGAGCAAAAGTTTTCTTTTCGCATTGGAGTTCAAACCCTTGACATTAAGAGTTACACAGTACGCCATGATAAAGTCTCAGGGAGATAGCAAAGCAAAAGAAGCAACTTACCAGCTCGCAGGGGTAGAGGGGGTGAAGGCACACCATGGAATCTCTGGAAAAAATGGACACGAGCAGTAATCGCGCTTAGAGAAAAAGGTCGGCCAGTGGACCCAGGCGCAAAGGCGGAAAGGACATCACACAGAAGGGAGAGAACAGAGGGGAGGGGAAGACAAGACGTTACTAGTAGACAAGTATACAATTCAAAAAAACAGCATAGAACGCATTCCCAGGACTTCAAAGTCCTGCTGGAGGTAGAATCAATAGCCTCCAGGAGGAAGGCAAGGTCAGAGTAAGACAGAAAGATGTGCAACATAACACTAACAGCAAACAGAAACATTGCTAAACCAGCGCCTGGTAACTTAAACAGTTATGCAATATGGGCAAGCCCATTATGTGGCCAATCTGAAAGTGGCTGAGGTAAAGTAAACAATTGGAAGATGCCCAAGATCCCCCCGAATCCCGATGGAACAGGTGCAGCGAAAGCCATCAGAAAGGAGGATCAGTTCAGCCTGTTGGACCCGGGCTTGAGGAAGGCGGAGGCCCATGGGGTGAAGGAGGTCTTCTGGAAAGTCCGTCAGACGGTCCCGCTCTTCTTTTCCGGGCGACAGGGGTCCAGATTCGTAAAGGCGGTGGAGCAGAAGGTTCCAGTTCCCAGTCTTCTATCGCAGGAGTGGGAAGATCTAGTGCCTCGCAGAAAGGATGCAGGTCTGCGAATGTGCGAAGAGTCACTGTCCGGCCTTGATGTCTCGCGGACAAAGAGAATGGGAAGCCCCAGCGGTATGCAATTTGCCGATCCCGTAGGGAGGCAAGAAGCGGTTGTAAGTGCCTCCTCTTCTGCAGCGTAATCCAGGACAGATCAGGAAAAAGCTGCACTGGGGCTCCATCAAATTCAAAATTTCGGAGGTTCCGTGTTTTGGCCATGATTGCCTCCTTAAGAGCAAAGTCGTGGACACAGCAGATCACATCTCTCGGCCGGGATTGGGGACCCTTCGGTTTGAGGGCTCTGTGAGCACGGTCCAACTTAATCTTGTGAGATTGGGGTTCGCCCAATATCAAGTTAAAGATAGCTTCTAATGTGATGAATAAATCCTCCTCCCCCGTGGCTTCAGGCAGGCCCCTGACTCTGATATTATTCCTGTTATCCTTCTAGATGTCTCCCCATTTCTCTGAGTGCAGAATTCTGAGAGGAGATTGAGGTGTGCAAGGCCTGGATATAGTTTCTGGTATCATCATGGGCGTCCTCCAAGGAACCCACTCTTTCTGCAATATGTTTGATATCTGCCCGCACCATAGCAATTTCGGCCCTGCAGGCCCCTGTGACCTCAGAGATCAGCACTTTGAAGTCCTCTTTGGTAGGGAACTGGTTAAAGTATGATTCCCACTTGTGTGAGGGTGCAGGCAGGGGGGCTTGAGACAGAGCGACAGGAGCAAAGGTGGAGGGTGCAGAGACCCTCTGTGCAGAGGCTGGGTGTGGGACCACAGGCCCGTCTCCAACTGGGCCAGGGCTGCAGCCGGGGGCCTGAGGTGAAAAGGAGGCCAGTGGGGACCTGTCAGACAGCCCAGATGAGGAGCAGGAGGCCGGGGAGGAAGGCGCAGGCAAGGAGACAGTACCTGGTGTGGACACAGGGCCTCCTGCCGCATGTTCTCCGGGCGCCATCTTGGAATCTGCAGAAGATGGCGGGCTCGTCCGTCCCGATCCACCCGTCCCTGTCGGGGCTCCAGATGCCACTGCCGGAAGGTCCTGGAGACGGTGAGAAGGTAGGGAGGGTTGTGAAGTCGCCTCAGGGGTCTCTCTGGCGCCTGTACGGGAGCCATGGCGGGCGGGAGGCAAAGAGGAGTGGCGGGGAGCTCCGGCTGCCGCCGCGCGTCTGCTCCCTGTGCTGGGCCTCAGGCCCTTCTCCCAGCAGTCCTCCAGGGTTCTGGCTGGGGAAGGTGAGCGGGGGTGACGAGGGGAACCACGGGCGTGAGATCTCTTCCCCATACTAAGCCTCAGGCTGATGTTGCTGGCCAAATTAGCGCTGCGCCGGCTGGAGCTGCAGGATCAGGCAGCCATCTTCGTCAGCGTCCAGACCACGCCCCCGGGCTGCAGTTTTTATTGGTATCATTTGGGGGTACATATTTCATTTTGATCACTTTTTATACCATTTTTTGGGGGGAGGTGAAAAAATTGCAATTCTGTGTGTTTTTTATTTTTTATGGGGATCCTCATGATATGATAATTTATTATGTGGATACCAAATTTATATAGTTTTTTATGTTTTACTTCTTTTTCAGCATAAAATCACTTTTGTATTAAAAATAAATTATATTTTGGGCTTGTTATTGAGGGCTTGTTATTTGCGGGACAGGCTTTAATTTTCATTGGTATCATTGACAACATCACTGTCTTTTCTTTTTTTTTTTTTTTTTTTTTTTACAGCGTTCACCACTTGGGATTAGTAACATAATCCTTTTACGGTCAGGTCGTTACAGACACAGTAATAACAATTATGTGTAGTTTATTTTATTTCATTTTTTTAAATTGATTATAAACAATCAGATATGGGAAAAGGCAAATTTTTTATTCATTTATTTAAATTTTATTTATTTATTTTTTTACTTTTACAAAGGATAACAAGAGTGTACAAGCCACAGCCCTGCTGGAGAAAACAGGCAAGTTGCATCCCCGGGACAGATATCCCCAGAAAAGGGCACCTAAGCAGAAGCTTAGCACAACATTGTACTGAAGTTGTCCTCAATCAAGAGTGATTGCTGAGTTGCAGAGACTTTTCAAGCATTATACTGTCCTGGTAGTCATATCAAGCTATATGTCACGACAGGGGAACAAGGGATAGTGAGCCCTGTCTGTAACCCCGACCACTGTCCCTGCCTACTTACAGAATAAGCCCTAATTGGCAGATCCGTAACTGGACGACAGTCTCTGACCTGAATACGTGCGCAGGGTAGGGAAGGGGAACACGGGGAAGACAAACACTGACAGAACAAACACAATAGAGAATAGTCAACAAGCCAAATTCGTACCAGGAGATAACGTCAAAAACCAAGGGAGAGAGCAAAAGCGAAGTCTGAAGTCCGTAGCCAAAGATCCAAAATACACAAGTCAAATCACAAGGGTCAAATGCACAGCACTGCTTTCAGAGACTAATCACAGGCAATCTGTGACCACAGGTTGCCAGTTTAAATAACCCACCAGATAGGTCATGTGACGTGGCCTGCGTCACATGACCAGATTTGCATAATGAGCGCTGGCCAACGTGACCAGTGCTCAAAGCAATTCCTAATTGGTCATGTGGAGTGGTCAGCGCCACATGACCCATATACATAGCTAATTAATATATAAACTAATATATATACAAAGTCTGAGCGCTGGTTCCCCAAGCCAGCACTCAGATGCCCCCGCCTGCGCGTTGTCCAGGGGGCGGGGAGGACGCACAGCAGCAGGGAGTGCGCCGCGTCCCCCCCGAGTAACGTTGCTATGGAGACGAGGACGCTCCCTGCATCCTCACTCCATAGGCCTGATGGGAGGCCGGCGGCGCAACACAGGGGGACCGCGCCGCCGGCTCCCCGTTACACTATATCAAGATTGTTCGATGTGTACAAGTTACATCTAGCCTGTGTACCACTTCCTCTCCGGTAAAGAGTCAGTAGCGAGCCAGTCTATGTCCGTTAGTTGCCAGTCCACCGGCCCAAGGGATGAAAGCTTATGATCAGAGTGAAACCTCTACAATCACCCAAAATTACAGTGAAAATCATCTTCTGCTAGGGTGGTCCTCTCAAGGAAGATATCCAATATACAATATATACAATGAAACTGAAAATCTGTCACAGAAAATTCAGTCTCCATAAAGGGGGGTGTCTTCTCAAAGAGGTTTTACAGTGCTTTTATAATTATTACAGGTACTATATATCATGGTACAAGTAGGGAAAAGTGCAGCCCTGATCTGCGCCCACACCGCTTTCCTTACCTACTTGCACGGTCCGACCTATTCGACGGGGCGCAAATGGATGGTGGTCCCTAAGTTAAATACGTGCGGGGCCTTACAAGGAAAGGGAACAAAGGGAAATAACTACAGAAAAAGACAGCTCACACAGATACAAATAAATACCAAGCTGAGGTCTAGAGCCGGGAGGTCACTTCAAATACCCAGGGAAGACATGAGAGGAAAGTCAAATAAGAGCCAAGGTCAGAAGCCAAGAGGTAGCGTCAGTACAAGGGGTAACACAAAGACGAGGTCAAATACTAGCCAAGGTCATGAGCCAAGAGGTCACGTAGTACAAGGGGAAATAGAAGGACGAGGTCAAGTTCAAGCCGAGGTCAAGTAACAGAGGTCGCAATGTAGTACAAATGCTCGTGAGAGTAAGACCAATCACAGGCAACTTGTGACCAGCAGGTTGCCTGCTTAAATAGGCCTAATAGATGGGTCACGTGACGTGGCCAGTGTCATGTGACCCCCGTCTGGCATACTCACACACCTGAGCGCTGAATCATTGTTGTTGGTGCTCAGGCCCTCCACTGCTCATTGTCTAGGGGATGGAGGACGCCGGCCACGCTGAGGATGCGTGTGCTACTGGGTCCTCCCCGCCCCCTCGTTGCCATGGAGACTAGGACGCCAGCCCCTGGCTCCCTGTTACATTATGTGTATAATCATAGACATTTATATGCAGATACCCAGTGGCGTAGCTATAGGGGTCGCAGCGGTCGCAGTTGTGACCAGGCCCCTAGGCCTGCAGCCTATCAAAGGCCGGCTGTACAGCGCGGGACACAGGCCGGAAGAGGCCTGCATCGCATCGCTGCCAGCTCCATGGAGGTAAGTATTAGTGTTTATTTTTTTTATTGTTGCAATCATGGACCGGAGCTCTATTGGGGGCACTGGGGGCATTTTTTACTGGCACTGGGGGCATTTCTACTGGCACATGGGGGCACTGGGGGCATTTGTTACTGGCACATGGGGCACTTGGGGGCATTTCTTAATGGTACGGGAGCACTGGGGGCATTTTTACTGGCACTGGGGGCATTTCTTACTGGCACATGGGGGCACTGGGGGCATTTCTTACTGGCACATGGGGGCACTTGTTACTGGCACATTGGGGAATTTCTTAATGGCACAGGAGCACTGGGGGCATTTTTACCGGCACTGAAGGCATTTCTTAATGGCACATGGGGCACTGGGGGCATTTTTACTGGCACTGGGGGCATTTCTTACAGGCACATGGGGCATTTTTACTGGCACATGGGGGCACTGGGGGCATTTTTTACTGGCACATGGGGGCACTGGGGGCATTTCTTACTGGCACATAATTTGGGGGGCATTTCTTACTGGCATATAATTTGGGGGGCATCTATGGGGGTGGGACACTTTTTACTGGCACACGATTTTGGGGGGGAATCAATAGGGGGAACTTCTGGTGCATTATTGGGGCGTTTCTTACTGGCACATAATTTGGGGGGCATCTATGGGTGGGGAGCACTTCTTACTGGCACATTATTGGGGTGAAATTTTGGGGGCACTTCTGGCACATTATTGGGGCACTTCGTACTGGCACATTATTGGGGGGCACTATGGGGGCACTTCTTACTGGCACATTGGAAGCATTATTACTTCTGGGGCACAGTGGGGACATTAGTACTGTTGGGGGCACTATTACTAACAAGTGCACTCTGGCAGAGAATTATTAGTCGGGACTTTGGGGAGCACTATTACTGTGGGGAGCACTATTACTGTGGGGGTCATTATTACTGTGGGGGCACCTGGCACAGTATCAGCACAGTTATTTCTGGGGGGCGTTATGTTTACACCATTACTGTCAGGGACACTATTTGCTGGGCTCAGTTATTTTAGGACATTGTGTGCCAATAATTATTGAAGGGCACTATCTGTGTGGTACTAGTGGCACAGTACTGGAGGTGGTAGGATGATTTGTCCAGAAGACGGGAGGATGATGGAAAAGTAGTAAACTAAGATTTTTTTCTGTCAAACTGCAGAGATGAGAAATGGCTGAAAAATGGTGTCTGGTCTGAAAGGAGAAGATGAGGAAAGAGAACATCTACATCAGAGGAGACGTCACTGGATGTACGAGGTATGGGGCGCTGTATTATACTGGATGTAAGAGGTATGGGGCGCTGTATTAGGCTACATTCACACGAACATTGTGTTTTGCAGTCTGCAAATTGCGAATCCGCAAAAAAAGGATGATGTTCCGTATGGCATCCGTTTTTTTTGCAGATCTACTGTAGTAATGCCTATCCTTGTCCGCAAAACCGACAAAAATAGGAATGGACATACAGATGCGCACAGCACGCAGTGTTCATTTAAAGGGGTTCTCCGGGAATTAAGAAAATGAAAATACTTAAATATTACTTCATTATTAATATATTTCCAAATACCGTTCATTAGTTATAATGGCTCGTTTTGTCTCGGGAGCAATGATTAGGAGAAACAAAATGGCCACGTCCTATCAGTCCACACAAAACCTGTCCTAATCACACAGCAGGACAAGTTACCTTACAACACTGAGCTAAAGAGCTGCCTCATCCTCCTCTCCTACTTGTCAGGGGTAATGATCCCGAATACAGATAAGAACTTCAGCTGAATCTCTGTAGGAATGGAGATCATGAAGAGACATGAAGTACAGAGAGGCGGTGGGGATGTGGATAATGAGCAGCAGCACTTGTATGCAGTCTCCATTACCACAGTCTGTCCTCTCTGTACTTCATGTCTCCTCATGAACTCCATTCCCACAAAGATACAGCTAAATATCATATTAAACTGTAGTCAGGATCATAATCCCTGACAAGCAGAGCAGAGAGGAGGATGAAGCAGCTCTTCACCTCAGTGTTGTGAAGTAACTTCTCCTCCTGTATGATTAGGACAGGTTTTTTTGCACTAACAGGACGGTGGCCATTTTGTTTCTCCTAATCATCACTCCCTAGACAAAACGAGCCATTATAACTAATGAAAGGTATTTGGGAATATATTTATAATAAAGTAATATTTACGTATTTTCATTTTCTTAATTCCTGGAGAACCCCTTTAAGTGAATGGGTCCGCATCTGAGTCGCAAGATATGCAGATCTGAGGCTGCAAAAACATGCCTTACCCTGTATGTTCTGTAGTGATGTAAGTAATGTTAGGTGGAAAAAGGTTAGGGTGAGAATTTGGCATGGGGGTGGGTTCAATTTTTGACTTGGCCAGCAGAAAAGCTAGGTGCACCAGCACTGAGGGAAGGGGGGAAGGGCCCATGAGCCTTTAGCTACGCCCCTGCAGATACCCCATCCTGGACAAACAATCCTGGACGTCCTAGTCCCTAAAATTTTGTACCAAATTACTTCAGTAGATATGCAAAACATGAGCATTTACTATACTTCAATTTTGAACGAAATACTAAAAATCTGTACCCCCCCCCCCGCTAAAATTATAATTAACAGTGTAGTTTACCAACATCATGATATCATAAGAACCACAAGGAGAAGATACAAAGCAGGATAGACTAATATTACAAAAATATACATACAAATATGATATCTCTGTCTCCCACTTCAAGACAAGCCCTTCAAGGGCATCTGTCAGCAGTTTTGTGCCTATGAAACTAGCTGACCTGTTATATGTACACTTTGCAGCTGAAGGCATCTGTGTTGGTCCAATGTACATATGATGTTTTAATATATGCAAATGACCCTCTAGGAAGAACGTGGGCGTTACTGTTACACCTAGAGGCTCTGCTCTCTGTGCAAAGGCCGCACCTACTACTCTTTGACTGACAGGACCAGACAGTGTAAGGCCCCTTTCACACGAGCGGGAGACTCGCATGTCTCCCGCAATGCATCTACAGGGCTGGACTCGGCACGGACAGGGATCGCATATAATGCTATGCGATCCCTGTCAGTGCGGAGTCCAGCCCTGTAGATCCGTTGCGGGAGACATGCGAGTCTCCCGCTCGTGTGAAAGGGGCCTAAATATCACCACACCTGGCCCTGTCAATCAAAGTGCAGAGGGTGCCCCAGCTGCAGAGAGAGCAGAGCCTTCAGGTGTAATAGTAATGGCGCTGTTGGGAACAACTCAGATGCCTTCAGCTGCCAAGTGCACATGTAACAAGTCAGCCAGTTTCATAGGGACAGATCTGCTGACAGATGACTTTTAAGCAATAAAAAATAATATATATTCATACAACTCACTACATTATTAAAGGAGTAACTAAGGAAAATAAAAATCACTTGAAAATCTGTCCGAAAATAGCGAGCGCTCGGAGTAAGTGCATTTTGCAGGGTCATATGTTTTGCTTCCTTCATATATAGCGGTATTTCCTGAGTCATTTCACTCAAAAAGAAGGTATCACACAATTATTCTTTATTTTAATGCATTTGACTTCCTTAGCTTGAGTTGATGTTGTTGCTAAGTGCAGAAGACTTGAAATCCAAAGGAAACCGGGTATTTGCATTAACGTTCTGAAAAGGCACACCACATCCTGCTGAATTTTTACACAAAGACTATATCAGATCTGTTTCCTGAGGCTTTTAGACTTCGAGAATTAACTTATTATGAGTTACAGCATTAATATTGTTACTCATGTCAGTACAGCGGACAGCTTCTGAGATAATAGAGGTGCTGGTTGAATACTAAGCAATTATAGAGAGGCAGAAGCTGATTAACACAACGGATGTTAGTAGAACAACTTTAAATTCAGACTATCTCAAAGGGCTTCTCAAAGGGTTAAAGCAGTGAGCTCTAGGTGGACCCACAATGTAGCCGTCCCTTAAACCACAGTTCATGGGACTCAATGTCAAAGAGTCCATGGCTGTTTTCAGTTCCAAAACAGCTTCCATTGATGAAGACAGCCTGAAGTGTTTTCTAGACCCAGGGGCCACAGCAACACCAGGCTGGCGGGGTTCGACAAGGGAGGCTTCGGGCTGCATGCACCTCAATTTGTGGGTCGATAGCCCTAAGGGACGCAGAGTTATGACCGTTAATCTGAGATAGGAAAATATCCTTCATTTTGGATTTGGGGTCCTGAAAAATGACTAAGTCCCACAATGGGGTTTTCCGATCTTGGTTAGCGGCCAATATCTCTGCGGCCATCTGGGCTTGGGTCACCATGTTTGGGGTGCATGTAGCCTGGACTCTCCCCTATGTGCTGGTACTGGTGGCTTGTGCCTGAGCCCCTGGGTCCCGGAGAAACAGGGGTCCGAAAAGGGTGTCCCCCCGCCTCAGGATCAGGCGGCGCCCCTCCTCAGGAGAACTGAGCAGCTCGTGCCACTTAGCGTAGCGGGACTTGGGCGCACCTAAGCCCGCAGGGGGTGGCCCAACTTTGGGGCCCCATATCTCCTGCTTGAGGCGGCGTTGGAAAGGTGGGGACCTGGGCTACAACGGAACCATAGGTGCCACAGACTTGCTTGAGGCGGCGTTGGAAAGGTGGGGACCTGGGCTACAACGGACCTGGGTCACCAAAGGAAACTGCCATTGTTGCATAGGAAATGTGGTATTAAACAAAGACCATTGAAGTCAACAGGTGGCTATGTAATTCATGGTTGTCCTTTCCTTTACTAAGGTTTTAAGAGGCGGACTCTCCTCCATGATGTTGCAATGTCATAATGGACTCCTTTAACGTCATGTTAGCGTCACACACCATGTACATTCTCCAGTCTTCAGGAAACTAAAATTAGGTACAATGCCCAAATTATGGTGCAATGAGGGCATCACTCCTTTCTGTGGCAAAGCAGGCAGTGAGGGTCTAGCCACAGAAAGGAGTGGAGCTGGGGTGAAACAAGATCAATGGTGATGCCCTCAATGCACCAAAAGCCTAATATGCATATTAAGAAAGACTATCATAACTCGGGAACGGAGCCCTAGATCAACAAAACAGCATTTTAATCTGGTGGACCACAGCTATGTCTATGTATCTGTTTAAATAGTTGGATGGGTAGGTCACTGGTGAAAAACTCCCTTTAACCGTATAGCACTGATTGCTTGGCGTACTTTACCCCATAATCTTTGCACATGTTTGACACATTTTAAGACATGCATTTTTTCCGCTAAGGCCCACCCATTCATGCCAAGACATGCCCCCTTGTCTGGAGATGCACAAAAAAGTGTCAAAAACACATAATAAATGTTGTGCAAGGAACGTACACCTTGAGCAGGAATTCTGGCATGTTCACCTCAGTAAATCTACCCCAAAGTGAAATTGTTAATTTGAAAAACTCTATCTTGTACGCATCTATCCACTAATTCTAAAACTAACTGTGACCAAAAGCACTCAGGCGGGAACTCGTAGATTTGCTCAATGGACATAAAAATCAAATGGATTGCAATGGGAATTCCACTTTCTTGGCAAAGTATCATTATGACAGCTGGATCTTTGGCTGACCTGATGTCCTGTGAAGCCTAATTAAGTCTGACCCGGTTGTACTCCACCCAGACATTACCTCTAGCATGGTGTCTGATGACACTTCCTATTAAGCTTCTCATGTGTTCTGTGAAGAGAAAAAATTATCTGTGCAAAGAAATTACATCCATGTAATTATTTAGAAGGAGGCAAAAAAAAATAAATAAAAAGAAAATGGTGAATAAGTGAGATAAGAACCAAGCTGTTTAGGAAACAGGCAGAGATAAAGAATGTATTAGGGTAACTACATTGAAAGACTTGTCCCTGTGCTTATCTATTCACATGGCCTTTTGCTGGAAAAAATCTGCTTTGTGCTGGTATCACCATGTGTACAGACTCATACACAAGAGTCAAGTATATCCTGTGCCTGTTCATTCTAAGGCCTCTTTCATACGAGTGATACAGACTGTGTCAGGATCTGTTCAGGGAAAAACGGATGGTTTTGCACGCAAGTTCAATCAGTTTTGTCTGTGACTGCGTTCAGTGTGTACGTTTTTTTTTTCTGTCTGTATCCAGATTGCATGCGTTTATCACGCGCGTGAAAAAAAACCTGAATAACAATTTACATCTAGCATTCGGATGCTTTCTGTTTTTCACACAAGCCGCATTCACTTCTTTGAAGCCAAGACTGTGTGAAAAATGCACAGTATAATACATGCTGCAATTTTTCCTGAACACAAAGATGATGCTTGAAAAACGCTGCTCATGTGCACAGACCCGTTGAAATGAATGTGTCAGGATTCAGTCCGGATCCTATGTGTTCTCTACACACATCACATCTGGACGGAAAACTCGCTTGTGTGAAAGACCCCTTAATGAGACATATGGGTGGCGTAGCTGATGCCAAACACTAGTGTTATAAAAGGATACAGTATTTTAACACTTATAAACACAGACATGCACACAGCATGATATAGAGCAAGAGCGGAGCAGATTGATATATAGCTTTGGGCAAAAAGATTTTGCATAACTTGTATAATTTGTCTGAGAATGGATGGAACCATGTCTTTTTTAACCTTTTTATTGTAACTATGCAACTTGCAAACCTCTGCTCTTTCTGATCTTAGGAGTCCATGGGCATTAATCAGTACCCGACCCGCTGTCAATCACTGATAGGATCGCCCACTGGACTCCTAAGATCAGAAAGAGCAGAGATTTAGATTAAATTTAGAGTAAATTGCAGGTTATATTAAATCTTTTCCCATAACACAATCTATTAATTTGCCCACCTCCTTCTACTTTAATAATAATAATAATAATGATAATAATCTCTCCCATCATCTATTTATCCCCAGGACTGTGACTGTGACGAGGGGACATCCTCTGCGTCTGGAGGAAAGAAGGTTTGTACATAAACATAGAAGAGGATTCTTTACGGTAAGAGCAGTGAGACTGTGGAACTCTCTGCCTGAGGAGGTGGTGATGGTAAGTTCACTAAAAGAGTTCAAGAGGGGCCTGGATGTATTTCTGGAGGGTAATAATATTACAGGTTATAGTTACTAGAGAGGGGTCGTTGATCCAGGGAGTTATTCTGATTGCCTGATTGGAGTCGGGAAGGAATTTTTTTCCCTAAAGTGGGGAAAACTGGCTTCTACCTCACAGGGTTTTTTTGCCTTCCTCTGGATCAACTTGTAGGAAAACAGGCCGAACTGGATGGACAGATGTCTTTTTTTCGGCCTTATAAACTATGTTACTATGTTACTATCATCATAATAATAATTATAATAATAATCTTTATTTATATGACGGCAACATATTCCACAGCGCTTTACAGTTCAGGGGTTCATGTACAAACAGTCATAAATATATATGCAATATATAACATAGCAACAGACAACTCAATTATTACAACAAGAGGAATGACAGCCCTGCTCGTAAGAGCTTACAATCTATGAGGAGAAAGGGGTGACACAAAAGGTAGAAGTGCCTGTTTTGTACTATAGTCCAGAGTTTTAAAACATATTGCCTACAGAATGGGTTGCTTTTTCAATAGGCACTTTGACTGAGGCACATTTATTAAGACCGATGTTTAAGACGCCGGTCTTAAAGGGGTTGTCCGGGCATTTACTATTGATGACCTATCCTCGAGATAGGTCATGAATATCAGATCAGCGGGGGTCCGATACCCAGCACCCCTGCTGATCAGCTGTGTGAGGAGATGGCGCGCCGGGAGCGCACGTGCCATCTCCCGTCTCTCTTCCTGTTCACCCCTGCTGTCTGTGGCAAAGATCATAGACTGCAGCAGGAAGAGAGACGAGAGCACTTCATACAGCTGATCGGCAGGGGTGCTGGGTGTGGGACCTATCTGATATTGATGACCTATCATGAGAAGAGGTCATCAATAGTAAAAGATCAGACAACCCCTTTAATAAGGCCCTATGCTGGCGGTGGATCCGGCCTCTTCATAACTTTGGCATATCCACCGCTGCTTCTAAATATAAGACAGCTAGGCTCAAGGCTCATATACAGTCCAACCAAAAATGACCAGTCCTAGCTGGAAGAAATCTATGCAACCTCCTTAGATGTTAGAAATTGTTCTCTAGCAGGCACCATTATCGCTACAGATATAAATTGTTAATGGTGGCCGAAGTGTAGACCCAATTGTTAGGGCTGACTTAGGGTTACTAAGAGTGTTATACCGGTGCTTCCATGATGTTCACCCTTTAACCCATATACAGAGATCTGGACTTTGCTGCGGGTTAGCAACCAGACCACTCCTTCCTGGGATAATCCTGGTGTAGTTGGCAGCTGTCCTAATGGGGTCATGGAGCATTGGGAACTCTGGATGTAGAAAATGCACCAAAAACGCAGTAAAACCACAGGCACTAAGGCTGGAATACTGGTTTTAGAGATCCAGGCAGCGCATGGTTAATGTGGACACAGGAAAGGCAGACAGGCTGGGAACTTGACTGGAGTACAGACAGAGAAGACACTGGGTAAACTTAAACATAAACTGAACTTGGACTTGAAAGTGTAGGAGCACATAGGTAGGATGGGAACAGAACTTGAAGCACGGCAGGAATGCAGACAGGAAATAATGCAGGATAAACACAGGTAAATCACACTAGCAAAAAACTCTTGCTGATCACCAGGGAACCTAAAGCTCAGGCACCCTTTGTCTGGAGAGGGTTCATAAATACCCAGGGACTTTCAGCCTTTGCCCAAAGGGAGAATCAGGCAGGAGCATGGAAGCAGCAGCATGGATAGGGTGCAGGTGACAAGGATACTGGATGGCATGGTGAGTGGCACAGCAGGAGGGCAGCGGGCATGGACCTAACACCCATTTTCGGTTTACTTCACACACTTTATTGTGCTTTTATGGGCATGTATGTCTTTTATAGGGCTTTTAAAAAATGAAATAAATTCTGAACTTTTTTGTTCAATGCCAAAAAAGTACAAATAAACTAACACAACACGTGCCATGTAAAGTGTATAGTTGGTAATGTTTTACTGTTTTCCCTAAAAACCTGTGAAACCACTCTAATGGTGTTTTCATTTGCTAATAAACGCTAATATTGGGGCTCAGTCCTATTAGTGAGAACCCTACTGCTTCTATGAAAACATTTACGAGCAATTTTATTCACTTGCACATAATCCCTGATTGATGTATTTGTTTCACCTGTTACTGGAGCTCCTGTTTCAGCGGCCCACTCGCATGTCCTCCACTTCCGATCTGCATGATCAGAAGTGTGATATACCAATCAATGGCCTCAACGGTGGCATCAGTCACCTGCCATTCCCACACATATTGATTTGTGGACAGCACTGACTTGTGTGCAGCTGGCACATCATACTTCTGATCTAGCGGGGATCGGAAGACAAGAGAACTCAGCATTGGACCTGGAATGTCAGTGACAAGTGAGTCTATATTTTTTTAAACCCTGCTCGCTGCCTGGCCATATTTTTACGGTGTCCCTGGTTTAGAGAGCAACTCTAAGGCCTCTTTCACACGAGCGTCACGGATTAGGTCCGGATGCGTTCAGGGTGCGTTCAGGAAAACTCGCACCATTTTGCAAGCAAGTTCAGTCAGTTTTGTCTGCGATTGCGTTCAGTTGTTCAGTTTTTTCTGCGCGGGTGCAATGCGTTATGAAGCGTTTTTCACGCGCGTGATAAAAAACTGAAGGTTTACAAACAACATCTCTTATGCCCCTTTCACACGAGCGGGAGACTCGCATGTCTCCCGCAACGCATCTACAGGGCTGGACTCGGCACGGACAGGGATCGCATATAATGCTATGCGATCCATGTCCGTGCCGAGTCCAGCCCTGTAGATGCGTTGTGGGAGACATGCGAGTCTCCCGCTCGTGTGAAAGGGGCATTAGCAACCATCAGTGAAAAACGCACTGCATCCGCACTTGCTTCAGGATGCAATGCGTTTTTCTCTGAAGCCCCATTCACTTCTATGGGGCCAGGGCTGCGTGAAAAAAGCAGAATATAGAACATGCTGCGTTTTTCACGCAATGCAGAACTGATGCGTGAAAAAAACGCTCATGTACACAGACCCATTGAAATGAATGGGTTAGGATTCAGTGCGGGTGCTATGCGTTCACGTCACACATTGCACCCGCGCGGAAAACTCACTCGTGTGAAAGGGGCCTAAGAGATATAATGTTGTTGAGAACAGAAAATGGATACAGACTTTGGTAGAAAATACATATATTATCCAACAGTCCAAAAAGACTGAGATTTTATCTGGACCATACAGTTGAGGTACATAGTTTTGTTTGTATATACTAATGAGTAACAGTTGTATAAAAAGATATGAAACTGTACACTTTATAGTTGGACATACTGTATCTACCCATTGATCTGCAGGATTTAAAAAAAACTGTATAAGTTGCCAAACATATCCAAAACTGTGTTTTGGCAGAAAGTCAACCAGTGGCCTAAACTGTATAAAGGAAGTGCGCTACAGCAAGATATAAATCATACTGCTGATAAGTACTGCAAGAAGCCACCAAACTCCAAACCAGCCACAACTGGAAGTCTTGATGCCTTTATCCCGGTTTTGTGACTCCGATATATTTTCTGTGTCCTTGCTTGCAAATATTATGGCATCTATTTAGACCACATCCAGTTTTTTCACCACTCAGTGAAATGGAGATAAGACTAAACTTCTTTTATTTGCGTGGTCTGCCTCTAAAGAGGATGTTAATGGGGTATCTGATTTCCAATTTTAGGAGGGTGAACTGCAGAGAGGCAGTTAAGAATAATAAGAAATGTAATTTCACCTTTGGAAGCCCCCTCCTATCAGGGGTGCACCTAGCCTTTCTGTTGTCTGAGGCAAAAACTAAAACGGCGCCCCCCCCATGCCAATTTCTTAACCTAACCCCTTTGCCACAATGAAAGCACTCATTGCCCACGGCCCTTCCGCTGCCCCCTTTTGCCCCTACTTGGTGCTCTCTGAGACAATCGCCTCACCTGGCCTTATTGGTGGTGTACCTCTACCTCCGATCCAGCACTGCCGTTTGGACTTCACTCCTGCAACTGTGATGTACTGGTTTGGCTGCAGAGGTCTCATATATTGCTACAGCCAGTCACTGGCCTCAGGGCTGTACAGCACAAGTTTACTGAAGCCAGTGATTGGCTGCGCCAGTATTTGGGAGTCACCTCAGCATTCAAAACATTACATTATGGCTGCAGCCTGGCAGAAAGGATTGAGTGGCAGCACTGGACTGGAGACGGCTGTGGAAGTTTTTATTATTATTTTAACCCCTTCAGAACCCAGCCAGTTTTCAAATTCAGGGCCCTAATTTTGCAAATCTGACATCATTTTATGTGGTAATAACTTTGGAATGTTTTTTGTGACACATTGTCAACATGTTTTACGGCAATTATCTGTACTATTCCTTAACAAAGCTAATGTGGTTTTGGCTTCATGCACACAATGTTATCCACTTTGCAGTCCACATATTGCGGATTCGCAAAATATGGATGTGGTCTGTGTACCATCCTCATTTTGTAGTTGCAGACCGGGTCTGTGATCCACATTTTGCGGACATTCTCATATTTTTTGCGGAACAGACATATAGATGAGGAAAACACATGGATGATCTGTGTGCTTTCTGCATCCATATGTCCATTCCGCGAAGAGATAGAACATGTCCTATACTTGTCCGCAAATAGAAATCAATAGGTCTGCAAAAAATATAGATCCATATTTCGTGGATCCATGGTTTCCGGACTGCAGAACGGACACAGTCATGTACATGGGGTCTTAATGAGTATTTTAATTTATAAAACTAATGCCACTACTCATTTGTGGAAGAGCCATGCCCTCTTTTCTTATAGTACAGAATCTTCCAAGCAGCATATGCAAACAATCATTAGCCCTTCTTCAGTTACTCGATGCTGTGTCAGCTTTTCCAACCACTGTAAAGGATTTGCAATTACATCACTGTTCACCAAATATAACATACGTTCTTTCATAATTTTCGGTTCATCAGATAACTTAGAGCTCATAAGCTCCAATGCAAGACCTGTAATAGTCCTCCTCCCCTCCCATATGCCATTTATAATACCGGTGTTTTCCTATGAGGCACTGGGGCGTTTAGGCACGCATCACCTGGGCTCAGGTACCAATGCTACCACTGCTTTGTTTCATAAGCATGTGATTTTATGCATATATTAATAGGGTTGCCTAAGGGAATCAGATGTTTTTTTTTCCTTAAAAAGGACTAGAATGTGTTAAAAAATAAAAAATAAGCTTGCCTCACCTCACCAGTCTCCCACCGTGGCCATTCCAATGATGTCACACACCCCGCTACTACTGCCTGGTCTGGCTTGACGCACAGGTGATGAATGGCTGAATGGGAAATTACACTGCAGCTTTGGATCGGCAGAAGCCATCTTTGGCCTTATTTTTTCCGCTTCCCGCCACTGTTCTGAAGGGCTTAGAAGGATAGGCGGGGCTTCAACATCCCGCTGGATTTACTATCATTTGCACCAGAAACTGGCGTAAGTTATAGCTGGTATGCTCCAGCTCCTTCGCACAGACATGAAAAATTTATTAAGATGCATCTGCCTCTTAATAAATTAGGAGCATCTTACTCTACCGCAGGGAGATCAAGACTAACGTATGGGACCCCCAGTCTTGATAAATGTATATTTTGCTATATCAGACTATGAGCTCTTAAAAGCAGGTTGACATTTCACATTATTAAAAAAAATTATTGTATATGCTGTTCTTTTAATTTTTTAGTCTAAGAGATACACAACATATATCCTGGATGAAACTCTTTAGCCTTGTCAGAATCAGGTTGGTCTCCACCAGATTTGAGAGTCACTGTGATCAGTATTTGATAATGGGCCCGTAGTATGTTAATTACAATGTTATTTATTGCTATTAAAATAAAAAGATCATAAAAATACCTTGGTGTGGTTTTTGTTTTGAATGTCTTACTATATAGTAACAATGAAGCATGAGCAATGCTACTCAATATTTAATGAAGAACTGAAAACTATTTCCTAATGATCATTTTTCACTGTGAAAGGTCCAGGTAAAAAACTGGAGAATGCCTTTTGGGCATCAGAGTTTCAGAGTTAAAAAACAGAAACAAAACAGTTTGGCAGAGCTTTATGAATACCAATGGTCTGTATGAATTCACTGTTCATGAATCATCCGTAGTCTCTACATAATGCCATGTTGGAACTGGTGTTATTTTCCATGATAAATGAGTTTTCTCTGCATACTTTACATTCCACTATACACTGTTTCTACTCCTATGTTCACGTCTGAGGCTGGGCCCCATAGCAAGTGCTACTCTGGTAGTAATGCCCAATAATAAAGTTCATAAGGGATTGGTCATGTCAAACTAATTGAATCAGTTTCTATGAGGAGGTAAGTTCTAGACTTGACCGTGGCGAATCAATGGATGTCGTATATATGGACTTCTCCAAAACATTTGACACTGTGCCACATAAAAAGTTAGTATATAAAATGAGAATACTTGGCCTGGTAGAAAATGTCTGTATGTGGGTAAGTAACTGGCTCAGTGATAGAAAACAGAGGGTGGTTATTAACGGCACATACTCAGATTCGGTCACTGTCACTAGTGGGGTACCACAGGGGTCAGGACTGGGTCCTATTCTCTTCAATATATTTATTAATGATCTTGTAGAAGGCTTGCACAGTAAAATATCAATTTTTTCAGATGACACTAAACTGTGTAAAGTAATTAACACAGAAGAGGACAGTACACTGCTACAGATGGATCTGGATAGACTGGAGGCTTGGGCAGAGAAGTGGCAGATGAGGTTTAACACTGACAAATGTATTATGCATATGGGAAGGAATAATGCAAGTCACCAGTACATACTAAATGGTTAAACATTGGGTAACTCTGACATGGAAAAGGACCTAGGAATTTTAGTGAACAGCAAACTAAGGCTACTTTCACATTAGCAGCACTGGTGTCCGGCAGGCTGTTCTGGCAGGTGAACAGCCTGCTGGATCCGTGCTGCTGCTACTGCACGTCTGCGGCCAGAACTACTCTCCGTCCCCATTCACTATAATGGAGGCGGGCCGGAGTTCCGGCTACAGCACGGCAAACATGCAGAGAGGCAGCCGGACTAAAATTACAACATGTTGTAATTTTAGTCCAGCCACCTCTCGGTATGTTTGCCGTGCTGCAGCCGGAACTCCAGCCCGCCCCCATAGTGAATGGGGATGGAGTGTAGTTCCGGCCGCAGACGTGCAGTAGCGGCAGCACGGATCCAGCAGCCTATTCACCTGTCGGAACAGCCTGCCAGACGTCAGTGCAGCTAATCTGAAAGTAGCCTAAGCTGTAGAAACCAGTGTCAGGCAACTGCTGCCAAGGCAAATAAGATAATGGGTTGCATCAAAAGAGACATAGATGCCCGTGATGAGAACATAGTCCTGCCACTTTACAAATCACTAGTCAGACCACACATGGAGTACTGTGTACAGTTCTGGGCTCCTGTGAACAAGGCAGACATAGCAGAGCTGGAGAGGGTTCAGAGCAGGGCAACTAAAGTAATAACTGGAATGGGTGGACTACAGTACTCAGAAAGATTATCAAAATTAGGGTTATTCACTTTAGAAAAAAGACGACTGAGGGGAGATCTAATAACTATGTATAAATATATCAGAGGTCAGTACAGAGATCTCTCCCATCATCTATTTATCCCCAGGACTGTGACTGTGATGAGGGGACATCCTCTGCGTCTGGAGGAAAGAAGGTTTGTACACAAACATAGAAGAGGATTCTTTACGGTAAGAGCAGTGAGACTATGGAACTCTCTGTCTGAGGAGGTGGTGATGGTGAGTTCACTAAAAGAGAGGCCTGGATGTATTTCTGGAGTGTAATAATATTACAGGTTATAGCTACTAGAGATGGGTCGTTGATCCAGGGAGTTATTCTGACTGGCTTATTGGAGTCGGGAAGGAATTTTTTTCCCCTAAAGTGAGGAAAATTGGCTTCTACCTCACAGGGTTTTTTTTGCCTTCCTCTGGATCAACTTGCAGGATAACAGGCCGAACTGGATGGACAGATGTCTTTTTTTCGGCCTTATAAATAATGTTGCTATGTTACTATATAAAATAATCTAAAAGTCATTTAAGATGTGGCAATTATTGGGAAGGAGAGTTCCTTTGAACTGTCCTGTCTTAAAGTGCCGCAGATAAACCTGATAAAAAGCAATCACGTTGTGCAGCAAATGGCACTAAACAGGGATCTGCTGCCCAAAAACAATGAATGTGTATAGGGAGGAGCGATCACTCTAGCAATCGCTCATCTCCACACAGCAGAGGTGATTGCTGCAAGCAAAGCGAGCAGGCACTTATCAGCAATGAACAGTTAGTTCCCAATAATTGCCTGCTGTGTTGGCCCTTGTAAAGGGGCCTTCAGACAACTTCATTCAAATAAAATGTATTGCACTTTTCATCATGATGCCAGCAGACACAACAAGTTCCCTACTGCCTTTCTCTATTTTAGGGTTGCCGCCACTCATAAAAGAAAGTGATTATGATAATTCAAGCTCAGTCTGACCGACAGGGGAATCCCCTAGAGGGCCATATGAGTGGCGCACTGCACATTACACTGCACACTACACTCAATGTATTACATACAGAAAGGCAGCATGCAACATCTCAACTAGAATCATCTAAAATTCGCTTTGCCGAATATTTGCCGAATTTCTGACAAGATTCTTACTTAAACTAATCTATTCAGTCGAATCTACGTTCAAAAAAACAATCATTGTTTTGCGAACATTCCTGCACAAATTACGAATGTACAGTCAGCGTAGTTAAAAGTACGCAATATGTAAGCATTAGCGTACAAAAGTGCGTACGAATCCTTAGCGTACTATTGAAGCGTGAATGCGTCATATACACGAGGCTAGGCCGCGGCGTACAGTCTTTAGAGGCAGTCCATATGAGGTAGAAAAATAAGGTGCTAGCTATCTGGCTAAGTGCATAATTTACTAAAAACAGCGTACAATAAGTGCATAATAGGACACATACATTGCAGTACCTGAAAAAGAATACACACGATGGGCTAAAGTGCTGAACCAGTAAAAACAGTGTAGCTAAAATACAGCAAAGACATAAGTATGCAAACATTTTAGTGCAATCAATTTCACATTTGCAAGCATTAAAGGCTCAGATATACGTTTGAGTCTCTCCTTATGGCTCCTAGTTGGCATCATAAAACACTGTCTGGAACACATAGTCCAAAATTCAATTGTAATCCACGTGATGTAATATTGTAATCCAAAGAGGTAATGTGTAATCCGCATGGATAATAGAGAATAACAGCAAATTGAGAACCTTTTTGCAAAGGGGGCTCCCAAATAACCTGAGAAGGGGGAAAAGGGAAATAGGTGTGCTTAGGCGCAACTGGGACTTTTCTGCAGAATGGGGGGAGTCCTGACAGCCACGTCCATCTGGGTGAGAGTCAAATGGGGGCAATACAAACAAACAAACAAACATAAAAAGTGCCAATTAGCTCTCACCTGTCAGGTGCAGTCCATGGTGTGGCTCCCATAGGTCCTCCAGAGGTGTCCTTCACTCAGCCAGTAGTTGGGTTCCTCAGATGAGGGACCTAAAGTTCTCCTTGCTGGAACTGCTGCTGAATGACGTCAGAGGACGCTCCTGCCTCTTGTAGGCCATGCTCGATGCCGTAGTAGAATTCCAGTGTCCTCTTCTTCTGGAAGTGGGACTTGACCGGGTCCGGGTGGTGGTCACACAGGTGAGTGCTGCAGCCATTTGCGCTTTTCTGGATCCTCCTGCTGGGACAGCAGGGGTAAGGACTTCCAGCTGCAGCGGTTCCGGCAAGGTTGCATCCAGGGAAGTAGCCCCAGCTTCCCTGGCTGCTGCTGGCTTCATCTTCCACGGCAGCTGTTATTGGTGGATCGCTGTGGATTGGAAGGTAAACGATGAAGTTGTCAGCTGACCCAGCGGAAAGGACTGTGGTGTGGTGGTGCTGGCAGTCCAGGAATCAGAGGCTCCGCCTGTGGCTGTGGCTTTTTCCTGAACCGGAAGATGCCATCTGGGGACTCCTGAAGGCAGCGCAAGCGTCCTGGACCTGGTGATTCATCCGGCCACACTTCAGGTTCTGTTGTAGGTACCAGGGGCTTAGAAAGGAGGGCAACCCCGGTCGCAAAGGGGCCTTTCAGGGACGCCATGGGGGTGTACTCCACCTGATCCCCCATATACAGGCTGTGACGAGGTTGTGGCAGGTACGGCCGTTTCACCGACCTGCGGCCCACAAAATACTCCTTTCTGTCCTCATCGTCTGCCAGGAAGCCAGACCCTCTCTCAACAGAAAACCACAGGACCGTTCCCTTTCAGCGTTCCAATGCAGGATCTCCCAGCCTAGGGTGGTCCAGTACCTGGATGACCCTGTCCTCCACAGCGGTTTTATAGTCCCAGAGGGTCTGCGCATGGGCCGTCACCGATGGTGGCATAATCGGGATCTGCCTTATGGAAGGTGTTGTCGTGGATCTCCTCCTGGGCGGCGAAGTGGACGCTCCAGCCGCCTCCGCCGCACGAGCCACAGCAGACGCTCCAGCCGCACCAGCCACAGCAGATGCACTAGCCGCCTGACGACGAAGAACCGTATCACGATGCGCAGCTAACTCCGCAGGCGGTAAGGAGAATAAGGGCACTGTAGGTGGGTTACTCACCTTCAGATCAGAGCGTGACACCCTGATGTCTGGAGCGGGCGGTGGTTCAGGGAACTTGTCCCCAAAGGCCATCTGGTTCCAGTTGGGATGCAGCTCTTTAGCCATGCTTGCTACTTGCTCAGTGTTCAGCACTGGTCTAAACTGGTTCAGAGGAGGGTGGAGTACTGAGGGAGGAGTCTTATGTTTCATCCGTATTGTACGTATCGTTGGCGTTCAAAATTTTGCGAAGATTTACGAATAATACGAAGCGAATCCGAAAAAATACAGATTCGCTTCGAAGGAGAAAATTAGTAATATTCGATACGAATCTACGAAGCGGCGAATAGATTCACTCATCTCTAATCTCAACCAACCTACTACACATATTAAACTGGGTAGTTCATCTACTACCCAGCTTACTACTTTATATATATATAGTATAACATAGCTAGATCTACCTGGTGCTTTTAATCTGTAGTATCAGATAGCTGGATCCTACTTTGCCCAGACTGTAGGCGAAAAGCCCAAGAGAGGCATGTGCTAGAATAGGTCCAGTCTGTTGGAAAGTGGACCAGAATGAATTTCAGCCTCATGAGTAAAAGCAGAGGGTGCTAGTAGTGACAGGAGTTTACATAAAAAAACCTAACAATATTTTTATTACATGTATCTTGCAATAATACTTCTTTTGAAATGTTCTATTCATTGCATAATAATATTTTTGGAGGATAACCCCTTTAAATAGATTTTCAAGCACAACATGAATTGGTGGTAGCAATGTCAGAGTGGCTAAAACATAACCCAGGCGATACCTCCACCAATCCCCTGGTGTTACCGTCCCGCTACTCTCCACTTTCTGGTCACATCTTCACGCTCCTTGGAATGTCCACTGACAAGCAGTGATTGTCTGAGAGGACATTTCAAGGCATTTCTCGCGGGTCAAGATAGGAGCTACAAGTAATGAAGAATGGGGACCCAGGCCACATTGGAACAATAGCAGGGGATCGTTTCTTTATGGTTTTGAGCCACTCTGACCTCACTGCTACCAATATTTGTTGCACTGGGAAAAAAAACTAAATTTCCTAGGTGTCAAGTCCTTCTTAGTTCAGTAACACTGAATCTTTTAGCATATTCATATCAAAAACATTTCAGTTAGACAGAATTAGAAACTATAATGCAAGTCGTAACACATTATGCAACCAATGGGTGTTCACCTCCTGTCATCAGGCTTGATTTATCTGGCACAGTATGAGCTTGTACTTTATTTTATGCATCTGCATATATAATGAAACTGCTCACAACATTACCAAAAAAGTGTTACGTGGGTGTGGATTTGTTAACAAGTCACGCTGCCCCAAAATGAAGCGTAGTACCGTACGTACTATGTTCACAGATAACTTGTGTACAGGCACAGGCTGAGTGCACTGTTTGTAGTTAGATCTTTAATCTTATAATTATCTTCATACACACCTTTAAGTATATTTGCGGAATTATGTAGCTTGCTTCTTATAAAATAGCAAATACAGTTATTTCATTCTCATTACTCAGCCTGACTTAGTAAAAAGATTATCGCCCCATATACATTGAGTAAACAGCCAAGAAATATTTTGAATCATATTCATGGACATTTTAAAAGGGATTGAAAAACAGTCTTAGTGTACAATATTAGGGATGAGCGAACTTTTGAAAAGTTCGGTTCGGTTCGCTTCGGCGAACTTTCTTGAAGTTCGGATTCGTACGAACCGAACCTAAAACGAACCTTATACGAACGAATATACGCATATTTGAGAATCTACACTAATACGTACGCTAATGCGAACATTCCCGCACAAATAACGAACATACAGTCTAGCGTTGTCAAAGGTACGCTACTTAACTGAATATGTACGCATTTGATGTGCCGTTTTTATTTTAACCAGATTCGTCTTAAAAGTTCTTAAACGAATCTGGTTCGTTACGGTTCTGTTCGCTCGTCCGAACGAACGTTCGGACGAACGAAAATAATAACCCATCTCGGCCATTCTCCTCCCAAAAGGGTGGTTTGACACGAGGGTCACACCAGGATACAAGGGATTGTAGAAGTAATAAATAATCCCTTGTATCCTGGTCTATTCTGTGAAAACGGTACAGTTTTGATGTGCCGTTTTTATTTTAACCAGATTCGTCTTAAAAGTTCTTAAACGAATCTGGTTCGTTACGGTTCTGTTCGCTCGTCCGAACGAACGTTCGGATGAACGAAAATAATAACCCATCTCGGCCATTCTCCTCCCAAAAGGGTGGTTTGACACGAGGGTCACACCAGGATACAAGGGATTGTAGGAGTAATAAATAATCCCTTGTATCCTGGTCTATTCTGTGAAAACGGTACAGTTTTGATGTGCCGTTTTTATTTTAACCAGATTCGTCTTAAAAGTTCTTAAACGAATCTGGTTCGTTACGGTTCTGTTCGCTCGTCTGAACGAACGTTCGGACGAACGAAAATAATAACCCATCTCGGCCATTCTCCTCCCAAAAGGGTGGTTTGACACGAGGGTCACACCAGGATACAAGGGATTGTAGGAGTAATAAATAATCCCTTGTATCCTGGTCTATTCTGTGGAAAAAGTAAACTTTATTTACGAACCTGATTCATACGAACTTGACGAAAGTTCGGTTCGGGGACGAACCGAACGTTCGGTAAAGTTCGTAACGAATCTGGTTCGTTACGGTTCGGTTCGCTCATCCCTATACAATATACACTACCGAAAAGTGAAAAAAGAATACCCTTGAGGGTAAATAGGAGAGCTTTAAATGAACTTTGTCTAATTATACCACTAAATTTGTCGCTACAATTAACAACCTGTTTAATATAATCTCTAACAATAGTGATAAAATCTGCAAAAATACATACAATGAATGGCAAGTGGCCCAAGAGTAGGGTTGGACTGGCCCACCAGACTACCAGAGGATCCTCTAGTGGTCCTAGGCTCTAATGTCATAGTAGGTCTACAGGTCGTGGAAAAACATATTTGGCTGTCTCATAGCCAATCACTAGGGTCTATTTATTTTATTAAAAACCTATTAGACTTTATTGGTGGCATAGAAGTTGGATCTCAAGAATAATTTCCTCATGTGGGCCCAAGGAACCCTAGTCTGACAATGCCAAAGAGAGAAATACAAATCCCCCAAAATTAATTAAATATATACATGCTAAAAAACAAGATCAGAGCAGATAGGTCTCCTAAATAATGGTAACTGGGAGATGGTCACTATCAGAAAAAGGCATTGGTGACTTTCATAAGGGGAGTTTCAGTAGAATGGTGGGGTCAGAAGCCAGATTGTAGACGGTCAAGTAGGAAACAGGAAGAGAGGTGATAGGACAGTTCAAGGTGGACATGTTGTTCAACTAACTTTGAAGCGTATGGAAGTAGTGATAGGGGGTAATAGGCTTTTTGTGGATGGTATGTATCTGGGAAAGTCCAGGTAGGACTGAAGCTTGGTGTTGAGATGGTATGTCTCCGTTTGTTGATTTGAGCCAGCTTGGTGCGGTAGATGAAAACATTTCTCTGTCATATTGATGATACGGAACTGGCTGCTGTTGTAGCATCTGCTGCTTGTTGTAGCAGAGATGGAAGGAGGTGAGTTACTCTTCGGGGGGGGGGGCAGAGAGGGGCCTCAGACATGCGGGTGTCTGGCAGCTGGCCACTAAAAGCTGCGGCAAGCTGCAAATACAGGGTTACCTGGTAATAAGCAATCTGGCCATGCTTATAGACCCTCAGGAAAACATTAGTAATCATCAGACTGCTTGATGGTAAGAATAAGGCTGTCATTCTAGCCAGTGTGCCAAAGGACCCAATTCTTACATACTCCACCCCCACTTAGATGATTGGATGTTGTGCTCTTCCTCCAATACCAACTTATTCTCCTCCTTTGGTAGTAGCTCCTCATCCTCCTCCATGGAACTCTCAGGACTACAGGACTGGCAAATGCATAAGCTGTTCTTAATGGCTGAAATGTGAGAACAGTCTCCTGGACACGGCCAGCACCGTGTACGTTTTCTTAAAGTGTTACACAACTAAATTTATCTAGTGCGCCATGCAGGGAGCATGAGTTATTTCTCTGAAATGCTGTGCAGCCACAATATTCCGATCATTATTGCCAACCACCTTTCCCAGTAGGAGTTGGTAGGGAAATGTTTGCTGCTTGACGCACTTTAGCAAGTGATCGGCCAAGTCGCTACTCTTGCCCAGGCCAATCAGCTCTAACATAGCATGGCTATGCATCATTTTACACATATGATAGGATGGAGGAGGAGTGGGAGCAACACTCTGCCCTGCTGCTGTTGGGGATGGGATGCTGTCCATTGAGGAGGATGTGAAGGAGGCAAGTAAGCACCTGGTGTGGCAGCCAGGCCAACACAAATGTGGAGGGGTCAATAGGACCTGGCCTTCTTGCAGTGGTGCTTCCTCACTGCAAAAAACATTGACCCAGTGGGCCTTGAAAAATATGTACTATCCCTGCCCATAACAGCTGTTCCAGGTGTCCACAGTGGTCTTTACCTTGCTGCACAGCGAGAATTGCAAGGAGTGGTCCACGTTTTCTGCCATATGAGAGTTCAAGGCAGGGATGGCTTTTTTTGAGACATAATGCTGGCTCAGTGCACGCCATGATCTCCCTAAAGGCAGCAGAATCCACTATGTGGTATGGAAGCAACTGTACTGCTAGCAGCTTGGTCTGGTAGGAGTTAAGCTTGCGCACCAGTGGATTGCTGGGTGTGTAGAGTTGTGTCCTGGCCACACATTCTGTTATCGATGGCTGACGATGGAGCAGAGGAGGAGCTGTTTAAGAGGGAGAAGCAGTAAGTGATGATGATGATATCAAGGCACTGTACTACACATAGATGCAGCCTGGCTGCCGCACAGGAAGGCAGGAGAAACAGGATACCCTTGTTGAACTAGCTGGCAGACACTTTTGCTTTCCCACAGTAACTGGTGATGCGCTTCATGTGATTCAATAGAACCATGGTGCCTACTGTATATATATGTTTGAACACTCATAGCTTATTTTAATCCTTGAGATCTTGGACACGGTAATGATTTTGTCTATTAGGACTGCAGATGAAAACTGCCAGGTGGTAGATACTTGCACAGAGCTAGTAGCAGCCAAGCTTGGCTTAGTCTGGCACATTTTGAGCCTGCACTCTCAGTATCAGGGGCATCACCAGTTCCTGAGCTGACCATAAAAGAAGCAGATCTGGCCCTGGCAGTTTTTGGGAAGTTCTGGCTATACATTGCTTCTGCTCTTTATTGCTGCTGTTGCCACTGCCCTCCTCATCTGATGTTACCTCCTCTTGCACACCCTTATCCGGCTACCAGGTCTGTCCAACACAAAATCACTATCATAGTCCTCCCCCTTCCCACCTCTTTTATCAGACTGTGATATGTCATAGCGGGCTTCTAGGCCCTCCTCCTGAATCCCTGCTCTTTATTTGTCACGATTGCCCCTACTGTCGCGACTGTGGCGACAGGTGCCACTACTACTACCACCGCCACAGCTCAGCAGTTTGTGTCTGAGGTGCAGTGCTGGCAATAATTAACTGTAGAAACTTGAGGTTTTTTTTTTTAAGACAAAAAGCTGTCTCTGTACATTGTCTCTAGCAGGGGGTTGGTTTTGTAATGCAGAACTGCTAGGTTGAGTTTTAGTTGCTGGTGCAGGAAGCAGCTTAAGCACAGCGTGACCAGCCCCGCACTCCCTTAAAGCTTTCCCTGATCAAATTCCCTAAAATCTTGTGACTCAGTAATCATTCTTCTGTCAGACACTGCCAGACACACTTATTCCATGTCAAAAGCTGAACACACTATAGCGCTTCTGCTCGTTCAGCATAGGCATTTCCCTGCCTACTGCCCTCCGATTGACTGATGAGGCCGTCTTTCAACTTATGAGCCAATCAGGAAAAGCCCCCTCTCCCATTTCCTCCCTGTGTCATGTAATTCTTCGTCTTCTTTCCCCCTCATGGTTTTTCCCAGCCAATATTAATAGTAAAAGCTTCATTTGGTGGACAAATTTTTGAGAGGTTAGTAAAGAATCACATTAGTTTACAATTGATACAATCATCCTTATATTGGAGGCACACACACAGAGGTACACTGGAGGGCCCATTCTTCAAACCACCTCCATACAAAACGTAGTCGTAATACAGTCGTGTGCATGAGCCCTTTATGAAAGGATACTATGCAAGCTCTGCTATTGAGCCATACCAAAGTATGTATATTGCTCTCTTTTCATAGTATTGTATTACATGAAAAAGCATTCTGAACAACTTTTCCTTTGACACAAATTTTGGCTACATTTGTTTCCAAAGGGGTTTGGCTGCTTTTACCCTTGTGGTCAAAGTAAACCACATGGAATATGTAGAAGGGTTGTATACTTGGCTGCTACTGCATGCTCAGATGAAGTAAACCACCTGGTCTTCCTCGAATATGTCCTATACATCTAAATGCTTAGACTTATGATACTGTTCCTTAGAGAGGTTATGTGCATAAGGGCTACATGGTATAAATTTGTGACAACCTCACTAAACAGACAGATTAATATAACACAATTATATTGCTATTAATGGAGCTCCCTAATAAATGTGTTACATTTCATCTAGTAAAAATCAAAAAGTTCTTCTACCTCCCAAAAAAGCTGTACATTTACCATAATGTTTATACTTTATAAAATAAAGGCATGTGGATCTTGCAAGATATACTGTATATGCATCCAAAATGACATATAATACAAAATAATGCTCATAGTAAGTATAAAAATGTTACAATACTGTGTCCATAAAAACAAATGTCAAACATAATGTCCATAAGAACAAGGATCCAGAATAATCAAGTAAATCAGGACAGTCTCTGGGTGGAGCTGTTTATGAGGGCATTCTCTGGTTGGTACAGTTAGTAGGTCATTTATAATGGGGCACTCTTTGGCTGACACTTGTGTGGCTGGCATGGTTTATGAAGGTCATCTGGCTATTTTTATGGATGCTGTTCCCAACAAGTTATCTATGAGAGAAACTGTTGGCATACATTCCAGTTCATGGGCGTATAACCCTCATCTTTATTCTAATACATTCATTGCACAGACCTAGTAAACTATTTTTGTTGATCCATTGATCTTCTGTGCAAATTTGTTCACGGGAACCATACGCTTGAGGCCATTCAGTTATGGGTAATAGTAATTTCTAGATAATGAGATTCGCTGACAAGTGACTGTTCTGGGAATACAATACTCTTTGCTTAGGGATCAGCTATTACTTTAGATAATAAATCTGAAACTTGGCATGAATAGTTGCTGTACTTGAATTTACAATCTTAAGAGGCTTGGATACAAAGGCACTATACTCACCTTATGTATCCTTATACCGTCCACTTCAACTTTATTCATTCTTATTAAAGGGGTGCTCCAGATGGATCATTTTGTAAAAAAAAAAAAAGACTCAGAAAGGCTTTAAAATAACAAATAAGCATTCCTTACCTCCACTTATCCCCCACTGAAGCTATTCTTATGCTGGTCCATTACCTGCTGCTTTTCACTTATTGGTTCTGGCACAACATCCCGCAGTCAATCACTGGCAGAAGCGAATCCCCAGACTATCATTGGAACGGCAGCGGCATGGGATCAGACTTGCTGAGTAAAGATTGTTGGTTATTTCAAAGCCTTTCTGACGCGCTCTCCATAAGGAGATATTGTATTCCCGAATTCTGACCTAGGCCTCTCCCAGTTAAACTCTGCTCTGATGAGGGGCAATCACCCTGAAACAGCTGTCTGCAGAAGAGATGCTGGCTTAATTATTATCCAAGTCATGTCTCCAGGTCTCTTAAAAGGTGGAACATTGACTTATAGGATAGCTGCCTTACATCTGGTGGCATTAGAGGCAGAGCTTGTTAAGAGCTCATTTGCATCCCTTTCTTCCCAGAATTCCAGAGGAGCATGTATGGGCTATAAGTCTCCTCCCACCGATTAAGGGCCTCTCTCCCCAAGGAGCAATAGTACCCCTAAATTCTTTCAGGCCTCTCACCCTGTTAAGCCAGTGCTCTCTGCTCTGCAGTGATGAGGGGCAATCACCCTGAAACAGCCGTCTGAAGATGAGATGCTGGCTTAATTATTATCGAAGTCATGTCTCAAGGCCTCTTAAGAGGCTGAACATTGAGTTATAGTATAGCTGTCTTACATCTGGTGGCTTTAGAGGCAGAGCTTGTTAAGAGCTCATTTGCATACCTGACCCAATTTTTTAACAAACTGATCGGAGAACCTCTTTAATACAAGCTGATAAGTGCTGTCTTATAAAGTACATGGTAAAGCAGGGTGCTTAGATCCTGCACAGCTGCCCAAGGAGTATATTTGGGAGTTAGTGTATTTGCAGATTGCTTAAATAGTATTCTAGGTCCACTTAAAGGGGTTTTCCCATCTCAACATTTATGGAATATCGCTAGTATATGCCACAAATGTTAGGCTTCTTTTACATTGTGGCACAGGTTTCATGCAGGCTGTTCAGCATTGAATGCCGGGAATTGGATGGGCAAAATCTATTGTGTGCAGTGTTTTTTTTCCTGGTAGCGGCTAGATCTCTGCCAGACCCCATTATACATAATGGGTCCAGCAGGCTTTCCGGTAACATCTGGCAATGCCAGATCTGGAGAGCTCTGGCAGGCTGTTCTCTGCCGACACAGCCTGCAGCAAATGTGAAACTATCCTTAGTGTGGGTCCACCCCTGGGACACACTCCTATCTCCAGAAAGGAGTCCCCGAGGTGAAGGAACAGCAGAAATGCATGTGCGGATATCCTTCATTCATCCCTATTGGAGTTCTGAAAACAGCCAAATGCTTTTTCGGAAGTCCCATAGCAGTAAATGGAGAAGACACTGCACATGTGTGGTGTGCTTTCCTTCACTTTGGGGGCTCAGTTCTGGAAGTACACAGTCGAGGCACATTATTATGAACATCAGTTAATATGAAGAGTAATCACTGTGTGTAGTTATAAAGTCCTCTGTGCCCCCTCCATAGTCATAAAGTCCTCTGTGCCCCCTCCATAGTTATGAAGTCCTCTGTGCCCCCTCCATAGTAGTAATGCCCTCTGGGCCCCCTCCATAGTAATAAAGACCTCTGTCCCCCCTCCATAGTTATAAAGTCCTCTGTGCCCCCTCCATAGTTATAAAGTCCTCTGTGCCCCCTCCATAGTTATAAAGCCCTCTGTGCCCCCTCCATACTTATAAAGTCCTCTGTGCCCCCTCCATAGTCATAAAGTCCTATGTGCCCCCTCCATAGTTATGAAGTCCTCTGTGCCCCCTCCATAGTAGTAATGCCCTCTGGGCCCCCTCCATAGTAATAAAGACCTCTGTCCCCCCTCCATAGTTATAAAGTCCTCTGTGCCCCCTCCATAGTTATAAAGTCCTATGTGCCCCCTCCATAGTTATGAAGTCCTCTGTGCCCCCTCCATACTTATAAAGTCCTCTGTGCCCCCTCCATACTTATAAAGTCCTCTGTGCCCCCTCCATCGGTATAAAGTCCTCTGTGCCCCCTCCATAGTAATGTGGGCGGAGCTTATGCATATTTTCAGTCTGCAGGCTCCGCTCACATCGGCCGGCAGCGCAATCTGGGCAGACTGAATGGTGAAGCAGGAGAAGTCTTCCTGCTTCACCATTCACAGCGCAGCCGGCCTGAAGGAGGGGAGGAGCGCAGGGAGCAGAGAGGTGAGTGACATCAGCTCCCTGCGCTCCAGCAATGAGCGCTTCCATCTGTATTGATGGAAGCGCTGATTCCTTCTGGTGCAAGCAGGGGTCCGGACAGCTAGCAGCCGCGGTCCGGATTCGGACCGTGGTCCGCCAGTTGAATACCCCTGCTCTACACTTTGACCTGACATCACAGAGAGTCAAGCCATAGTGCACTCCTACGCACACTATGTCCTATCCTGAATCTGTGCACTGCAGGCATCTGGAGAAGAAGACCAAGGAGCGGTAGGTAATACCAGTGCTAGGACTGGGACTAGTAGCACCAAACTCACCGCTTCCTGGGCCCTGAAAATAAATCCATGTATCCTCTTCCTGGACCCCTTCCTGAGTTTGGAACCTGTAGCTGCCCCTGCTTCAATGGTAGCTACGCCCCCGATCCCTACAGTGCCAGATACATGCAGGGCAGTATGATACAAGCTTATTGAGATAGGGATTAAAGCTGTATGATAATGGGTAGTGTGATACAGAATTATAGATAATAGGTAAAATAAACAGCAACAGTAGGGCCAAGAAAACTCATGGATGAAAGACAACTCAGATGTCAGATCTCATCCTATGGATGAGTTGCAGACATAATATAGGACTATAGATAGATAGGAGCAAGATTTTTGAGGGCTCCCTCATGGTAGCAAGGTTTGGAATAGCTGCTATAATGATACTGTATGTACTGCTTGTATGTTTCACATTGTTTTGCCATATATTCATGTTTCTGATTATACTAATAGGAGCTGAATAATTGAGGTGCAGAAGCGTTTCCTTCGCTGACTGCTGCCTTATTTCTGAGGAGAACAATGGGAGAACATTTGCCTTTGTCTTTGAAGTTAGCTGACCGCGTAGCTATGCAACCGTGTAATGTAATCCTTCAACCTTCATATACACATCCTGCTTGGACTCATTGCCTGAAAACAAAAGGCCAATCAAACACAGAGTATGTTTTTGACATAAAGGGTTTTTTGTTTTTAAGGCTGCTGGTGTATTTATTGTAAATGCTAAACATTTGTTTTTACTTTAAGGGTTATCCCACAAGTATAAAACTCTTTTTTTACTTATCTGCTAATCTGGAGGACTTTCTTCCCTTCACCTGGGTGGGCAGCAGCTCATCAGGCACCCCCATCTCCTAGGAAGCATTTCAATTAGCTCTTGTTAACCCCTTTCTCCCCTGCATGAAAAATAGTTCTTCACGTATAGCCCCAGAGCCAGGGGTGCACCACCAATGAGACCAGGTCAGGCAGCAACAGGTAGGGGCAAGTGGGGGGCAGCGGAAGGGCCATGGGCAATGAGCGCTTTCATTGTGGCAAAGGGATTAGGTTACAACATTGGCATGGGGGAGGTGGTCCGTTTCAGTTTTTGCCTCAAGCAGCAGAAAGGCCCTACTATACATGAAAAATAGAAGCTCTTTGCGCACATTTTTGATCAAACGTGTGTTGGGCCCATCTACCAGGCGTCAAGCTGGCTTCTGCAGATGGGTACCTAACACTAACAGAACTGCCTCTCCTGGGCCTAACCTAAGCCTAAAATGTTCAGGGCAGTGTAGGAACCAGCTATATTTATACTCTGCTCAGAAGCCCTGGGCAGATGGGCGGGGAGTGCTCAATCTAAAGGAGGGGGCTACCCTCTAAACATACTACAAGAAAATTTAGACTCACACATCCAAAGTCACAGGTGCACATCCATAAAGCTAACATGCAAGCAGAAACCTGCCTTCTCAAAGTCTTTGCAGGGACTCCCTTATTTAATCATCTGGTAGCATCTTGCTCCTGTGTGAGCAGGAAATATCTGAATGTATCCGCATGGTGGGCCCCCAAAATAAATTCTACTGGTGGGCCCTTGGCATCCCAGTTCGACAGTGATCATAGTAATGCCCTTACGGAGCTAAGTTGCAGTGTAAAGCAAGACAAACAATGTGTCTGGATATGAGGGGTTCACTCCACACCCAAAACACATTTTACTGACAGCACAGTCACTTCTCGCTTAAAGTCATCGTCATCGTAGTCACTCTCATCATCCTCTACACTGTCACTTGCAAGTTGCTTGCAGTGGAATGAAATCCTGACTGCCAAGGCACAGGACACTAAAGTTTCACTGATGGGCACTAGGCAAGCCGGTCAGCAGCAGGCTCTGCAAGCAATATTAATGCTGATTGGCCAGCTCAGCGTCCAGCAGTGAGAAAACATAGAGTGCTAGTCGGGACTCCAGCGGGTGCATCGCTAGCCTCTGATGATGTGCTGAGTAAAGGGGGGCCCCAAGGACAGGACAGATTAAGCAGGGAACTGGAAAGCAGAGCCTGAGCCCCAGACAGGGACTCAAGACAGGAGCGAGAATTAAGTGTAATTAGGAGGCAGGGCCTCCTTCCTCCAGGGGCCCCATAGTAGCTGCGTAGTCTACCTCTGTTGGAGGTGCACCACTCACTGTACCTCTTATTTTTTTTTTTCCAGTAGAATCTGTATAAGGCCCCATGCACACAACCATACGCAAATCGCGGTCCATGTTATATCCACAATTTGCAAGTGACACTATAGAGGATGTTACATCCACATTTTTTGCGAACACATTCACTTCAATGGATATGTGGCCCGGAGATAGTTTCTGTCAATACAAAACTTTCACCTATCCATAGAATATCAGGGACCACCACTGTCCACAAAAACTAGATCCTGTGTCCCCGTATGAAATAAGTGTCAGGGCGAGCGTGTACATAGCTTCTCTGTTCACTCTATATGAGACTGCTGGAGATAGCCGAATACAATGCTCAGCTAATTCCAGAAGTCCCTTAGATATTAAATGAAGCAGGAGGAAACATGATTGAACTACCATTCCATTTCTTTGGGGACACAGGATCCCCATTCTCGTGATCATGGGGGACCAGCAGTCCCCACCTATTAGATACTTTTTCCCTATCTGATCAGTGGGGTCTGACACCCTGCACCCCCATCCAGTTGACCATGAAGATTCACAAAGATGCTCAGACACACCACTACTTAATATACAATGACTTCTTTATTAACTGCAAGGTATCAAATGTACAGTAGATGTTCTCATTAGAAGTCAGGGCACTGGTCTTAAAGGGAGTCTGTCACTTGTTTTTCACCAATATAACTAAGAGCACTGCCCCACATAAGATTGCAGACACATCCCAGACATACCTGTGTGCACTGTGTGTCTGTATTACATGTCCAGGAAAAGCGCTTTTATTCTGCAGGAAAGTAGCTTCCAAGTGCCCAGCTCTGCTGCTGCAAGTGCCCAAAGCAAACCAGACTGAAGAGGGGAGGGCTGCTTTAGTTGCTCCTATCTTGGGATTGGTAGCCACTAGAAATGTAAACCTGACCCTGTTTGAAAGCTGGCATTCAACCTTTCAAACAATACCAGAATCATAGCATTATATCCACTATATCAGAAGATATAGCTGTTAGACATCGAGTCAGGAAAGCTGTTTTTACTTTCAGCTGGGCACGTAGGAGCTGTTTTTCAGCAGAATAAAAGTGCTTTTCCTGGACATGGAATACAGACACAAACTGCACACAGTTTGTAAATGCTAAACATTTGTTTTTACTTTAAGGGTTATCCCACAAGTATAAAACTCTTTTTTTACTTATCTGCTAATCTGGAGGACTTTCTTCCCTTCACCTGGGTGGGCAGCAGCTCATCAGGCACCCCCATCTCCTAGGAAGCATTTCAATTAGCTCTTGTTAACCCCTTTCTCCCCTGCATGAAAAATAGTTCTTCACGTATAGCCCCAGAGCCAGGGGTGCACCACCAATGAGACCAGGTCAGGCAGCAACAGGTAGGGGCAAGTGGGGGGCAGCGGAAGGGCCATGGGCAATGAGCGCTTTCATTGTGGCAAAGGGATTAGGTTACAACATTGGCATGGGGGAGGTGGTCCGTTTCAGTTTTTGCCTCAAGCAGCAGAAAGGCCCTACTATACATGAAAAATAGAAGCTCTTTGCGCACATTTTTGATCAAACGTGTGTTGGGCCCATCTACCAGGCGTCAAGCTGGCTTCTGCAGATGGGTACCTAACACTAACAGAACTGCCTCTCCTGGGCCTAACCTAAGCCTAAAATGTTCAGGGCAGTGTAGGAACCAGCTATATTTATACTTTGCTCAGAAGCCCTGGGCAGATGGGCGGGGAGTGCTCAATCTAAAGGAGGGGGCTACCCTCTAAACATACTACAAGAAAATTTAGACTCACACATCCAAAGTCACAGGTGCACATCCATAAAGCTAACATGCAAGCAGAAACCTGCCTTCTCAAAGTCTTTGCAGGGACTCCCTTATTTAATCATCTGGTAGCATCTTGCTCCTGTGTGAGCAGGAAATATCTGAATGTATCCGCATGGTGGGCCCCCAAAATAAATTCTACTGGTGGGCCCTTGGCATCCCAGTTCGACAGTGATCATAGTAATGCCCTTACGGAGCTAAGTTGCAGTGTAAAGCAAGACAAACAATGTGTCTGGATATGAGGGGTTCACTCCACACCCAAAACACATTTTACTGACAGCACAGTCACTTCTCGCTTAAAGTCATCGTCATCGTAGTCACTCTCATCATCCTCTACACTGTCACTTGCAAGTTGCTTGCAGTGGAATGAAATCCTGACTGCCAAGGCACAGGACACTAAAGTTTCACTGATGGGCACTAGGCAAGCCGGTCAGCAGCAGGCTCTGCAAGCAATATTAATGCTGATTGGCCAGCTCAGCGTCCAGCAGTGAGAAAACATAGAGTGCTAGTCGGGACTCCAGCGGGTGCATCGCTAGCCTCTGATGATGTGCTGAGTAAAGGGGGGCCCCAAGGACAGGACAGATTAAGCAGGGAACTGGAAAGCAGAGCCTGAGCCCCAGACAGGGACTCAAGACAGGAGCGAGAATTAAGTGTAATTAGGAGGCAGGGCCTCCTTCCTCCAGGGGCCCCATAGTAGCTGCGTAGTCTACCTCTGTTGGAGGTGCACCACTCACTGTACCTCTTTTTTTTTTTTTTCCAGTAGAATCTGTATAAGGCCCCATGCACACAACCATACGCAAATCGCGGTCCATGTTATATCCACAATTTGCAAGTGACACTATAGAGGATGTTACATCCACATTTTTTGCGAACACATTCACTTCAATGGATATGTGGCCCGGAGATAGTTTCTGTCAATACAAAACTTTCACCTATCCATAGAATATCAGGGACCACCACTGTCCACAAAAACTAGATCCTGTGTCCCCGTATGAAATAAGTGTCAGGGCGAGCGTGTACATAGCTTCTCTGTTCACTCTATATGAGACTGCTGGAGATAGCCGAATACAATGCTCAGCTAATTCCAGAAGTCCCTTAGATATTAAATGAAGCAGGAGGAAACATGATTGAACTACCATTCCATTTCTTTGGGGACACAGGATCCCCATTCTCGTGATCATGGGGGACCAGCAGTCCCCACCTATTAGATACTTTTTCCCTATCTGATCAGTGGGGTCTGACACCCTGCACCCCCATCCAGTTGACCATGAAGATTCACAAAGATGCTCAGACACACCACTACTTAATATACAATGACTTCTTTATTAACTGCAAGGTATCAAATGTACAGTAGATGTTCTCATTAGAAGTCAGGGCACTGGTCTTAGGCCTCTTTCACACTAGCGTTAGTACGGATCCGGCGGGTCCCTTCACCCGCCGGATCCGTACTGAGTAATACAACCTTGTGGATCCGTAATTCCGGATCCGGTTGTATTAGCGTTTAAACGGATCCGGAATAACCTCTATTGAAAGTCAATGGAGGACGGATCCGTTTACAAGTGTGTCCACACCTAACGGATCCGTCCCCATTGACTTGCATTGGGGGTCATTCCGGATCCGTTTAGGTGCGGATAACTAGTACGGAGAGCAAACCGCAACATGTTGCGGTTTGCTCTCCGGTCTGAAGACTGAACGGAATGCTTTCAGGAGCATTCCGTTGTCTTCAGTTCAGTTTTGTCCCCATTGACAATGAATGGGGACAAAACGGAAGCGTTTTATTCCGGTATTGAGCCCCTATGACGGAGCTCAATACCGGAATTCCATAACGCTAGTGTGAAAGTAGCCTTAAAGGGAGTCTGTCACTTGTTTTTCACCAATATAACTAAGAGCACTGCCCCACATAAGATTGCAGACACATCCCAGACATACCTGTGTGCACTGTGTGTCTGTATTACATGTCCAGGAAAAGCGCTTTTATTCTGCAGGAAAGTAGCTTCCAAGTGCCCAGCTCTGCTGCTGCAAGTGCCCAAAGCAAACCAGACTGAAGAGGGGAGGGCTGCTTTAGTTGCTCCTATCTTGGGATTGGTAGCCACTAGAAATGTAAACCTGACCCTGTTTGAAAGCTGGCATTCAACCTTTCAAACAATACCAGAATCATAGCATTATATCCACTATATCAGAAGATATAGCTGTTAGACATCGAGTCAGGAAAGCTGTTTTTACTTTCAGCTGGGCACGTAGGAGCTGTTTTTCAGCAGAATAAAAGTGCTTTTCCTGGACATGGAATACAGACACAAACTGCACACAGGTATGTCTGGGATGTGTATGCAATTTTCTGTGGGGCAGTGCTCTTAGTTATATTGGTGAGAATTAGGTGACAGACTCCCTTTAAATGTAGCCCTGTTGATGATGGTCCTCTTGACTCATGAAGAGTTGGGCCTTCACCACTCAGGAGAGAAAAACCCCCAGTGGAGGAAACCTCTAGGGAACCATGGCTGAAGGACTGCCCTTCCCCTAGGCGGTGGATGAAATAATGGCATTTGACAAGGACGGTAGATTTTTCCTTGAATCAATGGTGAATGTTAAGTGCATTAACTTCTGCAGAGACCAAGCCTGGAAGCTGCCTTTTGATGCAGCAGGAAACTCACTTATTCAGTGAATACTTCTGTCTGTGGAAAGCTGGTGAATGACAAGTCTAGTGGTGAATGCAGAGACCGAAACCGGAAATCTGCCTCTTAATGCAGTAAGAAACTCATTTCTTTAGTGAATATATCTGTCTGCGGAAAGTCCGGTGAATGTCAAGTCCAGTGTTTACTGCAGAGACCAAGCCTGGAATCTGCCTTTGATGTAGCAGGAAACTCACTTCTTTAGTGAATACATCTGACTGCAGAAAGTCCGGTGGGTGAGTGCAGAGACCGAGCCCGGAACCTGCCTCTTGCTGAAGCGCTGGTCATCTTATCCTGACACGGTTGCCACCATGTCGTTGACTTGTGGTAGAGTCATCACCCCTGCTTTCTTACACACTTCCATAGTTAAAATTCTGGAGCCATTGTTAAAGGTGATCTCCATATCAATGTCAATGGGAGCTCCCCCTAGTGGTGACTGCAGGCAGTTAGAATTTTATCATACTTATATGCCATGTATCAGGTGATTTGGATGATTTTCCACTAATGGCCACTGTTCTGCTCATCTTTGTGAATTTAAACTCTAAATTATTCTGTGTCATCACTCTGGTGTCTCCAGAACTTGGCATTATGTCTGTTATTATTATGAGCTTCTGTCATAAATCACATTACATTTTATGACTCCTGTAAAAAGGATCTTATCTTATTTAAGGATCTTTTTGGTTCTTAAGACCCGTACCTTCTAGCAGGGGTCACTGGTGAAGATCAGGAAATGGTTTATTCTGCGCCTCATTTTGTCTCAGACCTCTGGTGATCTGATCTGCTGCAATTGCCTTCTTAACCTGAGGCTGTTTTTATTTCCAGTGGTGATCAGTGGATACCACTGTGTCCAAGTTATACAGAAAACACCATAAATATCAAGAAGCAGAAAAATCACAAATCATCAATATACCCAATGAAGATACAAGGTATTCCCATGGATGCGGTCTCTATCATCTTATAGTCTGACACACGTTCCCAGGACACAACTGCCTGATAATCAGGTCTAGGACTGGTTTAAAATAATAAATTAGGATACCCCCTCATTAATAGGTATAACTATAGACACAGCAAAGTTATGGGGCCCATAGGCTAAAAGGCCAATGCTTGTGGGGTGTGATTATCCTAAACTTCTGCTGGTTGTTTAAGTACTTACTATACATACATATATGATCACATGAAAAGACGTTATTACAATCAGTACATGATGATGATCAAACTTAGAAAAGTCACTGGTTATTTACCAACACCAACAAGTCTGTGGGTTCTTGACCTGTACCATGGGTCAGCGGTTGTAATCTGGGGTTGGGTCAAGACTTCAGCTTTTGTGACATATAGGATCCAGGTATGTTTCAGTTATATCAGGCTTGGGTGAGGGCGATCTTTTGGCCTATCATAGACTAGATATGTCATGAAAGATATGGAGTCACTAATTGACCTTTTTGGGAAAGCTTGTGATCCTGCCATTCTGCAGGCAGGATATTAGATGGTCTCTCATCACGTTGTGCTGGAAGATCGCAGTGGGTTCACCGTCATCTGCCAGAAACTGAAAGGCAAATGCTATTGCGAACACCCCACAGTCATAGGTGTTTCTCTGCTGATTCACGTTGAGAAATTTTAGATAGAGAAAAATTGTTGGTCTTGATGCTGTCAGACACTAGGGTGTAGCCATTTTTGAAGCAGGTGGTCAGCCAGTGCACCTTTGTCGTAGTGGATTTATACGGCCTTCTTTAGCACACTGTACCCTGGAAAGAGAATAGCAGCGGAGGGCTGCAGGCCATCAAAGTCCCCAAACTGATTCTGCAGGAGATCCTGGGCTTTATTAATGATTTCATAGTCCAGCATGCCGTCCTGGCCGCTGCTCTTCAGGATGGATAAGAGACAAGTTGTTCTGTGATTTCTAGGTATAGTCCATGTCCACTTGTGGTGTTCCCAGCTCTGGGCTTCCTACATCCGGTAGAAGGAGCAGACATGTTTTATGTTGCAGCTCTTTTGGCTGGTGGAAATGTCCCGGACTGACTGTCATTGGAGGTTAGTGCTTTCCTTTCAAGACTGGCTTTGGAAGCTTCACAAGGTGCCTTCAAAAGGTTTTCAGCAGCCATTTTAGTCTTGTTTATGATGAGTCTTTCTATTACATCGTCGCTTATAGCTCTTTGGTGTTTTTTTTAGCAGGCGGTGCTTTGTGGACAAGTAATGGCTCCATAGCATCAGTGTCCTGGGGTCTTTTTTGTGGGGGTTCCCCACTTTCTGTTTTTTCTCCCAGGGGCATGCCTTGTGGTATTAGGGCTCCTCATGTGCAGCTTTTGGATCAGCAATAAAATTGGTTGATGTCTTCTCAGCTGTGTCATAGCAGATGATGTGGTTTTTACATTTTAAAGGGGTATTCCCATCATAGACAATGGGGGCATATCACTAGGATATGCCCCCATTGTCTATGATGGCAAAACCCCTTTAAGGCAACTGACCTGAAGAAGCTCCTGGCCTGTGTCATAATGGCTGATTTCTTGGCCAGGAAGTTGGAGTTCCTCATCAGAATTGAATCAAAATTGAATTTTTGATTCAATTTCCTGAATCGGGTCAGAAGGAATGAGCCAATCAACATGCAGGATGAGAGAAAGTTGACCAGCAGCCGCCAATCAACATAGCTCCGACGCCTATGAATCCTCATGATGGCGTCCAATGTTCTTTCTGAAGTTGTGTGCATCCAACATGGAGTGACACCTTCACAAATTCATCATTGTGATGTCATCTAGTGACATCACAGCTGTAGGCCCAGTTCTAGAACATTCTATGCAAATGTGGTGACATCACAATACTCTGCCAGGATGAAGACCAGATTATTTTAACCACTTAATGGCCAGAGCATCTAATATGTTAATGAACTAAGATATATGCATAGTGTTTGTTTAATGGAGATTTTAAGATTTTCAGTTTTCGAGAATACATTAATTTTTACCTTTACAGTACATTTTCTGCTTCAGATTCTTTTTTAATCTGTATAATTACAAAACTTAGGGGTCAAATCTTTATATTATATTAAGCACTCTAAACTTTTAAATAAAATTACAGAATTTGAGATGCAGATGCTGTAGAATCTCTTTTCTGAAAAGAAAGGAAGAGACTCCTGTCCAGATTCACCTCCATCTACATGCAGCAGCTTCAAAATAGTCTTCTTCTCCCTGAGGGTTTGAGTCCCTGTAGTTTATAATCTTCTGGCTTCACTGTAACCTAATCATCTCTCCATGTACTGTCATTCCACTTACACACAGCAGCAAAATTGAACAGGCAGTGCTGCAGTGTAAAGCATGAGGGAGATACAGAACAGCAGACCATGTTTATATGGAGATAAGGCCTCCTATACACAGTGCATCTAAGCTGCAGTCACTGATCATAACCGTACAGTGCTACCATGTATTCTTCACACGAGGCACTACTTCTCGGGGGAGAATACCTCTATAAAACTGTGTGTAACATTCCATGCCAGCTGACATAACAGTAATGGAGTTACAGTATGGGGGCTTGAACTTATAACACTATGGTGACATGGAACCATAGTTTGGGCTTGTGCTGCACAGTTTGACATTTGCTAATGTATGAGTTTATATTTTGGGAGACATAGTTACTTGTGCTGTGTGCTGAATACTTAGTCTATCACTATAGTAATGGAGTCATACTCCTGCTTCATATGAAAGAGCCAGTGTTCTCCTATCTCTTAATACAACACTGTTCTATTCAGCGCTGATCACTTTCAGGATGTGAATGAAGCCCCACCCTGTGTTCCTGGGGTGGGGGATGTTCAGAAAAGGCAGCCTTGATATAATCTATCTATCTATCTATCTATCTATCTATCTATCTATCTATCTATCTATCTCATATCTATCTATCTATCTCATATCTATCTATCTATCTATCTATCTATCTATCTATCTATCTATCCCACTTAAAGGGAATGTGTTATCAAAAAATGACCTATTGTTTGATTTACATTTTTATGTTTAACGTATTTTTATAGAATTTAGGCTTCTTTTACAGAAACGTTTTGTTTTGCAGTCCGCAAATTGCGGATCTGCAAAAAAACGGATGACATCTTTGTGTTCTCTCTTTTTTTTGTGGAACGGAACAGCTGGCCCCTAATAGAACAGTACTATTCTTGTCCGTAATACGGACAAGAATAGGACATGCTCTATTTTTTTTGCGGGCTACGGAACGGACATATGGATGTGCTGTCCGCATTTTTGTGGACCCATAGAAATGAATGATCGGAGCCCGCAAAAACAACATTCGTGTGAAAGAAGCCTTATGGTGATTTTATTTTTTATTTTCCATTTAAACAAAAACCATAAATTCCTGCACTTTTCACACTGGCTGATAAGTCTAATAATAGGCATCACTTCTGGGTATATACAGATAACGTTACTGCAGTTATATACCATTCTAATCCTGCCTGTAATGATAAGGAGTTATCACCTCTGTGTACAGATAAGACAGGATCCTCCATTCACAATAGGTGGTTGGTGGTTAAAGGGTGTGTCTCACTTCAGCAATGGCATTTATCATGTAGAGAAAGTTAATACAAGGCTCTTACTACTACTACTTTAATCTTCGTTCACATTTCCTTGACATCCATAGGAAAATCCATCTATGAAGGATGCGTGTTTATCTGTGTGTCCATTTTTGTCGTCTGTGTGTCATCTGTATTCCATAGACACCGCTCGGCTGAAAATTAAGACCAAACACAGATGCTATCCGCATTGTGTCAGTTATTTTTCACAGACTTCAATGGGTAGTGCATGTCTCTGTGATCTCTTTCACTGACCCATGGTCAGTAAAACAATTAGAAACATTAAAATCAATGGATCTGTGCGCTGTCTGCAGAAAATGCAGATGGCACACGCCAGTGAAAAATAGAAGGCCTTAGTCTGTGTTACAGACCAAACACCCATTGAAGTCTATGGGTCTGTGAAAACTACTGCCACAACTTGGATGGGCAATGAGCCACAGGGGCGGTGTGGAGGATGGAGTAGTTATACTCACAGTTCAGATGCTTCCTGGGCCGTGCAGTGATAGGAAGGACACACCTTTTACTCCAGGGCACAACATAGTCCTGGGATTTACGTTCAAACACTTCAGTTACAGTTCTCAGCATTCATGAACTGGCAGTTTTTATACAATGTGCAGTTTCCACAGTTCTCACAGGTTACATGGCTGGCAGTAAGACGTAATAGGCCAAGATATCTCCTTTAAGCAATTCTTCTCACTATCCAACCATGGAGCAGATCCCAACGTTCTACTAAGTTCTACACCTTTTTCATAGGTTGCCATGTTCATTGTTCATGTTACTACAGCTTTCCACTACAGAATGTAGCACTGTATGATGAGCATATCCTGATTCTGTCTTTTAGGATTTGTCCAGGGCTAGAAGCCTTTCTTTTGCTGGAAATGTCTACTATGGAGTCTACAGGCTTCTTATTGACCAGTTTATTGACTTCTGCTCGCACCTTCCCTCAACACTGGAATGCTTTTCACACTTTTGCTCTTCTCTCTACATCTTTGCTTCTCTGGCTGGTTTTCTTTCTAGAGCTGGATCTCTGCATCTGCACTCATCAATGTCTAGGCATCCACTGTCTCCATACTCACCGGTGTCTAAGCTCTACTCCCTATAGGGAGAGGTACATAGCCCCACCTAGTGGCTGGTTTGTAATGCCTGTTAACTGTTAGAGCACGTTAAAGGGGTTGTCCGAGTTATGAAAAAAATATAGCACTGTAAATCTGATGGGCAGCAATATATAACTAAGCTAAGCAGGTTTTAGGCAAAAATACATTCTACTTTCTAATTTTCCTGGTTCTGTCTCTTTGTTTACCTTCAATAACAACAATCTCTGCCCCTCCCCCTGCTCTGCAAAGGGAGTGAATACAAGTGCTGCCCTGAGTGACATGTCTGACTGCTAGGATACTCAGCAGCATGTTGTATGTGTAGGACTACAAGTCCCAGCTGTACAATGACACTGCTGATACACACAGGATCTTCCCCCGACCTGTTCTTGTGCAATGCTCTGCAGAACACCTCCAGCCTGTCAGCTCCTGTGCCCAGAATTTGTCTCCTCACTGCCTGCAGCTACTCAGTAAGGCCCCATTCACACGACCGTATTGAATGGGGCCGTATCTATCCGCAAAATTGCGGAATAGATGAGGCCCCATTCACCTCTATGGGGCCGGGAGCCGCGGCACGGAGCTAGCTCCTTTGAAGCATGTCCTATACTTGTCCGTACGCACGGACAAGTATAGGCATTTTCAATGGGGCCGCCCGGCGTGTGTTCCGAGCGCTGTGGAACACACGCCGGGCGGCCCCCGTATATTTGCGGGTCCGCAATAATGCGGACCCTCAAATATACCTTCGTGTGAATGGACCCTAAAGCCTTCAGCCCTGAGTCTGTGCTGCTGAAGGGGTGAAAGTTTATCCTGAAGAATCCAGGGAGAGAGCAGATAGCAGTGCAGGAGTGTGTGGCCAGCACAGTGACATCTCGGCACGTATCTGATTTCTCAGGCTTGTGCACGAAACATCATCAGAGCAGGGAGAGAAGCTGACATGATAGGTCATGTGACCCTCAGTAAAATCTGAGAAAAGAGCCACTACAGATAAAGGAAGTGCATGGTAAAGCCTATACATTTGATTGGTTAGAAACATACAAAGGAGAAAAAATAACTCGGACAACCCCTTTAAATACAGAATCCATCGATATACAATAAATCACATTTTTGAGCTTTTAGGAGCATATTCATACAATTCTAGGGAATTGAATGAAAAAACCTTTGCAGTGGCTTACTGCCATAGCAGTGGGACACTGCAGATGGCATCTGTGTTGTGTCAGTGATTTTCATGGTCCACTGATAGGAGATATGCTGGAAAATAAATGTCAGCCTACCAGTGCACATGGAATACGGATGACACACCAAAGGCAAAAAACTGACACGTAGACCAAACATAGATCCTTTGAAGACATGTTTACAGATGAACTTCTGACCACATTGTCGTGGATGTCATCACAGAGACGGACATGTGAAAGAGGCTGCTTTCACTCAGTCAGGATTTGGTCAGTGTATTCCCATCAGTGATTGTGAACCAAAACCAGGAGCAGGTCAAAAATATAGAACAGGTTAAAATCCTACCTTATCTCTTTCTAGGCTGCACCCCTGGTTTTGGTTTACATTCACTGATCAAACACTGACTGTATGAAAGTGGCCTTATTCACACATCAAAACAACAGAGACGTGCACTACAAGCATGTCCATTGAAGTCTATGGGTCCATGAAAACGACTGTCAGAACACTGAAGGCATCTGCGGTCTGACCATTGGCAGGAGATGCTCTGGAAATCCCCTTTTCAGTCTAGCAGTGCACATGGATTATGAATGACAGACGGTGGGCAAAAGAATACACAGGGACCAAATACGGATCCTTCACGGCCATCGTTATCACTGACATGGATGTGTGAATAAGCCCTTAGTAGTTAGAACAATTCTGTAAAATGAATTATTTTAGTATATTCATTAAATGCCATATTCATTCATACGTATGTAGCTGCAAAATGCATTCCTCAAATACCTACTGTATGTAACTATTACTTATCAGAAACACACTGAATAGAATGTGTACAACAGTGCCCTCTAGTGGAGGCTATTGTTCTGAGAAAGGAAGTTTACAAGATGCTATATTTCCTACATTGAGCACTGTGTAATGCATCTAAATGTATAATAACTGCAGTGGGAATGAATATTGTTAATAGACTTGTATCTAAGGCTGAGTTCACACCTCAGTTATTTGATCAGTTATTTCCATGAGTTATTGTGAGCCAAAACCAGGTGCGGGGCAAGAAAACACAGAACAGGTGCAGATCTTTACCTTATAACTTATCTCTTATGGGTTTTGGCTCACAATAACTGATGGAAATAACTGATCAAATAACTGACGTGTGAACTCATCCTTAGGGCTCATGCACACGACTGTATGTATTTTGCAGTCTGCAAAACACGCATCCGCAAAAAATGCGGATGACGCCCATGTGCATTCCGTATTTTGCGGAACAGCTGGCCCCTAATAGAACAGTCCTATCCTTGTCTATTATGAGGGCAATAATTGGAAATGTTCTATTTTTTTGCTAAACGGACATGCAGACATACGGAAACTAAATGCACACGGAGTAAGGCTACATTGACACGACCTTATGTATTTTGCGGTCCGTAAAATGCGGATCCACAAAAAATATGGATGACAATCTGTGTTGCATCCGTTTTTTTTTTAGCAGATCCAGTGTAACAATGCCTATCCTTGTCCACAAAACGGATAAGAATAGGACATGCTCTATATTTTTTGTGGGGCTACAGAACACACATACGGATGCGGACAGCACACATTGTGCTGTACGCATTTTTTGCAGACCCATTTAAATGAATGGATCCTCATCCAATCCGCAAAAAAAACAAACGAATGGACACGGAAACAAAATACGTTCATGTGAATATAGCCTAACTTCCGTTTTTTTTTGCGGACTCATTGAAATGAATGGTTCCTCATACTGTCCACATTAAAAAAAACTGGAACTGACTCGGAAAGATAATAAGTTCGTGTACATGAGCCCTTATACTCACGCTTGGTCAGTAATTAACACTTCTTAGGGGCGTTTCGCAAGACAACAGCAGACTGTTTGCCAGTAGACCACGTGACCATTCTCGCATCTGCTCTGCAGCTGTTTCTGCTGGGATTTCAGCATCTGATAAAAAGTGCAAACTAGGTTACGTGTAGCTTGGCCTGCCAGACATGTGTGTCTTTTGCTAGAAGTCATATAATATGCCTCCTGTAAAAAGTAAACATAGAAAAAGTCAGTGTACTTGTGAAATCACAGTATGTAAAATGTTGAGGTTCATCTAAAGCCATATTTGATAAAAGCTATTTTAAATATTGCATATTTGGTAATGATGAGAAATACTTGGCATTTATTACAAAATCAATGGGTTTCTTTGGGCTGAGGGTTGTGGCTTGTCCAAGGTAATAAGGCTAGGGCTACAGGGCGACACTGGTCGCGCGACACCTGTCATGGCCAGGATCGCTGAGTAGCGGGGATTCCATAGAATTGAATGGGATCGCCACTGCAGTTGCAAGAAATCCAACAGGGTCTGACTTCTTGCGACTGTGGCGGCAATCCCATTTATTTCTATGGCATCCCCGCTACTCAGCGATCCTGGCCGCGACAGGTGTCACGCGACCAGTGTCGCCGTGTAGCCCTAGCCTAAAGACTGCCAATGAGTTGCAAATGATAATTTACCTTACTAGGCCATGGTCACACTGATCTCACTTATCTGTAGACAGTATTCTCTACATGTTATATAGCCATCTGCATTGTTCTATATCAAGTCCCAGGAGTGTAACTAAGGGGTCATGGGCCCAGGTGCAAATGTTCAGATTGGACCTCCCATGTGCAACTTCTTCTCAGGCTTGCTAGCTGCAGCCTGTCCACAACTTTTATGCAGCATCGCTAAGTCTCTTAAAGGGGTTTTCCCACAAAAAATATTTTACAGTTTTCAAACCAGTACCTGCATCTGAATACTTTTGTAATTGCATGTCATTAAAAATTTTGCACAGCCACTGAGTTATTCAATAAAATATATCTGTACAGCTCCACCTACAGTTTTTGTTTCTTATTTCTTTGACCTGCTCACTGAGATGGCCGCACATGCTCAGTTTCATCCTTCAACTTCCTTCTGAGCTGTGATAGGGAGAGCTGAGACACGCCTCCTGAGCTGTGATAGGAAGAGCATGGACACGCCCCCTGAGCTGCAGCAGAAAAGACATATCCCTTGTCAGCTTGACATAAATCTAGCAGATGAATGGGGAGATCTCTGGATCCATCTGAGGTACAGGGCTGGTTCTAGCTTTGTTAGAAAGAGGTTGTCATGTACTATATGATATCTGATTTTTATTTTATACATTAGTCATGGAATAACCCCTTAAATGCAGATCTAGCTGGACTACAATGCGGTTGCATCTGCTCTGATTGGAGTTGTCCAATTCCCAACACTCACCACAGCATTCTAGGGTTTTACAGAAAGGGGCTTTTACACTACATTATGATTTTATGCAGTAGGGTCTGACAGTTCATGAACATCAAGCTTTAAGCTACTTGGCTGTAGGTCTCCATATGGATCTCACATTAGCTAGTGGATATCCCTACACATCACAAGCACTCTAATTAGTGGAATGGGTGGTGTATCATCTCCTGTATTGCTCAGTAGTCTATACAGACGTACTATGAGAACACTGTAACCCTTGTAGCTGGCCATCTGCATTTTGTTCCACAGCTTCCATTTCTTGACTATATACAGATGTACTGCCAATTTGGGTATTAAAAGTAGAGATGAGAATTACGAATTTCACAAAAATTCTACCAGCTAACAAATCCAAAATTTTTGCAGTTCTTTTCAGACCAATCGCACAAAACAGAGGACACACTTTTATATTTGCAATTCAGTACACTAGTGAGGGAAACAGTAGAAGGAACATGAAGATGGTCAGGCGTCGAGTTAGCTTCCAAGCAGAGATGCCATTCTGTGTTCAACCATTGTTTTTTCCGGATATGTCTGTTATATCTGCAATAGGCACACAAAAAGTTTTTTTTTTTTTTAAACTATGCCAAAACAGCCATTTTTCACCTCTTGCCTCACAAAAAGTGTAATAGCAGGCGATCAAAAAGGCGTATTTAACCCAAAATGGTACCAATCAAACCGTCATATTGTCCCTCAAAAATGATACCCTACCTGAGACAATCGTCCGAAAAATAAAAAAATATGGCTCTCAGAAAATGGCAACACAAAAAAAGATTTTATTCTGTTCAAAAATAAATCTAATGTGTAAAATTTAATAAAAATAAAAATGGTAGACATATTGGGTATTGCCGCGTCCGTAACAACCTGCTCTATAAAAATATCACATGATTTGCCCCCTCAGGTGATTGCTGTAAAAAAAATTAAAAAAACTATGCCAAAACAGCTATTTTTTTCACCTTGACTTCACAAAAAGTGTAATACCAAGCGATCAAAAAGTCTTATGTACCCCAAAATGGTACCAATGAAAATGTCACCTCATCCCGCAAAAAATGAGCCCCCACATAAGACAATAACTCAAAAAAATAAAAATCAATGGCTCCTGCAAACCAATCCATCAAAATCTGTGCTGCAAAATCCATATGGCACTCCTTCTGTTCTGAGTCCTGCCATGTGCCCCCACAGCAGTTTACCACCACATGTGGGGTGTTTCCGTATTAAGAAGAAAGTGGGGAACACATTATGGGGTGCTTTTCTCCTGTTACCCCTTATGAAAATGAAAAATTTGGGGCTAAAGCAACATTTTATTGGAAGAAATGAAACTTTTAATTTTCACAGCCAAGTGTTTCCAAATTACGTAAAACGCTTAGGGGGTCAATGTGGTCAGTACCCACCTTAATATATTCTTTGAAGGGTGTAGTTTCCAAAATAGGGTCACTTTTTGAGGGTTTCCACTGTAGGGGTACGTCAGAGTCTCTCAATTACAAAATGGTGCCTAAAAACCATTCTAGCAAAATCTGCCTCCAAAATCCATATGGCGCTCCTTTCCTTCTGACCACTGCCACAAACCCATAGAGACGTTTACCACCACATATGGGGTATTTCTGTAAACTGCAGAATCTGAGTAATGTATATTGAGGTTTAGTTTGCTGTTAACCCTTGCTGTGTTGCAAGAAAAAAATTATTAACATGAATAATCTACCAAAAATGTGAAATTTTGAAATTTCACCTCCATTTTCCTTTAATTCTTGTGGAACACCTCAAGGGTTAACAAAGTTTGTAACATTATTTTTTTTTATAAATTGAGGCGTGTAGTTTCTACAATGGGGTCATTTATGGGTGGTTTCCATTACGTAAGCCCCTCAAAATCACTTTATATCTGAATTGGTGCTTAAAAAAATGGTTTTGGAAATTTTGTTGAAAATTTGAAAAATGGCTTCTAAACTTCTATGCCTTCTAACGTCCAAAAAAAGTAAAATGACATTTATAAAATGATGCCAATATAAAGTAGACATATGGGGAATGTAAAATAATAACTATTTTTGAGGTACTACTATGTATTTTGAAAGTAGAGAAATTGAAATTTGGAAATTTGGAAATTTTTCCAAATTTTTGGTAAATTTGGTATTTTTTTTTAATAAATAACAATTAAATATTTTGCCACAAATTTAGTACTGTCGTGAAGCACAATATGTGACGAGAAAACATTCTCAGAATGGCTTGGATAAATAAAAGCGTTCCAAAGTTATTACCACATAAAGTGACACATGTCAGATTTGCAAAAAATGGCCTGGGCACAAAGGTGAAAACAGGCCCAGGGTTGAAGGGGTTAAAGAGTACTCTTTTTATGTGCAGGAGCCAGCCTTTCTTTGTAAAAACCCGTTGCAAGACTTCCACAGTTAATAAGTGTGTTCCTTAAGCATATATTCCAGCACAAGTGAGCTTTTATTTCTTCCAAAAATTTGTTGCAAATTTTCTAGTTAATAAGTGTGACTGTGTGATAAGCATACTTTAGTGCATCAACAACTGCAGTATATATTTTGCCATAGACACAGAGCTTACGCAATTGTACTTTTTTCTTTTTTTTTTTTTTTACAAAAAACTTGCTGCAAATTTTTTACAGTCAATAAGGGTGACTGTGTAATACTCATATGGTTCACAGCCAAAGTACAGCACAATACCACAAGGGAACAGCCAGAGTAAGAGAATTTCACAGAGTACAGATAGCAGCCTTTATACTGAGAGCTACTGCCCGTGCACCCTGATGCCTAGGAGATCCCGCGCACACCCTCATTGGCCCCGGCTCCGAGGGCTATCCCGCACTCCTGAGTCCTCCGGCAACTAGAGGCTGTTGCCATATAGAGATAGCAGCAGCCGGGTGAACTGTGACAATATCATAGTAATGGACTTTGTTGGTTCAGGCTCAAAAGCTGTGTCAGACCTAAGGCAAGCTCGGTTGTTGGGAGTGGTCATGTGGTTCCATGTGGTTATTTTTCTCCACAGTGATGGCTGTTATTGTGTTGCACTCTGCCCAGCTGCAAATTTTTTTTCTAAAATATTAATAACAATAGTCATGTATCTGGCCCCTAGCATATTGAATTCTGTGACAATTAAAAAAATAATGAAAATTGTCAGTGTCGTGTACCTGACCTGTCATATTTTAAAGGACTTTTTTCCTAAAAAAAATTGTTGAAAATTGTCTTGTATTCCCAAAAACCATTTATCAGAGTGGCGTATCTGGCCTGTCATACACAGTGGCATTCACCCCTGGTAAAAATACTGTTACTATGAATAGTTAAGCAAGTTAAATATGAAATAATCTCCAAAAGGCATACTGTTAAAGTTGAAACACACTTTTTAAGATTTTACGCAATATCAGTGTATCATTTTGGTTTTGTACATTGGAAGGAGTACATTGCAACAGTGGGGTAACCCAAGGAGATTTGAGCTCCACATTGCATGTGTTGGACTGCCTGTATGAGCAGCATAAAGTGGTTCATGATAACATCATGCACCAGACCACCACACCAGGGAGCATGAGCTCAGGCATTTGCAGCTCATCAGGGACACAAGTCACATACTCAAGCCCTTTGGCGTAGCTACCAGATTTGTGAGTAGGGACAACAGTGGCATTAACGAGGTTCTATATTTCTGAGGAGTGACCACATGAAGCTTCCTCTCACTTCCTCAACTAATACACACCTAACTGAGCTAGGGGTGTATCTAAATCCAATAACTAACTTCCTACAGGGGAAGAGTCAAGATTAATAACCCCGACTAATCCATACAAATAGGTAAGGCATTAGCATATTAAATAACATTACATAACAAGAAAAGTTTACAAGTACACTATTCTGGGGTAGTGCACAAGTGTTGTCCTGTCCCTAAAGAAATAAGGTTTCCATGAAAACCAGATCTAGACTACTAATAATGCCCTTCATAGATACCTGTTTACCTCCTATTCCACTGATAACGATAAAATTATTTCCATCAACTTGTAGGATAACAGGCCGAACTGGATGGACAGATGCCTTTTTACGGTTACTATGTTACTAGATGACCAAAGCAATCTGATACTTCAGATGGATTACTTTGATACAGTGTATAAGCCAACAATATTTGATGAATTGGGAGATAAGCAGCTGTCCAGCATCTCAGTCAGCTCTTATCCTCTGGAGGGTTAAAGGTCCAAAATGGCCATCACTTTTCCCTCAGTGCAGTAATAAATACTCTTCTATACAAACCTCAGGGTAAAAATTGCTCTAAGATATTTATATAGCAGGTGTGCTGTCAGTAACCCCTTCCTTTCAGCTCATTAAGATAAAGCAATTAGGTTTTCATAAATTAGATCCCCATGTTAATATGTTCATATGGTGCAATATTTGCTACACCCAACCGTTTAACCTATTCACTTGCTACTATATGAACATGGTCTGGAGGAACTGAATACTTCTTGTCATATAAAAATAATTTTACGTTATATTGCAAATTAGCTGTACTCCAGAAAGAAGAACAATGTCTTGATACTGCCACTTATTGGTAGCTATTTGTAAGTCATTGTCTGACCCATAAAAGAACCTTAAAACATGACTGCGAATATTGGCCAAATCAGGACACCCATCTGCAGACAGCTGTTTTGGGTTTATTGAAAATGGCTTTATTTCAATCAGTTGTCATATACAAACATACAATATGCTATGACAACAGTCCAATAAATATGACATTATATTACAAGGACTTGGAATACAGTACAGGCAAGAACCCAAATTACTAAGTTTATTGTCCAGGCCACCCAATGGGGCTTGCACAAGCAGACACTGCCAAAACATATGCAATTATGTTACTTCCATGAATGGGCACCACAGCCAGTACCTCGTGTTACACATTCCCTTGGCCATGCATGAATATCTTCGGGGTAAGCTTATCTGAATAGCCATCCATCCCAGGTCTGTGTGTTCACTTGTCAACCTGCTAGAAGCCACATTCTAACAGTCTCAGGTGAGTCAGCAGGTCATAGCTGGGCGATTGTTCACCTACTGCAAAGATTTGGTTTGGCACCCCTCTGCCCCTCTTTGATCTTTATCTCTTATAAGATAACTTTATTTACGAGTTCTATGTAACATAAGCAACCATACAAACGAGAGCGGACTGGGAACTTAAAGAGGACCTTTCACCACTCCTGGCATGCCTGTTTTAATAGCTTCATGCATTCCCCATGTAATAACAATTCTGGAACATCTATTCTTATGGCTGTATGTTGTGCCATTCCTTTATTATTTGCACTAGAAGTTATGAATGAATTGCTATTTGTCTTCAGTAAGGGAACAGAGGGGAGGTAACAAGTTGGGGTGTGTACCTGTACAGTCTGAACATGCCAGCACTGATTGGATAGAGTCAGTCTGTGCAGAGACACACCCCCAACTGGTCACCTCCCCTCTGTTCCTTTACTGAAGATCACAAGTATGGGATCAGCAATGCCAGTGCAAAACAAAATACTGCTTCAGCAGAATCAAATACCAGAGTGCAGCACAATATACCTCCTAGAAGCTGCACTTCTGTGGTGGCTGCCACATTCTGTCCTTCTCCATTTCTAATTAAGATATGGAGCCGAACATGAGATTTGGGAGACAGCACTAAGCCAGCCCTACCTTTAGCATGCTGGCTGATCTGCCCCTGGCAAGTACCCCTTTAGTGCCTTAGTTTTATCCTCCCCAAAGTCCTGTTCCAAGCCACCATTTATGGTGCAGGCCACAGGCCTCTTCCAGCTGCATCCCTGCGCCATTTGTACACTGCCTCATATAGTGGCTTGTGGCCTATAAGGGTGAACAGCAGAGCAAGTAGATATGGGATCCCGTGCTCTTCTGCAGTATTTAATTGTATCACAGTCCTGAGGACGGAGATACAATTAAGTTTAGGAGGGCACTTGTGGCCACTGGCCAGGTACATAAGTACCTGATGCTCCCAACGTTAGTGTCAGGTTGTTATTTTTCTCTTTTCAGCCGCAGTGAGGAGGGCTCAGACGGCCCACCAGGAAATTTCTATGTAGGGTATTTGGCCAGTCCTTCACTGCATACAAAAGTCTTTTACATATCATGCACTATATGGCATACCTCCCAACTTTTTGTATGTTCAAAGAGGGAAACTTATGGTTTATTGTATGAATGATCCATTTTTCCTGCATATTTATACACTTCAGTGGTTTTCTCTTACAAAATAGTGCAAAATTATGTGATTATAAAAATTTCTAAAATTCAAATTGCATCAAATAATGAAGACAGACTCTAATATGTACATAAGAACCAGCCAACACTATCTGGATCAATATTGTAATTGTAATAATGAAAATATATACCTCAGGTCAAAAAGAGGGACATTTATGGAGCAAAGAGGGACAGAGCGACATGGGTAAAATACAGGGACTGTCCCTGCAAAAGAGGGACACTTGGGAGGTCTGTATACAGTAGTTTACATTAGAGATGTAAACCAAGCTTTATATATATATTGCAAGTCATACTACAGCATAGACACCTGAACTGGGTAAGAGGACTTGTTGGCAGAGGAGGAAAACTGAAGGGCGGCTCTCATGCGCATATGCCAGGCCGAGCAGCTGCTGCATTAGACTGACAGAGACTGCTTTGTCAGTTTAAGAAAGCAGCTGATATAGTGGTCTGCCACACTTATCAGCATTTTGTAAATTTGCCAGTTCTGGCGACTTCCTCATCAGCTGGTCACCTAAATAACAGAGTGCCCCCAGTGGTGAATTAAAGGGATTGTCCAGGACTAGAAAAAAACGACTGATATTTTTTCCCAGAAACAGCGTGAAATCTGTCCATGAGTTGTGTCTGGTATTGCAGCTCATCCCCATTTGTAAGTAGCTCAGCAGCAATACCTGACACAGCCCATGACAGATGTCGTACTGTTTCTGGAAAAACACATTTGTTAGTGGCAGCACTCGCATTGAGCTATGAGGAACGAGTCCCTAGTATTCATGATGCATGGGCTACCTTAGCCAACCCCACCCTTTAGCTGCTGTTTAACAGATTTATCACTATTACTGTGCAGAAGGAGGAATTTGTCAATCAGTAGTGGGAGGCTGGAGGTGGTCGTGGATAGCCAGCAGCTCATCAACATCAAGGACTCCTTCCTCAAAGCTCGAAGTGCTGCAACTAATAAATGGCCAAATTTCACAGAAACTACTCCATAGGCATACGTAAAAGACACAGCCCTGAAGTCAGTGTGTCAGTCACTGCCTTATGCTGTGCTCAGGCAGGGGGATAGACTGGCTTTAAAGAGGACCTGTCACCAATCCAAAAAAAGTGAGATATTTATCATTTTTAGTTGGCTATTCTACCCTGAGCATCAGGGGTAGATTGGGAATTTAAAGTGGCACCATGTTGTAGGTGGGTTCAAACTGACAGAAAGTAAGCCAAAACAAGTAGGCGGGGACAACCGAAATAGATGTGGCCTGGAATATTGTAGTGCAGCGTAGAATACCGCCCGGCAGAACCAAATACCACAGGACAGCACAAAATACTGCCACCCTCGCCACAGTATTCAACTCTATCACCATCATGAGGACAGTAATACAGTTGAGTTCAAGAAGGCTTGAGTGGCCCCTAGGCATCGGCCCACCAGGAAATTTCCCTGTAGGGTCTATGGCCAATCCGCCCCTGCTGAGTATGGCATACTAGAGGGACGGCCATACTGGACTTAGTATTAACCAATAGACCTGACAGAACAACAGATGTGCAGGTCGGGGGACACCTGGGAAATAGTGACCATAATATAATAACCTTCCAACTGTCATTCAAAAGAGCGTTTCTTCAGGGAGGAACAAAAATACCAAACTTCAAAAAAGCAAAATTTAGCCAACTAAGAGAGGCCATAGTCCTAACTAACTGGGACAAAGTCCTCAAAAATAAAAATACAGCCACAAAATGGGATATTTTTAAAAACATCCTAATATCTAATTGTGAGAGGTACATACCTTATGGGAATAAAAGAAAGAAAAAACCAATGTGGATAAATAGAACTGTAAAGAAAGCAATAAATGACAAACAGAAAGCATTTAAATCACTAAAACAGGAGGGGAGCGAGGAAGTATTGAAAAACTACAAGGAAAAAAATAGAATATGTAAAAGACAAATAAAAACAGCCAAACTATAGACCGAGAGATTAATCGCCAAAGAAAGTAAAACTAACCCTAAAATGTTCTTTAATTATATAAATGGTAAAAAGTATAAACCTGAAGGTGTCGGCCCCTTACAGAGTAATGAAGGGGGAGTTGCAGAGAGCGATGAGGAGAAAGCAAAGCTACTAAATATCTTTTTCTCCACTGTATTCACTGAGGAAAATAAACTGTCAGATGAGATTCAGAATATAAAAGTAAATTCCCCATTAATAGTGCCCTGTCTGACCCAGGAAGAAGTAGAGCTGTGTCTTAAAAAGATTAAAATAGACAAATCGCCAGGACCGGATGGCATACACCCACGTATCCTAAGAGAATTAAGTAATGTCATCGCTAGACCCTTATTTCTGATATTTAAGGACTCTATACTGACAGGGAGTGTTCCACAGGATTGGCGCATAGCAAATGTGGTGCCAGTATTCAAAAAGGGTCCAAAAACAGAGCCCGGGAACTATAGGCCGGTAAGTTTAACATCTGTCGTGGGTAAACTGTTTGAGGGTTTTCTCAGAGATGCTATCTTGGAGTACCTCAATGAAAATAAGCAAATTACTCCATATCAGCATGGCTTCATGAGGGATCGGTCATGTCAAACCAATTTAATCAGTTTCTATGAGGAGGTAAGTTCTAGACTGGACCGCAGAGAATCAATGGATGTCATATATCTGGACTTCTCCAAAGCATTTGACACTGTACCACATAAAAGGTTAGTATATAAAATGAGAATGCTTGGCCTGGGAGAAAATGTCTGTATGTGGGTAAGTAACTGGCTCAGTGATAGAAAACAGAGGGTGGTTATTAATGGTACATACTCAGATTGGGTCACTGTCACTAGTGGGGTACCACAGGGGTCAGTATTGGGCCCTATTCTCTTCAATATATTTATTAATGATCTTGTAGAAAGCTTGCACAGTAAAATATCAATTTTTGCAGATGACACTAAACTGTGTAAAGTAATTAACACAGAAGAGGACAGTACACTGCTACAGATGGATCTGGATAGACTGGAGGCTTGGGCAGAGAAGTGGCAGATGAGGTTTAACACTGACAAATGTAAGGTTATGCATATGGGAAGGAATAATGCAAGTCACCAATACATACTAAATGGTAAAATATTGGGTAACTCTGACATGGAAAAGGACCTAGGAATTTTAGTGAACAGCAAACTAAGCTGCAGAAACCAGTGTCAGACAGCTGTTGCCAAGGCCAATAAGATAATAGGTTGCATCAAAAGAGGCATAGATGCCCGTGATGAGAGCATAGTCCTGCCACTTTACAAATCACTAGTCAGACCACACATGGAGTACTGTGTACAGTTCTGGGCTCCTGTGAACAAGGCAGACATAGCAGAGCTGGAGAGGGTTCAGAGGAGGGCAACTAAAGTAATAACTGGAATGAGTGGACTACAGTACCCAGAAAGATTATCAAAATTAGGGTTATTCACTTTAGAAAAAAGACGTCTGAGGGGAGATCTAATAACTATGTATAAATATATCAGAGGTCAGTACAGAGATCTCTCCCATGATCTATTTATCCCCAGGACTGTGACTGTGACGAGGGGACATCCTCTGCGTCTGGAGGAAAGAAGGTTTGTACACAAACATAGAAGAGGATTCTTTACGGTAAGAGCAGTGAGACTATGGAACTCTCTGCCTGAGGAGGTGGTGATGGTAAGTTCACTAAAAGAGTTCAAGAGGGGCCTGGATGTATTTTTGGAGGGTAATAATATTAAGGTTATAGCTACTAGAGATGGGTCTTTGATCCAGGGAGTAATTCTGATTGCCTGATTGGAGTCGGGAAGGAATTTTTTTCCCCTAAAGTGGGGAAAATTGGCTTCTACCTCACAGGGTTTTTTTTGCCTTCCTCTGGATCAACTTATAGGAAAACAGGCCGAACTGGATGGACAGATGTCTTTTTTCGGCCTTATAAACTATGTTACTATGTAATATACATCCCCCTGTTCTGCAGTAATGTCTTCCCCTGAGACCATATGGTACTACAGCTTCCAATAGGACAGTATCTCATTCTGACCAGAATCAGACGCTTCTGCATAGAAGAGCTCAACCACTGCAGAGAGAGCTTTTCTCTGTGGTGGTGTCTCACTCCTGTCTGACTGAGATGCTGTCCTGTTGGAAGCTGTTGTACAGGGTGGTCTCGAGAGAAGTTGCGAGATCACGCTGCATTAGAAGGCTAGGTGATGGAGATCATCACAGTTGGGAGAAGCCACGCCTAGCAAAGAAGGGAAATGACTAGATACACCTCTGTACTCAGTAACTTCAGATAGGCGTCTGGTGCCACAAAATCTCAGGAGACATTTCTGCAGAATGGGAAGCATGTCCAACTAGAATTTATAAATTTCTCACCTTTTTTGGATTGGTGTCAGGTCCTCTTTAAATCCAGGTGCTGTTAAAGTAGTTTAAGTCCAGTTTAAGTAAGAAACTGTACAATAGTCACAAAAAGCCTACAATGAAAATGCAGCAGTACTTACCTAGTAGATTAAGCACTTCAGTTTTTTCCGCTGGTCTTTGTTTACCCAGCTGTAGCGGTGACGTTAAAGTTAACATAGGAGCTATATATTTCCTACAGCTGAAATCTACACAACACCCTGACCATGAAGACTCTTTCATGGGTCATTCATTGACTTACATGGTGGCAGCAGAAGAGACAGTGGTCTACTGCTGGAGGAGAGCTCATTTGCACACTGTTTTCCATGGAGCATTGCCTGTAAAACTTAGCTGGATCTCCTCAGAGAGAGCCAATACCCTCAGAACTACATTATACTGCCATATTTGCTTTACATTTGCCTTTTGCAATTTTCCTAACCCTTTTGTGTACCTTTAATAAATAACCATCCTAAGTGCATCGATCAGAATTAAAAGGTGCCATGATTTATTAGTTAAGTATTGGGTCCTTGATCTCTCTATGTGTGCTGAATACAATCAATTAATGTGTAGCCCAGTATCTGATTGGTGGGGGTCCGACACCCGGGACCCACGTGTATCAGCTGTTTTAGAAGGCACTGGTGCTGGCACCTTCTCCGTGTGAGCGCCACAGCATTCTATGTGCTTAACTGTGTTTGGTATTGTGTTCCCCCCATTTACTTCTATGGGACTGAGCTGCTCCTAGCCTACGTGACCGTTAAACGTGTCATCACTGGCCTAAGAAAATCTGAGAGAAGGCCTCGGCACTACTGCAAGCGCCGCTGCCTTCTCAAACAGCTGATTGGTGGATGTCCCGGGTATCAGACCCCCACCGATACGTCTTCAGTATAAAAGGAGTTTTCCGAGATGTTGATACTCATGATCTATCCTCAGGATAGGTGATCAGTATCTGATCAGTAGGGGTCCTACACCCGGGACCCCCGCCGATCAGCTGTTTCAGAAGGCATCTGCACTCCTAGGAGCACCACGGCCTTCTCCGTGCTTACCAAGCACAGTGCCGTATATTGTAAATCTGCTCCATTCTCTTCTATGGGGCTGAGTACAATACCAAGCACAGCTGCTATACGATGTACGGCACTGTACTTGGTAAGCATGGAGAAGGCCGTGCCGCTCACAGGAGTGCCACTGCCTTCACAAACAGATGATCAGCGGGGGGCTAAGGTCTCGGACCCCCACCAATCACTGATGACATGCCCATGGACATAACATCACAGGAAATAAGGAAGAAATGCATGGACATGGTCATGTGACCACGGCCCAGAACGTAAGATAAAAGCAATAAAGGTAAAAGAAATGCATTATAAAATTAAAGTTACCTTCATAAATGTTTGTTTTAAAGGACGTTGGTGCATATTCGAACTTCCCTTTAAAGTAAACAAGTGGTACATATGGCGCTGCTACGAACTAATTGTTCTGATCTTCAGTCAAGAATCTGAACAATGAGTAGACAGTCACAAACATCTTGGATTCATTTACTTTTCTTTTACTCAAAAATATTTCTGTGATAGTGTATAAATATTTTTGTTTTGCTTATGTTACTATCAGTTACTTTGTAACCATGTACGGTTGCTCTGTATTGCATCTTATTGGGCTTGTGTGTAATGCTATATTGTGTCAGCGTTGCAAAAACCAAGCCAGAGAAAACAGCCTAAAACCCTCACATTTTATACAGTCAGCACTACTTGCAATGCTAGTCCACATAGTTTTTAACCTTGCGTCCTTCATAATTCTGATGCTAAAACAGAAATTGAAGCATCAAAAAGCTTGATCATCAAAGCTTCATCTAAGATCAATGGGTTTAGGTGCCTCTAGCTGAGGAATGAGACCAATGGACAAAATAGCAGATACAGTTCCTATAGGACCTGGCAAATGCAACTATAATGTATCAGGAAAGGCATAAAAGAGATAACTTGAAGCAAGGTCATGCAGTCCAAATGTTGGCAATGGGGCAAACACACCTAGCTAGGATAGAACAAAGGCCATTGAGGAAGGAATTTAAATTTTCCGCCCTTAATTTATTTTGGTGGTGTTACTGCACATGGTACACATACTGTATACACCCTAGCGTCTCTGCCAGCCCTGCCCTTAGAATCATTATAGTGAAGGCTGGAAGGAAGAAAAAGCTGATCAGGAGATAGATATGATGTGACAGATGGTGTGGTCAGTACAATTAAAGGGGGTTTCCAGGTGTAGAATTCTGATGACCTTCCCTTACAATTGATCCTCAATTTCTGATCTTGGGGTATGACGCCCGGCCCCGCCAGGAATCAGCTTTTTGAAGAGTTTTGATGCTCCAGTAAGCGCTTTGGCCTCCTCACCACATATCAAGCACAGCGCCGTACAATGTATAGGGACTGCGCCTGGTATTGCAGTCCAAGACCATTCACTTGAATGGGACTAAGCTCCACAAAGGTCGATGAGAATCTGATTGGCAAAAATACGGCTGATCAATCACCCATTGGTTCATTTCTAGAAACAATCTCACCATTAATGTGCCAGATCTGGCAATAGAATCAAACACATATTAAAAATACAGTAAAAAGTGCAAAGTGCTTGCAGTTGTCTGCAACTGTTCCCTACAGCCAGCAGCAGCAGCCATAGTATCTTCTTTGCCATCATACACCAGATATGACTAGACACATGTTCCTCCAACTGAAGCCATAATATGGATGGGAGCTGTGTGTGCCTGATGTAGGTTGAGGTGCCTTTAGTGTTGATGGATTTGAGGTGCAAGGCAGGGTCCCTAGGTACAACTATGGATATTGGTGCAGTCCTGTGGTTCAGGAAATTATCAGGTCAAGTTAACAGCAAATGGTTCTTTACAATTCTCAACATGCACAGACTGATAGTTCTTACACAAGTTTCCACAGTTAACAGGCACAATTGTCTTTCTTGAGCAACTTTTCTTACACTGCAGTAGCTGACCTAGTATAAGTATCCAGGAAGGGGGGGGTGTCACACTATCTTCCTATACATTTAGAGATGAGCGAATCATGCAAAATTTTATTCGCCAAACATTCGCTGAACTTTTCCTAAGATTCGTATATTCGATGAATAGCTTCGTTGAATTTGCGTACAAAATATACGTAATTATATGGCTTTTAGCGAACATTCGCGGACTTATAACGAACGTTCAGGTAAAAAGGTACGCAACCTCTTTGAACACGTATGTATAAGCGTACAAATTGCATACGAAAATGAAGAGCTTTGCTGGAGAGGAATGGTGGAGCAGGAGGAACGCTCTGAGTCTGACCCCTGGCTTCATATGGATACTGTATCAGCAGATTACAGCAGATCATCCGGCTGAGACTGAGATGAGCGTGCCATCCACTCCACTACCTCATCCACTTTCTCCTCCACTACAATTTTGCGCCTTGGTGGGTTAGCCTGGTGGAACAACGGCCAAGTATTGTGAATACTACTAGTAGATGCTCCGGCTACAGGTCCTTTGGCACTTCAGCCCTGTGCCACCTTCTCCTTTTTTTTAGAGCTCGAGATCTGGCTGGAAATGGACCCCTTTTGCTTATCCATTCCAGACATTTTTCAATTCACTCTGTGGCCCTGCAGCAGGTCTTTGTCCCTGTCTCTCCCTGTCTCTCTCTCCCTGTCTCTCTCTCCCTGCCTGATTAATTACTAGCCCTGAACTGGCCCTGCACTTGCCCTGCAGTATCCCTGATATGTGTAATATGGATTCCCAGAGAAATTACACCCCAATTTTCACAAAACAGGTCTCAGAAATTCACACACAGTGCTTCTGCTCGTCTCAGCAGTCGCAGCAGAAGTGATGCGTCACTGGCTTACCGAGCCTGAGCCAATCAGAGCAAGCTCTGCCCACTAGGTCAGGTGACCGCTTCCTTCCCGGGCTTTTGTGCATGATAAACGAACTAACAGTAAAATTTCGCTAATGAATTTAATTCGTACGCACCAGCGTATAGAGTAACTTATACATAGCAATAGCGTATAATTTACAGGACAACTACGCAGCGAATGCGTTCAAAGCCGAAGCGAATCACCTAATATTCGGATTCGCTTCGCAGCTAAAAATTTCCAAGATTCGATATGAATCAACGAATCGATGAATAGATTCGCTCATCTCTATATACAATGCAATATTGTTTAGCTGTACTCACACTATACTACACAATGCAATGTCACAATGCTAGATGTGGATGACTTCCCTATGCAGATGGCCAATCTGCTCCTCGGGTGTCTCCAGGCACCAAAAGACATGTGGCTATGGAGATTCAAAGGTTTTATCAGACATCATTTTTCCACAGAACTTTCCTCACATCACTTCTATATTTCTGACATGCTACTTAGATATATATCTTTAGATGTATCCACCTTTGTCTCAGATGAGCTTGTGTCTAGCTGGTTCAATCCAAAGCTGGGTTCGGCTAGCTCTGGTCTCATCAATGTCTAGACTTAGACTAACTGTAGACTAATCTGTATGCTCCTCCCTATGGAAACAGGATAGAGCCCCACCTTCTGGGTGGATGGCTACGGCCTGTTAACCCCTTGCTGACCTGTTACATGAAAATTCATAAGCATACAGCAATTCACATTTTGGTCATTTTAACAGATTATACCTGTAAAGGCATAGAAAACCCATTTTAGGATTAGATAAATATGTTAAAATATGCGCTAAATTCAAAATATCCAAACCATTGAAAATTCCATTGCAAACTCTTCAGATTTTAATACCTTCCCTACCGATAGAAAATTGGATTCAAAACGGTATACTCTATGTACAAGATCTGTTTCAAGGGGAGATATTAATGAACTATTTAAAATTGAGTCAATTATATGACCTTCCCAGAACAGATCTCTGGATATACCTGCAAATCAGAACCTTTCTAAACAAAAATAATGTAAAACTCCCCACAGTACATCCATTAACGTGTGCTCTGCTAGAAAATAAACTCCACAAATATATGAAAGGATTGAAAGTATTTTATTCACAACTGACAGACAACTACCTAAATGTACATTCATCTATTCTCCAAAAATGGGAAAGAGATATCAATATTACTATCCCCATACACTCCTGGAAAATAACTTTCCAATCTGTCACGAAAAGCTCATCATGTTCAGACCACTTAGAAGCATACTGCAAATTAGCCTTCCGATGGTATTACACTCCTTATAGACTAGCAAAGATCTTTCATGACTCATCTAATCTGTGCTGGAGAAAATGTGGCCAGGTTGGAAACTTGCTACATATTTTTTGGGAATGCCCTATTATTAAAAAATTTTGGGAACAAATTACAAATGAGTTATTAAACAAATTAGATATAAAGCTACCCTATTCCCCAGAATGCTATTTACTAAGATTGGGAATTTGTGACATAGCAAACAAATACAGAACCTTAGCACATCATATACTTACTACTTCTATACAAGCCATTGCGGGGAAATGGAAATCTCCTGAAATTCCAGAGATACAAGCAATAATAAGAAAGATTAACCTAAACCATAAATACGAGGAGATGAGTGCTAGAAGCAATGGAAATATGAAAAAATTTTGCTCCACATGGAATATCTGGGAAAAATCAGTATTCGTAAGTGCTTGATCTATACACATAGAGTTGCCCTTCTATTGATCCCTTTATATCTCTCAATCTAATAATGTCGAGACAAAAGAGCACCTGTAGTTTTAGTTTTTCTTTTATGTTTACAATATACTTTGGTTTACTATGTTACACCCCTGAGACGCTGTCTCTCTCTCCTCTGTATACAGAGTACGAATATATTTATATATGTTGGAGGAGGCGTATGGCTGGTTATAAGCTTGGATGGCTGCCAGTCATCTGTTTACTCCCTACTAATGGTTCAAGATATATACCATCTAGCAAATATTTCAATTTTGCATAACCCGATTGTACTATTTGTAGAACTGTGTTTCTATTGTATTACTATACAATTTGTACTCTTTCCCGTTTCTTTTCTTTTCTATTAAGAAAATTTTGTACTGTATTTAAAAAAAAAAGAAAAAACCCAATAAAAATTATTGAACAAGAAAACCCATTTTAGGGAAACTAGTGCGCTACTAGTAGGACACTGCACACCGTACACTGTGTAGTGCATGGAACCAGTTATTGCAGCATTGCTCCCGTTCAAGTGAAGGGCCTGGCTCCTGCTTTCTGGTGTAATTTGTGCCATTTCTCTGATGCATAGTTTTAATTTGCACAAAAAGTACTGGCACTTTTGTTTTAGGCTGAAAGTGTGCTAAATTTGTGCCAAAATTATTATTGTCACGTGTTCGTTTCTAGACACACATTGATGTGCAAAAGTAAGCCAAATAGGAGCTGGCAAAAGAAGGGGAAAGTATTCTACCAAGTTGTACCACGTCTATCACAAAGTGTGCACCACTGTTCACATCTTGTGAAAGCCTGGTTCTAAATTTAATTAGTCTTACTTATTACAAAGAATTTGTAAAATGTGGACCCTTGTCTATGATTCTTAGACTCCATTTATGAGATAGGGAAGGATTGCATAATTCTAAGAATATTTCCCAAGATATTCTCTTCTGTCAGAAGATGTGATAGCTCTTCATACAGGATAAAATTATCAGTCTGATCACTGACTGGATATGCGAGAAGCCGACAAGATGCATCAGTTTATTTTTCCTGTTAACTTCAGATAAACAGACATATGACTGCCCTTTGTGTGGTTTTGATTTACAGCCATGAATTTCTAGCTGTTGTGTAAGTTCATGTCAGCTGGAGGAATAAACAGCTAACATCTGGAAGAAAACTTCCTGCCAGATGAACCTGTAACAAAAGTTCTCCAGTTATGCATGGCCTCAATAACTGCAGTTACCATTCCTAAATAATCAGGTAGTGGACACAGAGTACTATTGGAAGACACGTTAGATGAGCAATCCAGCTTCATACACATTAATATTACACTGTATTTTATTCTAAATGAAGTCATAACATAATAAGGTTAAAGAGGAAGTTAGCACCAGAAATGAAACTGGATTCATGTGACAGATATTTTTATTTTGATTTCCAAAAATTTTCCATGAATTGACAAGCTCATGACATCTGCAGCTGAGAGCCCCACTGTCAGATGTGGTAGTCAATAGTCAACAACACAGAGGGAAACACAGAGACTGCCAGTTATGGATCTGCAGCCCTTTTCTGACAGCTCGTAAACACCCCTTATAGTTACAGTGCATTTGGAAAGCCTTCAGACCCTTTCACTTTTTTCACATTTTTTTATGCACAGACTTGTGTGAAATAAAAAAAGTACAAATTTTCCTCATTATTCTGCACTCAGTATCCCATAATGACAAAGAGAAAACAGAGCGTTCAAAACCTTCGCTAATTTATTGAAAAGGAAAAACTAAAATATTGAATTGATGCCATAATATTTGCACACCTGGATTTGGGGATTTTCTGCCATTCTTCTCTGCAGATCCTCTCAAGTTCTGCCAGGCTGGGTGGGGACCATCGATGGACAGCCAATTTTAGGTCTCTCCAGAGAACTACTCGAGGACATTCACAGAGTGGTCCCCAAGCCACTCCTGTGTTTTCTTGGCTGTGTGCCCTGGGTCATTGTATTATTGGAAGGTAAACCTCTGGCCCAGCCTGAGGTCCAGAGACGTGGATGAGGTTTTCATTAAGAATATCTCTGTTCTATGCTTCATTCAGCTTTCCCTCAACTCTGAACAGTCTCCCGGTCGCAGCCACTTAAAAACACCCCCACAGCCTGATGCTGTCACCACAATGCTTCACTTTTGGCATGATATTGGGCAGTGCCTGGTTTTCTCCAAACATGATGCTGCTTAGAACTGAGGCCAAAAAGTTAAAGGGGTATTCTCATCTTAGACAATGGGGGCATATCGCTAGGATATGCCCCCATTGTCTTATAGGTGCGGGTCCCACCGCTGGGACCCGCACCTATAGCCAGAACGGAGCGGGGAGCGCTGCGCCTGGAGGACCCCAGGTTTCCGGGGGTCCGGCCACCACCAGGCGCAGCTCCCTGCGCCGCTCATAGGAATGAATGGGAGGCGGACCGTGCATGCGCGGTCGGCTCCCATTCATTTCTATGGAGCCGACGGAAGTAGCCGAGCCAGCGCTCGGCTATTTTCGGCGGCCCCATAGAAATGAATGGAGGGCGGCTGCGCATGCGCAGTGCGCCCTCATTCACTTCGGGGGCTCCGTTCTCGATATAGGTGCGGGTCCCAGCGGTGGGACGTGCACCTATAAGACAATGGGGGCATATCCTAGCGATATGCCCCCATTGTCTAAAATGAGAATAACCCTTTAAATCTTGGCTTCATCAAACCGGAGAATTTTTTTTCTCATACAGTGGCGTGCCTAGGGTGTTTTGTACCCGGGGCGGATCCTTTCTCTGGCACCCCCACCCCAATATGTTAAAAAATTGTACTCCCTCACAGTAGTATTGCCCTCATTGTACAAACTTCACGGTAATTTTGTACAGATGTGTGTCCCCTCACAGTAGTTATACCCACATTGTGCCCTCTCACAGTAGTTATGCCCACATTGTGCCCCCTCACACTTGTAATGCCCTATTTGTGCCCCTTCACAGTAATAATCCCCATTGTGTCCCCTTCACAGTAATTATCCCATTGTGCCCCCTTTATAGTAATAATGCCCACTGTGCCCCCTTAATAGTAAAAATGCCCACTGTGCCCCCTTTATAGTAAAAATGCCCACTGTGCCCCCTTCCTAGTAATAATGCCCACTGTATCCCCTTCACAGTAATAATGCCGTCTGTGCCTCCTTCACAGTAATAATTCCGTCTGTGCCCCCTTCATTGTAGTAATGCCCTCTGGCTCTGTGCCCCCTCCATAGTAAAAATGCCCACTGTGCACTCTTCACATAAGTAATGCACTCTGTGCCCCCTCCAGAGTAGTAATGCCCTCTCTGCCCCCTCCATAGTAATAATGCCCACTGTGCACCCTTCACATTAGTAATGCCCTCTGCGCCCCCCTCCAGAGTAGTAATGCCCTCTGTGCCCCCTCCACAGTAGTAATGCCCCCTCTGTATTAAAAAAAACAAAACACAGCAGCTGCTCACCTTGTCCCGTTCCTGAAGTCCTCTCTTCTCTGCAGGCACAGGTCGCTCTGCAGCAATGTGTGGCAGCGCGATCCGTGCCTGCAGCCTGAATGGTGGAGCGGGGAGAAGTCTCTCTGCTTCACCATTCAAAGCACTGCGGGCCTGAGGGAGAGGAGGAGCACGGGGAGGTGAGTGACAGAACCCAGCTACCTGCGCTCCAGCAATGAGCAGTTCCATCACACACAGTCAAACTAACATTTATCTTTATTTGAATCTACTCCTGGTTTTGACGTAAAAAATGCATCAAAAGAACTGAATGTGTGGCAGCACCCTTACATAGACAGATGGGTGTCTTTCAAATCATGACCAATCAACTGAATTTATCACAGGTGGACTCCATTCAAGGTGCAGAAACATCTCAAACATGATCAAGGGAAATAGGAGGCCTTCAGGGCTTAATTTCAAGTGTCTTAACAAGTGATCTGAATACGTACTGTATGTCTATGGAAAATTTAAGTTTTTCCTTTTTTTTATAAATATGCGAACATTTCTACTGCTTTCACTTTCTCAGTATGGGGTATTGAGTGCAGAATGATGGGGAAAAATTAGAATTTTTTTTAACTTTAAAGGGGTTCTCTGGGAATTAAGAAAAGGAAAATACTTAAATATTACTTTATTATAAATATATTCCCAAATACCTTTCATTATTTATAATGGCTCATTTTGTCTGCGGAGCAATCATCATAGGAAACAAAATGGCCACTGTCCCATCAGTTCACACAAAACCTGTCCTGATCACACATGAGAACAAGTTACTTTACAACACTGAGCTAAAGAGCTGCCTCATCTTCCTCTCTACTTTTCAGGGATCATGATCCTGAATACAGCTGATGAGAACTTTAGCTGAATCTCTGGGGAATTTAGTTCATGAGGAGACATGAAGTACAGAGAGGATGGACAGGACAGATTGTGGTAATGTGGGGCTGTGGTAATGGAGACTGCATACAAGTGCTGCTACTCATTAGCCACACCTCACCCTCCTCTCATGTCTCCTCATCTTCTCTATTCACACAGAGATTCACCTGTATTCAGAATCATGATTCCGGATAAGCAGGGCAGAGAGGAGGATGAGGCAGCTCTTTACCTCAGTGTTGTGAAGTAACTTGTCCTCCTGTGTGATTAGGACAGGTTTTGTGTGTACTACTAGGACGGCGGCCATTTTGTTTCTCCTAATGATTGCTCCCCAGACAAAAGAGTCATTATAAATAATGTAAAGTATTTGGGAATATATTTATAATGAAGTAATATTTAAGCATTTTCATTTTTTTAATTCCTGGAGAACCCCTTTAATACAAGGCTGCAACATAGGGTCTGCAGATTTCCGAGTGCACTGTATTTCTGATTGTAGTTATATAATATCTGCTATGCTGAAAACATGAAATAGAAAATGCTCTTGATTATTTCATCTCCAAGCCTTTGTAAATCAGCCTGCTGGTGGATATGAGAAGCCATGTAGGAAAGTACTGGGCACATAATCCTCTTCCATCTGTTTCTGCTTATAACGGAGCTGTATCATCACAATCTGCTGGACAGACAGTCTCTGATTAACACAAACCAGAGCACATCAATAGAAAAGCAAGGACCTACACTAGTCTGCTCAGTCTTAGTGGCTGGGAATAATTCATTTTGGAAGTTCATCTTATTTTTGAAAATATATTTACCGTACATTTATTGTATGAACTATTAACTCATTTCAGTTTGCTGATTTGATGGGAGTTTACGTTCTGGAAAAGATACTGCTTCATTTTAAAGGGGAAATCCAGAATTCTCACCTGTGATCGTGATTAGAGATGAGTGAAGTATTCAGAAATTTGATTTGGCTGCTTTGCCCAATTTTACGAAAAAAAATTGTTTTGTAATGAATTACTTTGTCACGAAGAGCATTTCTTTGCAAGTAGTGGGTGCTGATAGCTGAACGCAGCATCTGACAGTAATAACACAGTGTAAAATTAAATCATACTTACCTCATCCATTTGATTGTGACGTACCGGCCACCTCCATCTTGATTGAATATCTAGCGCGAAATCTTCACGCTGGCCAACGTGGTGAAGTTATATATCACCGTGCACAGGATTTTGTGCAAGATTGCGGTAAGTATGATTTTTTTATTTTTTTTACCGCCTTTCAGGGAAAATCTAATCACTACCACGAAGCACGAGGAAATTTGGCTTTGAATTTTCCCTGAAATTCGGAATGGCGTCCACAAATCATGATTAGTGTTGAGAGAAATTTAGTAAAATTTCATTTGACTGCTTCGCAGATCATTGCTGATTGTGGCATCTGAGAATAATAGTAAGGTGGTTAATCCGTTAAAAAAAAAAATACTCACCTTATCCCATTTCAGGGAAAATGGATCCGTTACCATGAAGAAAGAGGTAATTTGGCTTTGCGGCGAATCACATTTGTTTCTGAAATTCGGATTGAGGTCCACTTCAGATGCTTTGATTCGCCCAACCCTAATCATGATGTCTGATATCGCTGGCTAAAAGTACACTGCTGTGACAACTTCTGTTGTCAATGAATCTCCTTCATACTCCTTCATGTTTGTTGTGGATGAAGGATGGTAATATTATTACTGACCAATGATCTATGGTCTTCCGTGCAGTGGGCTGGAGTGCGCACATTGCCTGTGACATGCATCCTGCTGTGCTGGGTGCAGCCTGCACTCTCTCCTGTGCCTTTTCTTGTAGTTTAGACCTACAGCCCTACCACTCCATGATCTGGTTCACAGTTTGAAACGATCTATATAACATTAACTCTGATGTGACAATAACACGGATAATCCACTTCTGGCTTTGGCTGAAAAAAAAAACTGCATGAAAAACTGCCACCAAAAAATTCAGGATTTAAACAAAAAAGCTGTATGTGAAACCACCCTAAAACCATGGTGCCTTTGTGGTTTACCCAGGTGAATTATGTTAAATAAATCTGTTTCACCCTTATCCATTGCTGTTTTCATCTGATATGTGTGAGTACAGTACCCTAGACCTGGGGGTATCTGCAATGTTTCCTTTTGTTATGTTTTTGCTATTCTCATGTATACTCTGTACACAGCAGATAAAGTATGGTTGGCATTGGTTAACCATCCCATTCCTCCTCTCTTGGTTGGTGTGGGCTGGTCCTACTTCCTGCCAGGAGGGTTGAGCTCCAAGACAGTAGGAAGTGAGGCTGCACATCCAATTGCTCTTGCTCCAAGGGACTCCTGTTCCCAGGAGAACTGCATTAGATTCAGCTCATCTGTGACACCATTACTCCAGAGAGACTACAAGAAAACAGAACTACAGATATCTTCAAAGCTACAGCATTTACAGACAGCAGACCAGCAACCTGCTAGTGAGACCCTGCTGCAGTTGAGGGACTATGGCTCAGACACTCATCACCTCGATCACATCCAGGCCAAGACAATCACAGTGGACACCACTATCCACAAGTGGCAGCACACAGTTGTTAGCCAAAAGCTCAAGAGAGTCATCAGCAAGAGAGCGTTGCCACTATCTGCCACTTTGCCAACCACCATACCTCATTAACTGGGAACAGAAATTGCACTTTGTCCAATCTACTGCTGGATGTACTATAATTTATCTTTCTTTTACTTCTGGCACAGGAGCAAACTGGGAATTAAAAGTGTCCCTCTGTTGTAGGTGGGTCCAAATTGATAGAAGGTGGGGGAAACAGAAGTAGGGGCCAACAAAAAATACTGTCCCAGCAGGACCAAATACCACAGCACAAAATAATGCTGCTCCGATGCAGTATTCGACTGTATTGCCATCCTGATCACCTTGAAAATCACGTGGCCATTGGCCTGTGTGGGTTTTGGCCACATGTGGCAGCTACAGTGTGTAAAACCAACCGTCTTCGACAGCAGATTTTAGTGAGCATATATTAGTTGTGCTGAATTTACATACATCTATTTTCTGATCTTTTACATTTGGCACACAGGTAGTGCAGCTTTAGCCATTGTCGTGGATGGAGAACTGATATTTTTCATCTTCCTGATTCTCCAAAGCAGAACAAGATTGTGTTATGTGCATCTGCAAATATAATAAGTATAAAGTCTTACTCATGAATGAAACATACAGTTTCATGTAGATCATTTAAAAGTTTTGTAATCTTTCTGTGCAATATCATTGTGCCACGGAAAACAATTCCCCTTTTTTAGACCCATTTTTAAATTCTACCGCCTACTATATACTGTGTTGCTTATGTCTTGTTTCTGCTGCCATCTACTGGCCATTGCCTGAACACCGCCTGACAAGATTCAAGCTCTGATAGATATTTATGATAGTGTTTAATATGAAGGGACCCCTTTCAGGATATCTGTGGACTGTAATACATCTTCATTACCTTTTCTACTGTTCAGACCATTAAAACATGATTACCCAATAAGTCTAATAATGCATGAATGCCACAGGCTATGTACATACACAGAAGACCTTTTTCTGCTTTGGAAATTGACTGAAATCTGTGGCATAATATAAATTTTGTTGCAGTTTTTGCAAGTGATTGAATCATTTAAAGGGCATCTGTCAGCAGATTTGTACCTATGAAACTCGCTATTGTCACTTGGCAGCTGAAAACTTCTGGGTTGGTCCCATGTTCATATGTAGCCACACTGCTGAGAAAAATTGTGTTTTAATATATGCAAATGAGCCTCTAGGTGCAATGGGGGTGTCACCATTATACCTAGAGGCTCTGCTCCCTCTGCAACCGTTGCACCCTCTGCACTTTGTTTGACAGGGCCAGGCAGTGAAAAGTTATAGGTCCAAATCTGCTGATGTCCTTTAAATAAAAAATGTAAAAGTGAAATCTGCAGTAAATTCAGAATAGAATCTGTAGAGATAGTATATGTTTTCTTTTATATTTTTGTTGTAAATTCTATTCTAAAAACACATACATATATTATATAGAGTCATTTCAAACATAGTGAACTTTTTCAAGTGTTTATTTATGTTAATGTTGATGATTATTGCTTACAGCCAAGGAAAACCTGAAATTCATTATCTCAGAAAATTAGAATAATTAACCCAAAACACCTGCAAAGGCTTCCTAAGCATTCAAAAAGGTCCCTTAGTCTGGTTCAGTAGGTGACACAATCATGGGGAAGACTGCTGACTTGACAGATGTCCAGAAGACAGTCATTGACACACTCCACAAGGAGGGTAAGCCACAAAAGGTCATTGCTAAAGAAGCTGGCTGTTCACAGAGTGCTGTATCAAAGAATATTAATGGAAAGTTGAGTGGAAGAAAAAAGGGTGGTAGAAAAAGGTGCACAAGCAACAGGGAGAACCGCAGCCTTGATGTGATTGTTAAGAAAAGGCCTTTCCTAAATTTGGGGGAGATTCACAAGGAGTGGACTGCTGCTGGAGTCAGTGCTTCAGGAGCCACCACACACAGACGTATCCAGGATATGGGCTACAAGTGTCGCATTCCATGTGTCAAGCCACTCATGACCAATAGACAACGCCAGAAGCGTCTTACCTGGGCCAAGGAGAAAAGAGAACTGGACTGTTGCTCGTCAAATGTGTTGTTCTTAGTGATGAGCGAACCTGCTCGTAACGAGCGGTTCAATGCTCGGATCCCCTGCGCTCTCCTGCCCGCAGCCATCCGGATCCATCCTCACCCGACTGTATGTCAATGGGGACGGATCCGTTTGGTGTCACACACTAGTCACATACCAGTGTGTGACACCAAACGGATCCGTCCCTATTGACTTACAGTCGGGTGAGGACGGATCCTGGGGTGGCTGCGGGCAGGGGAGCGCAGGGGATCCGAGCATTGAACGCTCGTTACGAGCAGGTTCGCTCATCACTAGTTGTTCTCAGATGAAAGTAAATTTTGCATTTCATTTGGAAATCAAGGTCCCAGAGTCTGGAGGAAGAGTGGAGAAGCACTCAATCCAAGCTGCTTGAGGTCTAGTGTAAAGTTTCCACAATCGGTGATGGTTTAGGGAGCCATGTCATCTGCTGGTGTTGGTCCACTGTGTTTTATCAAGACCAAAGTCAGTGCAGCCGTCAACCAGGACTTGGCACCTGTCAACACTACCAAAAGTACCATTACCTGATTTAATAACCACAGTATCACTGTGATTAATTGGCCAGCAAACTCACCTGGCCTTAACCCCTCAGAGAATCTATGGGCTATTGTCAAGAGGAAGATGAGAGACACCAGGCCCAACAATTCAGACAAGCTGAAGGCTGCTATCAAAACAACCTGGGCTTCCATAACACCTCTGCAGTGCCACAGGCTGATCATCTCCATGCCATGCCGCATTGATGCAGTCATTCATGCAAAAGGAGCCCCAACCAAGTATTGAGTGCCTTTACTGTACATACTTTTCATTTGGCCAACATTTCTGTGTTTTTTAAAAAATTAAAAGAAATAAACACTTGAAAAAGTTCACTCTGTTTGTAATGACTCTATATAATATAGATGTTTCACTCTTTGAATTGAATTACTGAAAAAAACAACTTTTTGATGATATTCTAATTTATTGAGATGCACTTGTATGTGGCCATAGTGTACATGGTAGTCAAAAAGCATTTTGTGCTCTGATTTGCATAAAAACACTTTTGCCATTTGGAGTGATTTCATATACATTGTGATAACAAACACAAATTGACCACTAGAACTGTACTGTCATTGGGTTATAGGGTGTTTTTCACATGTGCCATTTTGATACAGGTATCCCATGATTATTGGAAATGAAAATCAGACATCATACAGTACATGACATACGGACAAATTGGAAAACCATAATGAATGATAAAGATTATAAGTAGAGATGAGCGAGTAGTGAAATATTCGAAAGTTCGAAATTCGATTCGAATAGACTGCGAAATTCGACTATTCGACCGGATATCGAATCCCATTAAAGTCTATGGGAAAAAAATGCTCGCCACTTGGAAATCTCAATTCGACCACTTGGAGGTCACCAAGTCCACCCTGGAACCTCAGAAAAGGATGCCAACACTGCTGGAATGCAACTGGGACAGCAGGGGAAGCATGTCTGGGTGCATATAACGCGCCCAAGTCGCACTATTACGCCACTATCACAGCCTCTCAACAATACACTCCAAACACAATCTAACCTCTCTGTAAAGTGAGACCATACAAGGAAACCTTCTTTCCTCTACATTGCCATGGACCCCAAGCCAAACTAGACAAAAAAAAGATGAAATTCTGCACCCCTTAAAATCACGTTGCCTATGACAACCACAGATGGCATAGGCAAGGGGGAAAGCAAATAGACCCCACCCCTAATTGTCATTGTGTGTGTGTGTGAGATGTGGTCAGACATGTCTTCTTTAAAATGTAAAAACAACTCAAACACATGCAGAAGCCTTAAAATGCCCAAATTGTTGGCGCTTGAGATGTCAGTGACCCGACCTGGCCCAGTGTCATGTCTAGCAGGTAAAGCAGTGGGGATGTTGAGGGATGCGTAGGACCGCAAAAGGCAGGAAGAGGCCGTGGGCTGGCCAGAGGCTCATGGAAAATTTTGTGGCGGCCCAAGAGGTGACACCTCTTAAAAATTATGTGGAGGCCCAAGAGGTGAGACCTCTTAAAAATTATGTGGAGGCCCAAGAGGTGAGACCTGTTAAAGATTTTGTGGAGGCCCAAGAGGTGAGACCTCTTAAAAATTATGTGGAGGCCCAAGAGGGGAGACCCGTTAAAAATTATGTGGAGGCCCAAGAGGTGACACCTCTTAAAAATTATGTGGAGGCCCAAGAGGTGAGACCTCTTAAAAATTATGTGGAGGCCCAAGAGGTGAGACCTCTTAAAACATTTTGTGGAGGCCCAAGAGGTGAGACCTCTTAAACATTTTGTGGAGGCCCAAGAGGTGAGACCTCTTAACATTTTGTGGAGGCCCAAGAGGTGAGACCTCTTAAAAATTATGTGGAGGCCCAAGAGGTGAGACCTGTTAAAGATTTTGTGGAGGCCCAAGAGGTGAGACGTATTAAAAATTATGTGGAGGCCCAAGAGGGGAGACCTGTTAAAGATTTTGTGGAGGCCCAAGAGGTGAGACGTATTAAAAATTATGTGGAGGCCCAAGAGGGGAGACCCGTTAAAAATTATGTGGAGGCCCAAGAGGTGAGACCTGTTAAACATTTTGTGGAGGCCCAAGAGGTGAGACGTATTAAAAATTATGTGGAGGCCCAAGAGGTGAGACCTGTTAAACATTTTGTGGAGGCCCAAGAGGTGAGACGTATTAAAAATTATGTGGAGGCCCAAGAGGGGAGACCTCTTAAAAATTATGTGGAGGCCCAAGAGGTGAGACCTCGTAAACATTTTGCGCAGGCCAAGAGGTGAGACCTCTTAAAAATTATGTGGAGGCCCAAGAGGTGAGACCTCTTAAACATTTTGTGGAGGCCCAAGAGGTGAGCCATAAATATAAAAATTTTTCTGATTTACGGACCAATTCTACGGCGGTTAAGGAGGAGGAGGAGGAGGTGGAGGAGGAAATGGCACTTCATACACATGGCACTTCACTTTTGGCTGCTTTCCACGGTTGGAGAAGCAAAGTCCGGGTCAATCCACTTGCTGTTCATTTTGATTAGCGTCAGCCTGTCGGCACTGTCGGTTGACAGGCGGCTGCGCTTATCGGTGATAATGCCCCCGGCAGCGCTGAACACCCTTTCTGATAGCACGCTGGCGGCAGGGCAGGCAAGCACCTCCAAGGCGTACAGGGACTCCTCCTCTTCCACAGCCACCTCCACGTCGTCCTCCTCCTCCTCATCCCTCCTCCTCCTGCAACTGCCACCGTGAAGCAGACAAAAGTGTGGTCTGACTGTGTAGCTCCGTTGCGTCTCCTCCTGCCCCCGTCTCCTCTGTGTGCAATGCGTTCTCCCTTATTGCGATGAGGATTCTTTAAGGACGCATAGGAGCGGGATGGTTACGCTCGGCCCTGCTGGCTGTGGCCTCACTTCTCTGTCTGAACTGTCCTCTGCCTGTGGACATCCCTCTGCCTGTGGACATCCCTCTGCCTGTGGACATCCCTCTGCCTGTGGACATGCCTCTGCCTGTGGACATCCCTCTGCCTGTGGACATTCCTCTGCCTGTGGACATCCCTCTGGCCTCTTGCTGCCTTTTTCGGTGCTGGCGCAGACCACCACCTCTCCACTGCTTTCCTCGCTGGACATCACCCTGGACCGGGTCAGTATCGGACAGTACAAAGCGGTGGTACATTTCATACTCCAGCCGTGGCCTGTTTCATTCTCCCAATGCCTTGAGACATGTACTGAATGTAAATGAAGGTGTGTAATCGCGTCTCTCTGTGACAATAGCTCGATACTATCAACTGCCAATTTTATTTTTAACTTTTTTTTTTTTTAGCGAACAGTTTTTTTCAACTTACTGATGTTTTCCAGTCTCTGTTTGGAAACTTTCTATGACTTTTTTCGTACTGGGTGCATTTGGTATAAATATGCAGAGAGTTATTTATGGTTTAATCGCAGAACGAATGCAAAGGGAAAGCGTCGTCTAAAGGAGATCATTTACCTCAGATAATTCAACCAGCAACTATGGCCCCCAACAGCATTTCCGCGCCCGCCGTTCCTCGTCCACGTCCTATTCCGCTAGCCCCCCTTCGCATTTTATTTTTTTTTGTGTTACAATATTTTGCCTTCACAGCCGTGAAATAATTTTGCAAGAGAACGCACAGTACAGTTGCCATTATAAGGCCTAATATTTTAGATTCAAGGTACACAGCCGTGTACTAACTTTTCAGACGGTGGGTATTAACACCAGTATTTAAAGAATTTTGCAAGAGAACGCACAGTACAGTTGCCAATTATAAGGCCTAATATTTTATAGTATAATTATGTGGAGGCCCAAGAGGTTGAGACCTGTTAAAAATTATGTGGAGGAAGAGCCTGTTAAACATTTGAGCCCAAGAGGTGAGACCTTTAAAAATTATGTGGGGCCCAAGAGGTGAGACCTGTTAAACATTTGTGGAGGCCCAAGAGGTGAGACGTATTAAAATTATGTGGAGGCCCAAGAGGTGACACCTCTTAAAAATTTATGTGAGGCCCAGACGTGACACCTTTTAAAGCTGCAGTTATCCACAGATTGCATGCAATGTAAAATGGTTACACTCATTTATAAAGGCAACTATCATTGAAAAATCAGTTTAAATGTATTGAGGAGCACAGAGTATTTCTACAGAGGAAGGAGTATTCTTTTTATTTTTTTCCTTTTTTTATATGTATATGCTGTTGCCTTCAGTATATGAGAGTTGATTTCATGATGCTACTGCAGCCACTTTAAAACGTTTTAGTTTTTTTTTTTTGAATACTGAGAATGCTATTTTGTACCAGATTTGTATGTAAAGACTGAACACATTAAATGAGAATGTTACCAAAATTATAATTTATATTTATTTACCTTTTGTGGAGCCCAAGAGGTGAGACCTCTTAAAGATTTTTTGTGAGGCCCAAGAGGTGAGACCTTTAAAGATTTTGTGGAGGCCCAAGAGGTGAGACCTCTTAAAGATTTGCCCAAGAGTGAGACCTCTTAAAATTTTGTGGAGGCCCAAGAGGTGAGGACCTCTTAAAGATTTTGTGGAGGCCCAAGAGTGAGACCTCTTAAAGATTTTGTGGAGGCCCAAGAGGTGAGACCTCTTAAAGATTTTGTGGAGGCCCAAGAGGTGAGACCTCTTAAAGATTTTGGAGGCCCAAGAGGTGAGACCTCTTAAAGATTTTGTGGAGGCCCAAGAGGTGAGACCTCTAAAGATTTTGTGAGGCCCAAGAGGTGAGACCTCTTAAAGATTTTTGTGAGAGGCCCAAGAGGTGAGACCTCTTAAAATTTTGTGCAGGCCCAAGAGGTGAGACCTCTTAAGATTTTGTGAGGCCCAAGAGGAGACCTCTAAAGATTTTGGGACCAAAGGTGAGACCTCTAAAGATTTTGTGGAGGCCCAAGAGGTGAGACCTCTTAAAGATTTTGTGGAGGCCCAAAGGTGAGACCTCTTACAAGATTTTTAGGCCAAGAGGTGAGACCTCTTAAAGTTTTGGCCCAAGAGTGAGACCTCTTAAAGGCCCAAGAGTTTTAAAGACCCAAGCTCCCAAAGAGACCTCTTAAAATGTGCAGCCCAAGAGGTGAGAACCTCTTAAAAGATTTGTGGAGGCCCAAGAGTGAGACCTCTAAAGATTTTGTAGGCCCAAGAGGGAGACCTCTTTAAAATTTGTGAGAGCCGAGGACCTCTTAAAAATTATGTGGAGGCCCAAGAGGTGAGACCTCTTAAAAATTATGTGGAGGCCCAAGAGGTGAGACCTCTTTAAAAATTGTGGCTGCCCAAGAGGTGAGACCTCTTAAAATTATGTGGAGGCCCAAGAGGTGAGACCTCTTAAAAATTGTGTGAGCCAAAGAGGTGAGACCTCTTAAACCTTTGTGAGAGCCCCAGAGGTGAGACCTCTTAAAAATTATGTGGAGGCCCAAGAGGTGAGACCTATTAAAAATTATGTGGAGGCCCAAGAGGTGAGACTGTTAAAAATTATGTGAGGCCCAAGAGGTGAGACCTGTTAAACCTTTTGTGGAGGCCCAAGAGGTGAACCTGTTAAAAAGTTATGTGGAGCCCAAGAGGTGAGCAATAAATATATACATTTTCTTATTTACGGAGCATTCTACGGCGGTTTAAGGGAGGAGGAGGAGGTGAGGAGGAAATGGCACTTCATACAGATGGCACTTCACTTTTGCTGCTTTCCACTGAACCTCTTAAACAAAAAGGTGAACCTGTTTTTTGTGGAAGAGGTGAACCTCTTAAACATTTGGAGGCCAAGAGGTGAACCTCTTAAACATTTTGTGGAGGCCCAAGAGGTGAGACTTAAAAATTATGTGGAGGCCCAAGAGGTGAGACCTGTTAAACATTTTGTGGAGCGCCAAGAGGTGAGACCTGTTAACTTTTGTGGAGGCCCAAGAGTGAGACCTGTTAAAAATTATGTGAGCCCAAGAGGTGAGACCTTTAAAACATTTTTGGAGGCCCAAGAGGTGAGACCTGTTAAACCTTTTGTGGAGGCCCAAGAGGTGAGACCTGTTAAAATTTTGTGAGGCCCAAGAGGTGAGACCTGTTAATTTTGTGGAGGCCCAAGAGGTGAGACCTGTTTAAACATTTGTGGAGGCCCAAGAGGTGAGACCTGTTAAAAAATTGTGTAGGCCCAAGAGTGAGACCTCTTAAAAATTATGTGGAGGCCCAAGAGGTGAGACCTCTTAAAAAATTAGGAGGCCCAAGAGGTAGCCTCTTAACATTTTGTGGAGGCCCAAGAGGTGAGACCTGTTAAACATTTTGTGGAGGCCCAAGAGGTGAGACCTGTTAAAATTAGCCCAAGAGGTGAGACCTTTAAACATTTTTGAGGCCCAAGAGGTGAGACCTGTTAAAATTTTTGTGGAGGCCCAAGAGGTGAGACCTTTAAAAATTATGTGGAGGCCCAAGAGGTGGAGACCGTTAAAAATTATGTGGAGGCCCAAGAGGTGAGACCTGTTAAAAATTATGTTGAGGCCCAAAGGTGAGACCTCTTAAACATTTTGTGGAGGCCCAAGAGTAGACCTGTTAACATTGTGAGGCCAAGAGGTGAGACCTCTTAAAAATTTGGCCCAAGAGTGAGACCTCTTAAAATTATGTGGAGGCCCAAGAGTGAGACCGGTTAAAATTATGTGGAGGCCAAGAAGTGAGACCTGTTAAAAACAAACCCAAGAGGTGAGCCCAAGAGGTGAATAAACATATAAATATTTCTTATTTACGGAGAATTTACGGCGTTAAGGAGGAGGAGGAGGAGAGGTGGAGGAGAAATGGCCTTCATACAGATGCACTGCACTTTTGGCTGCTTTCCACGTTGGAGAAGCAAAGTCCGGGTC